>CM031240.1:423208745-423808745 GCA_018340775.1 Taxus wallichiana var. yunnanensis | reverse complement strand
TGTCTGAATTTATTCAAAAAGTAAACAACAACTAAAAATTCCTATTTCGTAGTGGTGTAGTTTCTCTCTATAGGGGTCAGATTCTTGCTGATAAAATAAATGGCATACATCTAATCTTATTCATATTTTTATCCAAGAAAATATCCCATTGTTGTATTAGACACATCAGTGTGAATATGGAAAGGATGCCCCCAATCGGGTCCTCTCAAGATTGGAGTGGTGGTTAGCTTCTCTTTGATAATCTCGAAGTCTACTGACATTGAGGAGACCATTCAAAAACACAATCTTTTGTCAGCAAATAAAACATAGGTGCATAAATTTTACTAAAGTCTTTGATGAACCGCCTATAATACCTTGCATGTCCAAGGAAAATCTTGATGTTAGTATGATTTTTGGCATAAGCAACTGAGTAATTACTTCAATATTTTTGGGGTTGACCTATATTCCTTTGGCAAAAATATGATGACCTAAGACAATTCCTTGATCAACCATAATAAAAAAAAAAATTATGACTCAAGGAAATTTGGCGCTACTCACATCTAGTTAATAATTTTTCAAGATTGTTCATAGATTCATCAAAATTGGAACTATGGAAAGTGAATTAATCCATGTAAAATTCAACACAACCATTTCTAAGATCTACGAAATGACCAAAACTACTCTGGAAAGTAGAAGGTGCATTAAAAATCCCAAATGGTAGGAATCTATATGCAAATGTACCCCAGGGACAAGTGAAGGTGGTTTTATCCTAGATCAGCAGTGCAATACTAATTTGGTTATACCCACTAAACCCATCCAAGAAGGAGAAATATTTCTTACCTGCAAGATTGTCCAGAACCTAATCAATAAAGGGCGGGGAAAGTAGTCTTTCTTGGTGGCTTTATTAAGTTCCCTATAGTCTACACAGATTATCCATTTACTATTTTTCTTGGGAACTATAACTAGTGGTGATACCCACTAACTATCAGATATAGGATAGATGAATCCTACCTTTAGCAATTTTTCTATCTCATTTTTTACTATGTCTCTAAGTGCTAGATTAATTCTTCGTTGTGGCTGTCTCATAGGTTTAACATCCTTAGTGTAGATATGGTGAGTGCAGATGCTTGGATGGATCCCTTTCATATTAGTATAATCCCAAGAAAAATCTTAGGAATTCTTCCTCAATATTTCTACAACCCTAGTCTCTTGGTTGGCCTCTAAGTTATTACCAATGGTCATATTTTTTCCTATGTAGACAATCAATTGCTTGGTATCTTTCAAAATAGCAAGGTCTCAGTATAAGCAATTAAATAATTCAAGGGACAAGCATGAGGTCAAGCATGTGCAAAATAGTCATATTTTCAATAGACATAACCTTGGTTAAAGGACAATAGAAATCAGTAACTGCACATTCTTCATTATAAGCATAGGCTTATTTACAATTTTCATTGGAAATGTCACTTACCAAGGTAATATTATCTATTGTGTTCAGAACAGATGGTTTTGTAGCCTCAGTTCCAATTTTTGTAGCCTCAGTTCTAATTTTCATAGCCACAGTGTCCTCTTCATCAGACATTGTGTATGACTCAAAAATTTCTTCCATGTGATTTTTCACTACAATGGTGGCCAGATAAGAAGAACTTAGATGATTAGTATTTGAATAATCTACCCATACATGTTCAAAAACATCCACATATGGCTAGGC
The DNA here is from genome assembly GCA_018340775.1 of Taxus wallichiana var. yunnanensis. Classification (NCBI taxonomy): domain Eukaryota; kingdom Viridiplantae; phylum Streptophyta; class Pinopsida; order Cupressales; family Taxaceae; genus Taxus; species Taxus wallichiana. Next base: position 423,807,058 of record CM031240.1, on the reverse strand, counting down.
AAGAGGATACAATGAAATATTCTTTGATTTTCACCCATTTAAAATGGTCATTTTTCCCAACCTACCCTATCGATATATGCAACAACAAAGAGCCAACCAGGGGCCTTCCTAAGATGACTGGATATCCCAAATTATGATCTTTAGGTCAGTAAGAACATAAAATTGATGGAATACTCCCAAGATTCAATTGTGACCATTACATCCTCAATCACTACATCTGGTACATCAATAGATTGATATGTCAATTGAAGAACGGTATTGGTTGGTTGTAATCATGTTAAAGACAACAAATTGAACATATATGTTGTTATAACATTGATGACAACACTAAGATCCACCAAAACGTTAGATATTTCTTGACCATTTACAAAAATAATAATGATTGGACTCCCATGATCCCCATATTTTGGTGAAATAAGCTTTTTAGCAACAAGATCAGCTAGATTCCCTTCTACTTTGACCATTTTTGGGTATTTCTTCTTTCTTCCTGGTGTCTTTATACACTGTTCTCTATGAAAGGAATGATAACTAGATCGTACCAAGCCAAGAACACAGATGCTAATCAAACACCACGATCAATAAGATGAAAGCAATTTTCCAAAATAACTTTACATAAAACCTTTGCAAACAAATGAGTAGCAATATCATATATTATTATGGAACTCAATGCAATACATTGAGAATGGGTCTTGCTTAAATAGGCAAGGAATAACAATCTAAGAACCAGTCAAGGTCATAGATCAAGCCATAAATCAAGGAAATAACTAGTCATCAAATAACTAGTCAAGACCATAGATTTAAGAGAGAACTAGACATCAAGGATCTAGTCAATACCATAGATCAAGGAAAGAACTATACCTAACAACTAGATAATATCTTCTAATATCTAAATAAGATAAAAGAAATATCCACACACATAAGTGGGTGAGGATAAATATAATAAAGGTAAATAAAGTGAATACCTACTCTAAAACCCCCTCAAGTGAAGCTAGGGGCCAAAATAGAAGTGACATGTCCACGGATGAGTCTCGACAACTAGGCCCGATGAGGTACTCATGTACAATAACGGGAAAAAAAAGACACCACAAGGTACGCAAAACCAAGAATAACAAAATAAAGAGAGTAAAAACCCGCTCCAAGGCATCCTAAGAAGCTCAAAAAAAAAATCATACAATGTTGAAGAAGTTTGGTGTGCTATGGTATGAATCCACCTGCTCGATCACAAAACTCAAAAACAAGCGACACTCTGGCTCCACTAGAATAGCTCCATACAAGGAGACTATCACAACGGAGTGATGTTGAAACTATGCAATAAAAAACACCAAACATAATTTGATCAAGTGCTACAAATAGATGTGCCACGATCCAAGAACAATAACCAAAGCAACAGGGAAGGACAAAATATCTAGTGTCACAATCCAAGAAAAACCAAGGTAATAAGAAAAGGACACAAAACCTGAAGAAGCAGGATCAGCACCACACCCTCCCATACTATTGAATGGGTGGAGTGATGCTACAAATTTGTATGAGTTGTCAAAAAACTACTCGAACACTGAAAAAATAACACTGGAATGCACCAGAATAGATCCCCCACAAGATATTGTCAACATGTCAAAAGTGTCGAAAATACAGATACAAAATCTCTCAACAAACAAGAGAGATACACTATACCCTGCTAAAGAAAAATGCTAAAAACAAGGAGCATCACAATGTAGAATGTATACAAAGTGGAGCAAGAGGCCAAATGGTGGAGGAGCCATGCCTCGTAGAGTCCTCTCAATGAATACCTATGTCTCCACCATGAGTGATCGATATCCACCCAAAACAACATGGATGGTTGAAGAAGATGCTTACATATGACTTAGTGTAAAATGCACAATGGGTGCATGCAAAAGAACATCAAAATGTGTGTCGGTGATCATGTCCGATAGCTGAAATCTCGTGTTTCTCAAGCCTGAGTGAAGGTGCAGAACTCATGTGTTGCTCATGATCCTCAAAAAGAGTTAAACGAACAAAAAAATGAGCTTTGTCAATGTGTGATCCTAATGAAGTATATGCTCGAAAACCAATGTCACGACGAGAATTCCACTTAACACGTGGAATAGAGGAAACAATACCATGTGAATGTATGTTAATGACTCTGCTAGTGAGACCCATAGAACGGAGCATGTGAGAACTGAATGCAGTTGTATGCTTCTTAAAAACCCATACAGCTTGAGAAAAAGTAGGATACACAACATGTGGTACTGTAATAGGCACAGATGTGGAAGAGCATGCAGTACCAAGCCTCACATATTTAGAAGCATCAAAAGCAGGTTTAGGCTCAAAGACTGGCATATCAATGTCAGTGGGTACAAGAGAAACAACTGCAAGTGGACTAGGAGCATGGATATGGTTTTCCACAATATGATGGTGATGTTATAGGCTAGTAAGTTTTTTTTGCAGGGAGTGTATTATTGTATCCTTATCGTGAATGAGTGATTGTAGAAGAGAATTTCACTTCTTGAGCGATCTATTTTCTTCCACAAATTTTACAATATCCTCTTGAAGTTCACATACTTCAGAGAAAAGAATATCATTCTCAGAATCCATGATAGGTACAAACTGTAACTCCTAAAATTTTAGGACGTCGGGCTCAGCTGAAAGTGCGTCCATAATTGATTACAACACTCCTCCATATTTGGCACTTTATAATTATAGTACAAGTCTCAAAATAAATAACTCCAATGGAAAGATCACGAAAAAATGGCACTCAAAACGGAGTTACTGGAGTAAAAAATTTACAAACTTTTTAGTATTTGGCTCTATTATTTATTTTAGTTTCCACTAAAACAAGATAAATTGTTGTTGCCTTCACCACACAAATAAAATTAAAGGGGGCTGAAGATAAGCACCTACTAGTAGGAATCACAAGATTTAGATTTAAGCCCTCATACGACCATGTCATATGAACAAGGGCTAAAGAATTTAAGGGCTCCCATGTTTTTTCATCACGGCATGGATCCCGAGGTAGACAGTGTGCTTCTCTGCAACAATGCAAAAACCTAGAAAAACGACTGCCTCTAGAAATGGTCGAGTTTATAGTCGATCTTAGGGTTTTCCCACCTTCCGAGATCCAATGGAAGCCTCCATTTTACATAGAAATTCATGCATAATCAAAATACAACCAAATCCAAAATATATGAATATACAATGAATTTATTTACAAAATAAAACTTACAGACGGATGTCAACAACAATCTCTAGCTCTGATACCATGAAAGGAACGATAACCAGATCATACCAAGCCAAGAACACAGATGCTAATCAAACATCACGATCAATAAGATGAAAGCAATTTTCCAGAATAACTTTACATAAAACCTTTGCAAACAAATGAGCAACAATATCATATATTATTATGGAACTCAATGCAATACATTGAGAATGGGCCTTGCTTAAATAGGTAAGGAATAACAATCTAAGAACCAATCAAGGTCATAGATCAAGCCATAAATCAAGGAAATAACTAGTCATCAAATAACTAGTCAAGACCATAGATTTAGGAGAGAACTAGACATCAAGGATCTAGTCAATACCATAGATCAAGGAAAGAACTATACCTAACAACTAGATAATATCTCCTAATATCTAAATAAGATAAAAGAAATATCCACACACATAAGTGGGTGAGGATAAATACAATAAAGGTAAATACAAAGCCTAGGTGAACATGAGCTAAGGTAAATACCTACTCTAACACTCTAATGGTTTGGTTTAATTCAGAATGTCCCTTATTGCTCTCAGAAGTGGGACCTCAATGTTCATATTTTTCAACTCTTGAACTAGTGTTGTTTCTTTTGTAGTTCAAGTTTCCTGTAATCATTCTAGAAAAGGAGCTACATGTGCATTCTTATCTTTTCCTTGACCGTTCCTAGTGTCTTGTGTTTGTGGAACATGTTCAGTTTCTTCATTTTCCTTAGGTGTCTCTTCTTTCTCATTTTCCTCAGGTATTTCTGTGATAACAATAGGAGGATGATTCACTATTCTCCCAGACCTTAGTCGCATATTATTGATAGTATTAACCTGCATTATATCACTCTATCCTACTTCATTAATTGAAGTTGTCTATTGATGTTTAGGGTTTGTTACAAGATGGGATGGAAGTTGAGTTTGTGCTACTTTCCCTTGTTGATAGTTTTGTGGTGGGGCCATTAAATCCTATTGTGGTTATTGGAACCTCCTCTGTTGATTAGAATTCTGTTGAGGTGCCCATTGTTGGTTTTTCCATGGATTTACATTGGCTGGTGGTGTCCAACCCTACTAATTGTAGGGATTCATCCATGGTGGTGGATGTGGGTAAACCATATAGTTTGGTGGTGTCCACTCAGGTTGTCCCTAAGTAGGTGAGGATCTTGACTGGGCCATGACATCCTCTAGGGGTTCTAAGCAAGTCTAACGGCATACACAACCTAATTATTTGGCCTTTGAACAAAGTTTACCTCTACATCTTCTTGAGACATGACATTTAATCCTTATTTCAATGGAGGTAATAAAGTACAATGGTTAGTATCGTGATCAGTGACATCACATATCAAACACATGTCTGTGACATACAAATGACACTCTCTCAAAGGATGTCTCTTCCTGCATTTAGGGCAGTATATGTCTAGAGGTTATTTTATAGCACTAGTCTTGGATTTCAACCCATATATGGTTGATGTTAATTGTGAAAAGATGTCTATTTTCATGTTAGCCATTTCCTCTAGAAGTTATAAGGTACCTAGGGCAGTCTTGGATGTTTTTATTTTCCTTATACCTCCTCATGTTCTAGAGTAACTTTTGCATAGCTCAGTGATATTTTCCATACTAATTTTGTGCACATCACCTCCTCCCATAAGATGGAGGGAATCCTTGGTTTCCTCATCAAGTCCTTTAAGGAAAATTATCTTAGTGATTTCTGCATGTAACTCATAACCACTCCTCCAATGGAGAAAGAGAAATCTATCTAGATAATCTTCTATATTTTCATCTTCCTTTTGCTTTATCTGGAAGAACTCTTCTTTCCTATCTCTTCCCCTGTAGTAGTCTTGATATTTGTCCAAAAAGGTTGTCTCCATGTTCTCCCAAGAATGAATGGAGTTAGGGGATAATCCCATGAACCACCTCATAATAGATTCCTTGAGGGTGGAAGGAAATAGTTTGAGTTTTTGATTGTCTATTCTGTAGTCATATGTTTGGAAAAGAAATTTGAATTCAAACAGAACTGATCTGGGTCTTTTGTAGACATTCCTTGGAAGATAGGGAGGATGGATGGTGAGATATTTTTCATAGGTGCATCCTCATCTTTGTCTAAGAAAATGGGATAGGTAAAGGTTCTACCCAAGGGTCGGTTCTCATTATTCTTGTTGTCTCCCATTTATAATGGTTGTTTTGGTTCTAAATAGGATGATGCAGAATGTTTGAAAGGGCTTCTAGGCACGGTATTAGATTCAGTGTCACTTTCAGTTCCTACTTGCACTCTGTTTGGAGATATTCTTTGGATATTATGTGGTATAAATATCCCTTGAATGTCTCGTGGCATATGCATCAAGGTTGGTTATGTAAACAAGGCCTAGGAATTCTATTGGTTGTATAGATTAACTTCATTAACACCCATAGCATGTAAAGTGAATAAAATGACATGTTGTGCTTATGGTTTCTCCAAAATGACGCCAAAAATGATGGGTTGTTGTATTCTCCAATCATTTAACTAATAGATTCTTCTGCTAGTGTCATTATAAAACTAGGGATGTGTTTCCAAGGTTGTATGAAATGAAACTTTATGCAAATCAATTGTTCGATTTTCCTTTTGGGGGTTGTTATGTTTTTTTCTCTCGTGTCTTGTAATCTACTGAAACGTAATACTAAACTATTAAAACAACACTACTATAACAAAATGCACTTAATGGAAATACTTTTCTAGAATTGGAATGCACACACCAAATCAATATAACAAAATTCAAATAACACACACTTTGAATTGAAATGACACACTCAGAATTGAAATTGCATGAATAACACACACTAAATAGAAACTATAGTAAAGGAAATAAGTAATTGCATTCAAACTATAACTTATCAGAAACCACAAGCACACATAAATGTAAAATCCTCTAGTCACCTTGGTCAAGTGTTCCCTTGTTCTTCTTTTGGTACGGAGGTAATATTAACACCATATGATACTCAAAACAACATCTAATATATTGATTCAGAAAATTTCCATAACATACTCACTACATAACTGAAAAATAAATACTAACTATTATGAACCGTACTATAGATTAGAAACATCAACTAACTACTAAATTATTCTTCAAGGATATGTCTATATAGACATAGTAGGTTACACATCATGCCAAAATTGTAGACACCGAGTTCTTCTACTAAAAGCCCTATTAAAGTTCATTAAATCATATAAAACTGATAAAAAAGATCCATGTTTATAGGATGTCAATGGTAAAAGTCTTCCATGACCGCACGACGGATCCAAACTCGAGATTCCTTGATTATAATTCCCGCATTGAGAGTAAATGTCCATTATTATCCCGAACATGTCACCATATTTCACTCATAGAGGTGATTAGTGGGAGGTTCTATGGTAAACAAGTTACATGAAACAAAACAAGAGAAATGCATTGAACTTACTAGAAATAACTCTATAAAGAATCCTCATGCACTAATTAATCATTTTTAATGACAAATCAATAAGCACATAGATGATATAAACAAGTCAAATAATGCACTCATCAAAACATGGTGATCACTAATGGGCAAGGATTTAAATAAACTATCATTATACATTGTTGTTAAACCATTTGCCACAGAGATAACTAACAAGGGTCTCACGATGATTCGACAATTTTGATGATATCATATCCTCTCTTTGTATGGTAGTTATTCAAGAGAAATTAGAAAAATTCAATGCGAGCTACCACGACCACAGTACTAGACATAGTTTTATTCTGCGCTAAACTCCTGCGTCGATCGATCCTTCTAGTCCTACAATACAACAAACTAAAAGAAGAAGTGATTTCTTGGATGAGGTTAATAAGCCCATTATCTGTCTATTTGTGAACAATGTAGATCTTACTAAAACATTTTTCCAAAACATCATTTCTATTCACAAGTTTTTTCCACACAAGTTTCCATTAAATGCACTCTTAAGAGAATACCCTGTAGTGGATTCTATCCACCCACAAACTAAAAAATTACCTGTTATTCCTAGAAAAACATTGAAAATCAATAGTTGGTTGATTGAGCAAGAAGAAAATACCTTTTTAAACTCCTCTGCTCTCATCCCCAAGATTTTGCTTGGGAGTATAGTGACATGAAGGGTATTCACCTGGTATTTGTACACATCACATTTACGCGATTGATTCCAAACCAATCAAACAACCATAGAGAAGGATAAACCTTGCTTTAAGGGACATTGTTAAAGCAGAGATTGAAATTTTTTTGAATGTAGGATTTATTTACCCAATCGACGATCAATGGGTTTCTCCATTAGTCATAGTTCCAAAAAGAATAGGAAATGGAGAGTTTGTGTGGACTATAGGGAATTGAACAAATCCACTCATAGGGATTATTTTCCATTACCTTTTATTGACCAGGTTTTAGATAATCTATCTGTTAAAATATACTTTTAATTCCTTGATAGGTTTAGTGGATACAACTAGATAACAGTGACCCCTGAATATCAAGATAAAACAAAATTTACCTATCCTATGGGGAAATTTTCTTATAGGGTGCTATCTTTTAGATTATGTAATGCCCCTGCTACTTTTCAAAGAGCCATGTTGGCAATCTTTTCTGACCTCACCCATGATTGTGTAGAAATTTACATGGATGATTTCATGGTTTATGGAGTAATATTCCAAGAGGTGGTCAATAATTTGGATGAAGTCCTTGCTTGTTGTGAGAAACATCAGTTATCTTTGAATCATGGGAAATTTTTATTCATGATGGAACAAGGTATAGTGTTGGGCCATCATGTCTCAATAGAAGGAATTAAATTTGACCTAGACAAAGTCAATATCATTGTAAACTGCCATCACCTACAAACCAAACTGAAGTAAGAAGTTTTGAAGTAGTAGGTGCTGTCTTGGGACAACAATATGAAGGAGAACCTATGCACGCCATTTACTACATTATTAAAAATCTTTCCCTCAAAAAGAAACTACACAACTGAGAAAGAATTCTGCAATAGTTTATGCAATCAACAAGTTTAGACATTATATTACAGGATATGAATTGATTGTACATACCGACCACTTTGCCATCAAATATCTAATGATTAAACCATTAGTACATGACAGGATTGTAAGGTGGTTGTTGCTACTGTAGGATTTTAACATTAAAATCATGGACAAACTAGGGAAATCAAATGTGGTAGCTGATTTTCTCTCTAGATTTACCACTTCAGAAGAAGAGGAACAAGTCAATGATGACTTTCCAGATGAGCATTTGTTCACACTTTCCACCACCTCTCCTTGGTATGCAAATATGGCTAACTACTTAGCTACATGGAAGTTTCTAAACATTTTCACACCAAAGTAAAGAAATCAATTAATTAAACAGAGTGTAATGTATAATTGGTTTAATGGAATTTTCTTAAAATGTGGGCTTGATCATGTCTTGCATAGGTGTGTATATGAAAATGAAGTATTTTACATGCTTAGAGCATGCCATGACAAACCATCAAGAGGGAATTATTCGATTCAAATAACCATTCAAAAATTTATTGTAGATGGTTACTTTTGGCCTTCCTTATTTAAGGATGTTAAAAGTATGTGTGGAGATGTGATCAATTCTAGAGAATGGGAAAACCAAAATTCACATTTTAGATGCCACTTCAATCACAAGTTGTATTGGAACCATTTGAAAAATGGGGGCTAGATTTCATTGGACCCATAGATCCAACTTCCCAAGGATTAGAATACATCCTAGTTTGTACTGATTATGTTACTAAGTGGGATGAAGTTTAAGCAATGCCACATACAAGGGATGAGAGAGTTGCAGAATTTCTTTATGGGAATATATTTCCAAGGTTTGGAGTACCAAGATCCATTATGTTAGATCAAGGACCACAATTTATGTCAAGAGTGATAAGTTATTTTGTAGAAACATACTAGTTGAATCATAAGAATTCATCTCCTATCATCCGTAGTCCGATGGCCAAGTGAAAGTGACTAACAGGGAGCTGGAGAACATACTCACTAAAATAGTAGACATCTCAAGGAATAATTGGGTCTAAAAACTACCAGAAGCGTGTATGGGCCTATAACACTACTTGGAAAACAACAATGTGACTTACTCCCTACGAATTAGTTTATGGTAAGAAGTCGATTCTACCTATTAAATTTGAGATTCAAACCCTCGGGATAGAAGCTGAAGTGGGCATTGATTTGTGAAGCACAACAAGCCAGGATCACTCAATTAAATGAACTAGATGAGATTAGACTATATGTGTTACATAATACTGAGATCGTACAAAAACAAAGACAACTTTGGCATGACAAGCAGATAAAGCCAAGAAAATTTCAGGTAGGAGACTAGGATTTTTATTTGATTCAAAGTATAAGGATTTTAAATGTAAATTGTAGATGAGATGGATGGGCCCATATCAAATTGTAGAGGTATTTGAAAATGGGACTATCCAATTAGTTCCAATAGATGGTGAAAGGAAGGTAATGTTGGTTAATGGGCATAGACTGAGGTTGTACCATAAACCAACATCAAAAGAATAGTTTCAGAAGGAAATTCAAGAAGATTCAAATATGAATTGTGAGGAAAAATTTATTTTCCCAACACAAATTAGACCTAATAAACCATCCATTAAATAATAAAGATTGGGTGATTAAAAAATAATTATGGAGGTCATCCTCCTCTAAAGCATTAGCTGAAAACCAACAATGGCGGTCAATGCTTCAAAAAAAATTACAGAGGACCGAAAACTAGAAATAGCGCTCATCCACCCCGAATTTGATCATAAATAAAGGAAGTACCAAGTATGAAGGGAGAATTACATCATCATGAAAAAGTGGCAGAGATTTGACAAGATTAAATTTTGAAAATGATGGCGAAGATTTTACAAGTTTTAATGACAAGGTATGTAGAATCATTTCATTTTTAAAAGTAGGACGATTTTAAATTATAAGTTGATAATTATTGAGAATCACACACCTTTATTACCATTTACTTAGCACACTTCTCAAATCCTAATTAAATCTATAATTCAATTCCCCATAATGTTCACATGCGTGCAATCACCTCAATTACTACCTCGGGATTTTAACATAATTTTCCAAATTCAATTATATTTCTTGCATGCTAAGTTCCTCCCTTTTCCACTTTCCAAATTAAACCCTTATAATCCCGCACTACTTCTTGATCTATAAGTTTTCCATTGCTAGTCCTATGCCTTCATCCATATTTTCTATCTACTCATAAGTTCTAAGAATGGGGCCTAGGTTGCGACATGAACCCACCAACTCTGCTTTGAGCTTTTGGCTGATACTAAGGAAGTTGAAATTTTTGAAAGTGTGGGATGGTTGGATTTTTTTGGCATATGAATAATTCAACATTTCAATGACTGAAGAATTCACAAGGAACATGGAAGAAGGGAACTCTACTATCAATGGTAAGAAAATTCCCTTTTCTCCAACTATAATTAGTCATCTTTCTAGTTTACCTAATGAGGGGTTAGTAGTAAGTGATAAGACTATGTATCATGAAGTAATTAAAATATTTGCAGTTGGGAAGAAAGAGAAACTACAACTGGTCATAGATAATAAGGAAAAATCAAAGAACTTTGGGCTGATATAACAAAATGGTTGATTAAGTATTTTACATGTGAAGGGCAATATGAAATTGTATTGGGTCATGTGTTAAGAATGTTAATCCATCTTCGACATGGTCAAAACATACCTTAGTATAAGATTAATTTTCCATAATTTCTATATGAATCCATTTGTGTTGCTAGATAAATTTTTTAAGGGGATCCATATTTGAAATGTCGGGTTTAATCCACATAATATGAAACATCATTTTATTAAGAAGAGGAATGAGATGAAGAAATTATTAAAATTTCAAAAATAATGTTCCCTGAATCCTACGGTAGTTAGAGAAAAGCACCTATACCTCTACGAGACCCAAGAAATGTCTCCAAACTTCAAATCCAATACACCTACCCTCCATGAGATACCAATTGACAATCCCCTATCCCATGAGGAACATGAAACAACTGAGATAATGAAAATCTTGGTTCAAACTCCACCCATGTCTCCTAGCAATCCAGTTTCCTTATCCACCCCTAAAATAGAAGTGGATATTGAGCATTCTGTGCCTACAACCGTAGGATCACCTGATAGAGATAAAGGGAAGGCACCTATGGAAGAGGGAGAACCTAGTTCTCCCTTGGATTATGATATTATCATGCCCCAAGTTCTCTCCTTGTCCAAAATTCAGTTTGAGCTACAAATAGCTTAAGAGCGTATAAACCAACTGCAATCACTTTTGGAGGCTAAGGAAACTCACTTCTCCCAGCTAATAGCTACAAAAGATCAGGAAATTCAAAAACTGCAGGTCACAATAGCTCAACATGAGGAAGCCACACTCCATTTACAAAATACTGTGGAGGAATGAGAATAAGAGGTAACCTCCTTCATGCTAAAACTTGAGGAACTTGGCACCTCACTAACATAGTTACAGGAAAAAAAGAGAGAAAGAGTAGTATTTCCATCATATTATTGTTTTAAAAGGTATGGTTAAGTGGATGGAAGAGTGCTATAGATTAAGGGTAGTGGAAGAGGAGAATAAAAATTTGAAAGAAGAAAATCAATTGTTGAAATAAAATGTGTTGATAGTAAGTAGACTCTATGATCAGGTCCTTTCTTGCCGACCCCCTTCAAAATTTTATGCATTGTTTTTAAAAGAATAATTCTTCAAATGGAAAATATCAAGGATTGTGCAATGATGGATATAGAATTTGAGGATGATAGATAGTTTGTAGCTGCATATATTGCAGGAAATGATGTTGAGAAATTTTTTTGTGTGAATTCTATGTTCACAAGTTTCTTCTCCCAGAACAAATTGAGATTCCAATTAATATTTATGTAGGAGGAGTGTAATTAAGGTCTTTTATTTCTACTCTTAGACATCAAGGGGAATTGAGAGATCATATGATAGTATTTTTTCAATCATAATCCACCATTGGCCTCTTGATGAGGCATGATTTACCAAAGCACCCTTTAAGTTTTTGAACAAGTTTCGTTCACGGTGTGTATTGTCTACGTCTAGTAGATAGGTACACAAATATTCTTCGAATTATGTCAAAAGATTCATAGAACAGTGTGATCCCAGTATTCAATGTTAATTTCCTTTCCTCCCAAGTATGATATCAATTACTTGCAGAGCCATATAAGAGGAAGGAGGTCATTTCACTAACAAACCTCCCGTGGTAATTGAAAACGGAAAAATATATCTATAAGACAATTCTAAACCTCAAAGAACAATGGATTGGAATGAGACATAGCCCCCACTAGTCCTTGCACCCATGCCATGATGGAATTCAATGGATGACCAATCAGAGGACAACTACAGTAATTAAAGGAACAATGTTGTTGATCATTTTGGATTTTCTGATACATCCTTGAATAAAACTTAGCAAACTTTCACCAATGAATATAATTGTTCTAGGATTGTAGAGAAATTAAATGTTAGGTAGCAGGAGGACCTACTAAACCTTTATTCCGGGGGAGTGATGAGCCCCATTTTGTGATGTTTAATCCATGTTTAGTCATATACCATTTTGATATCATAGTACATGATGGACAATGTTAACTTCTTATATTTAATACTTTACTATGATTTTTAAGGAATTATTGTGCATATGTTTATTACTTTTACCTTATTAATTATTTTTCAACTTAAATAGATTTATTTGTGAAAAATTGACTACACTTTTGAAAGAGTGTGTTGAGTTATTACAGGAAGCGTATGACTTAATTCATGCACCGATGCAAGACTGTAATTAACGTGTCAGCGTAGGACTCACCTCCATTTTAATAGGCAACTCAGTACCATATCCAGGATAATCGAGGTCATCAAACTTGATTCTCCAAAGCAATAAATTCGCACCTACATGCAAATCATTCAAATGATTAGAATCATAGCTAGAAACACCATATCTTGTACATAAGAAATGTCATTAACTCAATAAACATTCCTCCCAATTTTGAAAATGAATAACCCAAACTAAAATTTGTTGTCATCAAAATTCTCTCAATAAATTATGAGACAAAAAATCTTCTAGCGGTGATCGACTCCTTCAAAGTAGAAACTCATGGATTTCCTCTTCAGTTGTCACAAATGATTCCAATTTGAACACTTTAAGGATTGTCCCTTCATTAATGTATTTCCCAAATAGATAGCCATTATTTCAGTTAGCATTTAGTTAAGTAGACTTAGTCATTTGGAATAACTAGTTCTCTCCTAACAGAACTAGAACATCTCTTGTATAAAGAAATCTTGTACTTAGATTTAGTGGTTCGATTTTCTAGTCATTTGATTCATTGTAACAACACATTTTTCAATTCAATAAAGATAGCAGATTTAGGGGAAATTTCTGTTGTTTAAGTTCAAGTGTTAAACCTGATCAAAGGGAAGGAGAAAGGGTCACTCCTAACCAATGAAAAGGGAGTTTACATTTATTTCCTTTCTATCTTTATGAATGCATTTGATGTTCTAACAGTTATTTCATTACTTTGATGCATATGTGTTTCCATGATCAATGATTTTTCAATTTTGTCTTTTTTTTAGTTTTCTTTTCAAGTATTTTATTTTGTAATCATGATCAGTTCAGAAATTTCTTAGTTTTTATTACTAAAGTACGTACTGCAAAATCATTCCTACTATTTCATTTATTAAAAACAGTCGTGGATGCCACCTTGGATTTATGAACATAAAAACACTTGTCATAAACCCTCGATAGTCGAGTATGGACCAAGGAACTAAAGCACATCATCAAGTAGTGAGTGCAGTGCGTAGAAGATGATATAGTATAGGTGATGACCATGTGATGAGTAGAATGTGTAAATACACTATGTGTAGAATGCAAATGCAAGATGTGTAGAATGTGTAAAATGCAAGGTGAATAGAACATGTGAATACACAATATGTAGAATGGAAATGCAAGAGTTATAGAATGTGTAAAATGGCGGTACGTAGAAGGAATAATAATGTAGTATGTAAGATGATGCTATGATAGAATCATATAGGATGAATAAATAGAATATATGTGAAAATGCATGGTGTAATATGTATGGTATGTAGATAAATGAATAATGTAGTATGTAGGATAAGTAGTGTAGGATGTAAGACGTGTAGATAATGGTGTATGTCTAATGATGACTACCATGATGCATGATGTATAAATGCAAAAATGTCAAAATTTTGTAGACTAAGTGTAGAACGTGTGGTGTATTACGTGTAATGTATGAATAGGTGCAATGTGCAATGTGTGGGGTTCATGTGTAGTAAGCCCTCAACAGTCAAGTGTGAACCAAAACACAAGAGTGTGTCATTAGGTAATGATGCTAGAATGTATGATGAATATGCCTAATGCAAGGATATGAATGTATAAGAATGTAAAATATGATGATTGTGACTATGCTAAGACGAGGTAGGGGGATGTGAAGTGTTATGCCCCCAAGTGTGTGTGAATGAATGAATTATCCAATGATGGTGAAGGATGGAGGTCCTTCATCTAATGTAGGAGATGAAAGTGTATGACCATGATCTAATAATGGAGGTATGGTAGACATCTATTGTATTGGTGAATGAAGTCTATATGCATGTGAGGGATGAATATATAAGGAACGTCATGGCAGCACAAAATGCATCGGTGATGGAGATCTATGTGATACGGAATGTGAAGGTGAAGAAGATCCACATGGAATAAAATGAGGTGGTGATCTATGCCGAGATGTAGTAATTGTGTGAGGAATAGGCCTATACTTATGTGTAGGGCTAGTGGAGTGGTGAAGTCATGTAGATGATATGCAAGTAGGTGAAATAGGAGTATATTGTTCTTTGAGAAACATAGAATGTGATGCACTAGATGAAGTAGGGTGTGTGCTAGATATTGCATGAGAGGATGGTAACCATGGAGTAGATGGAGGGACACCATCAATAGAAATGACCTGATTATTGTAAATAAATTTGAGTTGCAAATGATTCATAGAAATAATAGATTGTGAGTGAATCCAATTGAGACCAAGAAGCATGTCACATCCCTCAACTGTGTTTCCAATGAGGAAAGGTACAAGCATAGTAAGAGGACCAACTGTAACATGTAGTTTAACAACCCCAAAGGGTTTTGCGAAAGGGTATTTGATTTGGGATGGAGGATACCCGATAGCCTTGAGAAGTGAAATAGAACATGTGCTAATGGGCCATGATGGGTCAACCTTAGTGTTGTTGATGGAGGTCGAGCCAATAGATGCATGGATGTGTAAATGATTAGATGTAAACTTAGCGTGATAATCAATGTTGGAAAATGAAATGATTGGTGGATATAGTCATAAAATCATGTACTTTAGACATTATTTAGCCCAATCTCATACTACTATTTAGAAGGTTCTTGAGTGAATAAAGTAATAATTAATCCTACCTCTTTAGTGATCGTGTTTTACTTTTATTTCATAATTCCCACACATTTTTAGATATATGCCCAGTCTATTTCCACACTTTTCCATCATTTTAGCCTAAACCACGGGCACCCAAGCTGGATCGGTGCACCCAGGGGTGCTTTTCTAATTTCTACGCCTCTTTTTGGGCTCTTTCTAGTTGTTTTTCATCCTTATCTTTTTCCTAGTCAACCATGTCGGGATTAATTACGAAATTAGATCAAGAGAACCCTATAAATATAAAGTTATGAGACCATAATGAGGGTCCTAGCGTCACTTACTACTATCACTCCATCTAGAGTTGCATCCATTGCATCACTTGCATCCACATAGTTCCATGCATCAAGGCTAGGAGATCTGCATCAACACACACTTCATAGGGGGAGGGATTCTATTCTATTCCATGCACACATACTATTACATTTTCTACATTTAGTTATTACTCACTACTTCACAAAGTGCGATTGACACAAGAGCACCTAGGGCATGACATGCACACACACACACACACACAACTACATTTGGGTCTAAAATGTAGTGCAACACTCAGTTTAGTAAGCCCACTGTTGTGGCAAATGAGGTTGAGGTCAATTGACCCATTCATTTGCATATTTTATTTTTTAGGGTTTTGATACTTACTTTTGGGTCTTTTGCAGGTCATTATTTCTCTTGGAATATTTCGTACATTACATAGCATTCCAGAAATCCAAATGTGATAGACAAAAAAAAGAAGGTTACAACGTATCTTTCCAACCCAGAAATTTTTTTCATAGACCAGAGACCATTATACCATGCCATGGTACCTCGGGGCACCCAAGATACCCTCCTCAGGTGCTTCAATCTATTCAAATTCTTCTAGATCCACACTTTTCGGACCCTATGCAGTCATTCTTACTTTTGAATTCCTATCACAACTACAACACTTTGTGACCATCATCTATAATCAGATGAGTTCTTTCCTTACCTTATCTTGCATATTAGGGTTTTATTTTCTATTAGTTAATTGTTTAATTACTTTATATTGACTTTAGTACATTTATTTACAACATTTATGTCCTCCTAGATTAGATTAACTATCATTATACTTTCCCCTAGTTTAGTTAATTTAGTTAATCATTTTGGTGAACCCGACCTCTTATCATGGCTAAACATAATCCTTCTAAATCTCCACTCGTTCTTCAATTTGATAGCTTTGGTCATGCCTTTGTTGATACTCCTATTGATCCTTCTAGTTATAGACCTTGTCCTTCGTTTATTTAGCTACCATCTTCTGATATGGATCCTAAAGCTATAAATGACATTGTTGTTGCTTATCTATGTACTATTGACCCTACCATTTTAGCACAAATCATCGAAGAGGCTCAAGCTCCTCTACCTGATCCCATCATTGCACCTTTTTCCATAACTAAACCACATGATGATTCACATTCACCCATTAATTCTCCCATATAGCCAGATGATTCTCTCGATACAATAATTGTCCCTACCTCTCCATCTTTTACTTTTGGTCCACCATCTCTCGAAGCTCCACATGACTCGGTCCCTACTATTTTTGTATGATTGATGTGGTCCCTCATGATTCATCATTAACTCCTGATGTCACAAATTCCATGATACTTTATACAGTGGTCTACTCCACAATATTCTTTGGCTTTACATATTCCTCCACCACCTCCACTTATCAATGAGACAACCATTTGAGGATGACATTCACATGATAGATGTAGTTCCTTCCCCACCACTATTACTACTACTATTATCATTCCATATCAGGGGCCTCTCTAGTCTAACGGACATCATCTCCACCTTCCTATCATCCCCTTCATATATGCCCACCATTCACTTGTACTCTCTTCATGAATAATTCTTATTGGGAGCATATACCACTTGATATCTCCTGTAAAGCTATTATATGTTCACACGACGGTCTCATTTAACTTGGTTTTTCATTTGAGGACCTCCATTCACCTTTATATGATCCACATTTATATCATGGATCTATTATTCTCACCATTGCATATGGGCTTTGTGTTTTTCATCTTGTTGTCCACCTTGCACGTTACACTACTCTCTCTCTACTTACTCTCGACCAGTCTTGGTTAGATTATATTGGAGGCACACTTGATCCTGCTCACATTGATATAGCATTTCCCATGCCCTTTGGTACTATGCACATTTGTAATAGCTCCTTTCTTTTCTATTCACCCAACTTCACTATTTGGTATGCTCATGGATGTCCATTACCTCCCTTTACTGATGAACAATACACCATGGCAATGTATATATTATGCATTCATGGTTATTTGGATGACCAACCTCACACCTTTTCTTATCAGTTTCCCACCTTTCAATATGACTTTGAAAATGATAAAAATGATCCTTTAGATGATTTATTTTATCCATTTCCTTTCTTCGTTGATGACAATCTGCCACCACACCAAATAAGTCCCATATTCACCCATTTAGTTGAAAACTTTGACCTCATGATCACCCAACTAATACATCTCTATCGACTCAATTTTTTTTACATACCTTATTCCAAGAAAAGTTTCACACTATGGAATCCATGATTTCCTCTCTTACCATTGAAATTCAAATAACTTAAGGATGTTTTTCAATCACATGTTTGTGTTAATTCTACATCTCATATGTGCACTCTATGTCCGATACTTGCCACTTAACCGAAACTCAAGGTATACCATTACCTAAGCCTCTCATATTTGAACATAATACTCCAGCCTATGACATTCTTATCCAACTTCTTAAGCATCAGTTGATCACTTTACCACCTACTCATTCTATCATCCTTCTCGGCTAACACAATACATTGTCATCCATATTGCCACTATCATCAAATTTATGGACATCATGATAATGCTTTCCATGCCTTATCACGAATAATTAAAGATCTTGAACATTTGGGCCTTCTTTTGTTTGATACACAACCTTATAATACTAATAGTAACACCCATCGGCCTCATATATCTCATGTGTATCCGGCTAGTGTTTCTCAACCACCTTATAGGAAATGCTATTTTGTAAAAATTTGCCATCTCTTTCTCTTCACCTTCTCCGACATCACCAAGTCAATCCTCTACCAAATTTGGCTCACCATTTCTTCTTAATAATCATCAATCATATCATCACATACCCACCCCACTAGCTTCATCACCACCACATGTTGATACACCACATTCTTCATCTTACATTCATCCTTCAAATGCATATAGATTTCATTTTTCAACATTACATTTATCTACCATACCACCACTTTTTTTATTATGGCCCTCCACTTTCCTCCTCACATCAGATGGAGGACCTTCACCTTTCACTCTCATTGGTTAGTTTACCTACTTGGGGGCATAACACATTACACACTTCCCCCTCATACATTTCATAGTTACATAGTCTTACATCACACCTTTCATATTTCTCATTTATCATCCTTTCCTATAGGCATACCATATCACACGTTATAACATCATCATTACCCGATGACACACTCTTGTGATTTGGTTCACACTTGATTGTTGAGGGATTACCATTACACTGAACCCCACACACTACACTATAGGCATTACACATTACATTTCATCATCACACATCGCATGCATACACCAATACATATTACACTTTTCTTTTCTACATTATTCTTTCATTCATCATCACATCTTACATCATACTTCCAATCATTCTATCATACCATATATCCTAGTCATATTACACATTACATATATCATTATTAGGCTATCCATATAAATTCTATAGTCACATCATACATATTTTGCATTTCTACATATATCTCTACATTATACATTATACACTACTAGGTTACATTACATATGAGTCTAGCTTTACATTTTATCATTACATATTCCATTTCTATCTATTATCACATTTTTACACACTACACATATACATATATACATATACACATTACATCCTACATTGCATTTTATTTACATACCATGCATTTACAAACCCTACTCATCACATGGTCATCTAGTTTCATCATACATGCTACATTGTCTTCTACGCATTGCACTCACTACCCTATGACACACTTTAGTTCCTCGGTCCATACTCATTGAATTTGGGTTTACAATCAAATGGACCTTACATTTCATGATTTCATCATGTGACATTTCATCATAGTGACATACACTTTAGGCTAAATCGTCACCCATCTCCATCATTTCCTCTAGTAGTGACATACACTTTAGGCTAAATCACCCACCTCCATCATTTCCTCTAGTAGTGGTATACACTTTAGGCTAAATCACCACCTCCATTATTTCATCTTGTAGTGGTATACACCTTAGGTTACATCATCACTCATCCTTCATCATATAGTGATATACGCTTAGTGCTAAATCATCACTCATCTTAATCCTTTCATCATATAGTGATATACGCTTAGGGCTAAATCATCACTCATCTTAATCCTTTCATCATATAGTGATATATGCTTAGGCTAAATCATCACTCATTCATTCAAACAAGTCATGATATATGCTTTGGCTATAGGGTTCACACACATCCTTTCTACATGTCGCATTTCATCACTACACATACACACTCATCACAACATGCTAGACACAAAAAACACTACTCGAACCATTTCCGATGATGCACTCTTGTTTATGGTTCATTCTTGACTATTGAGGGGGAAAAAAATGAACCTCATTGCATACACTTCCATCCACTCAGGGGGCACATGCTCCTATCATTCCATCTTGCATTCCATTCCATTCATCCACAACATATTGCATTGTCTTGGGGCATTTACTCTTGTTTGCTAGTGTTTTACATGATCACTTTACTACACATGTTAGATTGATTTCTTATATGTCATTATCTATATCATCCACACATGCGCATTCACACCTTTTTTAGTGTGATCACAGATACATGACTCCTACACGCGCATGGATGGATGCTCCTTCTACCCTTCCTATATTGGTCACTGGGGGCATCCACATTCATCTCATCCAGGTGTTATTGTTTCATTTTGTACTTAGCATCTTACATTACTTGATCATACATGCTTTGACATATTGGTTATTTCTCTAACATGCTAATGGGTGTTCCATGTGTAACACTTGTTTTGTAGGATTACATGTTTCCATGACTACTTGTTTGTTTTTTTGTTTGTACTTGTCTACTATTTTTTTCCATTGTATGTGGGCTTTGCCTATGTTTGTGTGTGTGCACTTTTTTTTTTTTTGCCATGATGGCCTTGTGTGTCTTGCAACATCATGAGTGATGTCCCATGTTTGTAACCCGCTTTGTGTGGCTTACTTGTTTTCTTGTGTGTTTACATTTACTACATTGTTTGCATAGCTTACACATGTTTTCTATATGCATGCATTGTTTTCTTTACACTTGTCTTTGGCTAGCCTTCTTGTTTTTGTGCATGCCTTGGTTTCTACCAAGAAATTTCCAGGGTACACAGTTCAGAGTGTGGTTGGTCCTCTTTTGGGGCCACATTCTCCTATCAAGTGATGTCACATGCATGTGCCCCCAAAGAGGGGGCATCATTTGGGGGTTTACATACTAACACAATGTAACTACACCGGTTCAGTATAATGCACTTTCCCCCTTGGCATTGTGGGTTTACATACAACGAGTGGGTTCAAACCTAGTCTACGAACCCCATACACAAATGAATTTTATAGGACATGGTGTCCTTAGCATTTCTAGGAAGCAGTTATAGGCTTGGAGGTTACAGTGGGTGTGCCTCTCTACACTACTTCAGTGGCCACTAGTGGCATCGGATCACCCAAAAACCAGGATAATACAAGATCTCTTCACACACATTTCAGCAAAAGTGGTTAAAGTTTGGAGGACACAAGCATTTCCTCCCTACACTTCTTCAACCAGGGTGGCGTGAGATCACCCAAAAAACTCACAACAGAGTACATGATATCCTTCTACACCCTTTCTCTTGACATGGATCAGTGCACATGTTCCATTTACACTTTTCATTTCATGTATTTTACATTTGCGTATTTTACACATTTATATACACATGTGTATTTTACATAGCATTTTTACATACATACATATTTGACTACTTGATCATTTTCTCCTTGTAGGTCCGATCGTATGAGAAAAAAGTAGTCAAATTGGGGGAAAACAACAAAACGATGAACAATGACAACAACATTCCATGATAACACATGCCTTACTAACCATGCAGGTACACTACACACCACAACAACACACACATGTTTCTCCCCTAGGTTCACTCTCATCACTTTTTCTATGCACATTTTTCATCTATAGTTTCCATGCTCCTCCATATTTTTATCATTCCACTTTTGTCTAGTCCTTCGACATTTTTCTACTACACTCTACATGGACATCAAGTACACATCTCTATCTACTTTATGTTACCAAGATTTCAGCTCACCAACATAAAGTGGGGGAAAAATGTAGTCACAAAATCATGCACTTTAGACATTATTTAGCTTGGTCTCATACTACTATTTAGAAGGTTCTTGAGTAAAGAAAGTACTAATTAATCCCACCTTTTTGGCCATCTTGTTTTACTTTTATTTTGTCATTCCCACACATTTTTAGATACATGCCTAGTCTGTTTTGGAACTTTCCCATCATTTTAGCCTAAACCGGGTGCCCAAGCCTATATTGGGGTGCCTCGGGGTGCCTTGGTCCCACCTGGGGCACCCTAATCCTTTTTACTTTCCCACCTCTTTTTGGGCCTCTTCTAGCCATTTTTCATCCTTATCTTTTCCTATTCATCATGTCGGGGTTAATTATGAAATTAGATCAAGAGAACCCTATAAATATAAAGTTATGAGACCATAATGAGGGTCCTAACATCACTTACTACTATCACTCCATCTAGAGTTACATCCATTGCATCACTTGCATCCACATAGTTCCATGCATCAAGGCTAGGAGATCTACATCAACACACACTTCATAGGGGAGGGATTCTATTCTATTCCATGCACACATACTATTACATTTTCTACATTTAGTTATTGCTCACTACTTCACATAGTGTGAATGGCACAAGAGCACCTAGGGCACGACATGCACATACACACACACACACACCAAACTACATTTGGGTCCGAAATGTAGTGCAACACTCATTTAGTAAGCCCACTATTGTGGTGATTGAGGTTACTCCTATTGATTCATTTGCATATTTTATTTTTTAGGGTTTTGATACTTCCTTTTGGGTCTTTTGTAGGTCATTATTTCTCTTGGAATATTTCGTACATTGGTGCGAGTCCGAAATCAATGCGATAAACAAAGAAG
Source organism: Taxus wallichiana var. yunnanensis (assembly GCA_018340775.1). Taxonomy (NCBI): domain Eukaryota; kingdom Viridiplantae; phylum Streptophyta; class Pinopsida; order Cupressales; family Taxaceae; genus Taxus; species Taxus wallichiana. The sequence continues at coordinate 423,784,058 of CM031240.1, read as the reverse complement.
GTTACAACGTATCTTTCACCTAAAAAGAATCAATTCTAAGATTTTTAGAGACTAGGCTGCCTATTCTTCATACTCACACCAGGGGTGCCCCAATATCCTCTTGGGTTTTCCAAATCTATTCTCAAACTCCAAATCCATGCATTTTAAGACCTCTGTGTAGACGTTCTCGCTTCTTGAATTCTTTCATAGACTATGACACTCTTCTACCATCATATGCAAATCAGCTGAGTTCTTTCCTTACCTTCTCCTTGCATATTAGGGTTTTATTTTCTATTAGTTTAATTATTTAATTACTTTATATTACTTTAGTACATTTATTTACAATGTTTATGTCCTCCTAGATTAGATTAACTATCATTATACTTTCCCCTAGTTTAGTTAATTTTAGTTAAAGCTTCAAGTTAGCAAATCGTTAACTTTGCAAGTTACCCTACCTAGAAGGGCCATTAAATTTTTTACAAATCCTTTGCCCATTCTTTTCCTTAAATTTTTTTTTGAAAATTTTGTCTCGAAAAATTCCTATGCCATCAGGTTTTAGATTTTAGATTTTTACTAACATTTTGCATGCCAAATGAAGGGATAAGTCTAAATTCCAATCCAATAGGATTTGAAAATCATAATTTAGAGTTTTCATTGTGTTTTACATCCAAAATTTTCTCCTGATGTCCGAAGTCTAAAATTTAGAACTTTAGATTTTTAGATTTTAGATTCTAGGGGCATTTTTGCATGGAAAATGAGCAAAAAAGTCCAAAGTCCGAAGTTTAGAACTTCGGGGTTTCAGACTTTAGAGGTTTGGTTGCATGAGCATGTGGTTTGCATGGGAAAATTCAGAGTCCAATCTATGAAAACACTTATTGCTAACTACCCTCATGTGTCGGCTTAGGGTAATTAAATTTGACCTCCCTATAAATATGGGGATTTTTACCAGTCATTTTCACTGGATCAAAAGTACTCTAACACCTTGACGATTACTATGACCCTTCACCAAATTCCCTAAAGCAATTTTTGAGGCTAATTTTTATATTTTCTTAGTATTTGGGTAAGTCTTGTTTAAATTTTTCTTTTATTCATCCTTGGAGAATTGTTTTGGGTTTCTTCTTTCCCTTTGGTTTTTCGTTTTATTCTGACCCAAGTATGGCTCCCATGATTGCTTTATTATTTTTTTTTTTAGTCTAAATATGCATAATTGTGTGCCAACAGGAGGAGAAATTTTCTTTGGTTGGGACAATGACACTTACAGAGCCAATTTTCTGAAATCCTGTGGTCAAATTTTTACATATTTTGGAGCCTAAGGAAATGCCAAAGGATTTTAGAATTTAGATTTGGAGTATTATTGGACTTTATATTTTTGGAGGTTCAAAATTTTTGACTTCAAAGTTTGGAATTTTTATATTTTTGACCTTGCGGCTTTCAGGAGTTGAAATCTCTTTAGAATTTAGAGATAAATCATTTTGGAGTTTAGGGTTTCACGGGTTTGAGAGGTTGATCATTTTAGAGTTTAGTAGGTAATTGGAGTTCAAAACTTTTCGAATTCGAGCTTCATAAGTTTTTACTTCAGACATTGCAATTTTTAGATTTTATAGATTGTTGTTTTCAAAATTCGGCAAATTAATGATTTTAGAGGTTTGTGATTTTGGAACTTTGGAATTCAAGTTTTGAAAGTCTAGGTGGTTTTTGTAGGTTATTGTCACCCTCAAGTTTTGAACATTCTAATAGGAAGATGTCTGGTTCTTTATCAAAAATAAAGGATAAGATGAAGTATACCTATCTAGGGGTATCTCCCCTTCTAGCATATCTTCAAACATGGAAAATATTAGAGACACTAATTTTAGGCACATAGACATGGTTGAGTTTTGGAAAAGGGTTAAGGCCCCGAATAAGAAGCCTTGGATGCAAGAAATTTATGTCAATTTTCTTCCTCTTATTGCTTCTTTTCTATCATCCGTCTGATGCCCCGAGTTTGTACTAGTTGTAGCCTTGCATTTTGACAAGGCTACCCGTAATATAAAAGATGATGATGGTAATGTTGTGATCAGGTTAGAAAATGATTTATTTGAAGATCTTTAAGGCTCCCCAATGTATAGGAATATACAAAAATATCCTCTATGTCCACATTGAGCGTTGATCGAAGAAAATGAGGTTTGCACAAAGGTCATTGCCAAGAGTTAATTGGCACAAAAGAAAGGTACCATGTTAAAGTTTCCTAAGATGATTCCCCACTTAGACATCATTCAAGAGGTCAATGATATAATTACACTATTGAGTAAGGTTTCGAGTCTTTGTATGGCCAGATATTTTCAGGAGTGGATGTTCCTTTATATGGACACAATTAAGAAAAACAAAGAATTTATTTGGTGGGCGAGAACATAAGTAATTCAACATGTTTCCAATTGGGAGACGTGGTGACCTCGAAAAACTTCTTCATGACTTTTTATCTTGTTTATGTGGCGAGTTGCAATGAGAGAGTATCCAGGTTGGATCCAAAAGGAGTCAGAATCACTACTCAAATATATGACTATTACCCACAACTTACCATGGAGGAAGGTTCTAAACACTTTAGGAGAGTGAATGACACTTTCTTCATTGTCCTTTTGTATTATTTTGACAAGAATTTGTATAATCGAAGGATATTAGATGAAGCTTGGTAAGAAGTGTGGGAGAGGGAGGAATTTATCTATAGTTCCCAACATTTACTTACATCAGTGTCAGGGTTTTCGTGCTCCAAATAAATTTCCAAGATGTCCAACTGACAAGTGGGTGTTGATGGAATTAGTTCGATAATTACTTGATTATCACAAAATCCAACATAATCGACACAAGGTAGGAGTCTGTTTCCCATTACCATAGGGAAATATACATGTGAAAATATATATAAAGCCAAAATGTGGAAGCAAAAATGTCCCAAGTTACTCTAAGGATTTTCCATCCGAAGAACAACTTTGATTATTGGGATAAGTTTGGCATAATAGGGTTAGTCAGTGTGCATATACCCTAATTGGAGGATATTTGGATTCAATTCTAGGATGAAACTACTTTGTGAGACAAACGTAAACAAATTATCAGATCTCTAGGTTTGCACTAGGAAAAGCTAACCATGAAGGAGTTAAGTAAGATATGTAGGTATATCTAAGTAATTTATTGGAGAAATATGACAAGGATAAGGAAATTAAAGATGATCTTAAAGGTAAAATTGATCGGTCATGACTCTCACACAACCTGTACAAGCTATGACCACTCTTACCATTTCTTCAAGTTTTGATGATACATCCTTCCATGTAGTGGAGAAAATTAGGCAGAAAGGGAGAGTAGTCGAACATGGATGGAGTGTTTGATTTAGGATATCAATCCATTGATTAAAACTGTTGTGGATTTGTATAATGAATTATACATAGAGAAATTTTCTCTTATAAAGTTAAGTGAACTTCTTACTGAGGATAGTGACAATCTATCTCTTGCTCTAGAAACATGGAAAGTAATCTAAAGTGTCGAATCAGATTTACTTCTAAAATAAGGTGTGATTGATGATGATTCAAATCTATTTGAATTTCAGAAGGCTATGGAATTTTGGGTTTAGGTGTTACGAGATCTCATGGTGAAACTTGAGGAGAAATGAGTTGAAGTAGTAGATGGATTGAATGATATTTTAGAAGAGTTTGAAATTATCCATTGCAAGTTCCTAAATCAAATCATTTACATTCTTCCTGTTGATAAAATCATTGAAAATTTTAAGGTTCTAGTAAATGAAGATGAAGATGTTACTAAATCTTTTAGCATTGATTTAGTTTACAAGTTGGTTTCTTATCATAACTTTGTGAATCATCTTAAAAGATTGTCAACAAGATTAAGAGGTTGCCAGCCAAGGTTTCTAAAGAGACTAAGTGTGTGGATGTAATAAATCGTTATACATGTGGACCTAAAGAAGAAGAGGTCCAAGGGATCATTAAATTTTTATTTGATTATAGGAGTAAATTAGCCACATAGGAGCATGAAGAAGAACCAAAGGAAGATAAAGGTGTTATTGGTCCAAGCTAGGCTTGATAGGCATTGTTGAGTAGTCTCCAAGCTCTAGGACTAGTGAAAGTTGTAGGGTTGACTTGGTCAACCTGTGTAACTAATTTTGCTATTTTTATGGGAGGTTGTTCCCTATGTTATTAATGCACTCTATTTTTAGTTAAGTTAGTTAAGGGTGGAGCTATAATCACTCAACCCTTTTTATTATAAATAGATAGATGCATTATGGATTAAAAAACTCTTAGATCTTTTGTGAAAGGGATATATTATTTTGATAAGTCCAAGAATAGCTTCAAGCCTTTTATATATATTCAAAACACTATTTTTCCTTTGAATATCTGGTACATTGTGCAACTCTATGATTTTTAAGTACTTGTGAATGTTTAATTCCTTGTATGTGATGAATTAAATTTCCTTTGCATCACTCATCTTAATTTAATTTTTGTAAAGTTTTAATACAAATATTTGTGTTTTAGTTGTGGAAAACCCTAAATCCCTTATGTTTCCTTGATTTTTATGTTATATTAGTTCAGTGATTCATAAGATATTTAGGAGATGTGCATGTTGTGTATTATTCCATAATATTGATTATGTAAGTGTAGTAGATATTTTTGTTTCATTAATTATTGGTGCATCAACATTTTATGTGTCATGTAATAATATTTCTCGATAATAAGGTAGATTAGTTTCATTTCAAATTTTATATCCTTGCACCTTGATCTTAAATCAAGTGCACCAAATTTGAAAGGAATCCAGCCTTCTCTAGAGGTTCATCTCAAGGAGACAAGGTTCCAAACCTTTGGGATGTTCCCATGTTGCACATGATTACTTATATATTCCACGGGTGTAAGATGCACGTGAAAACATATATAAAGAGTTTAATCACATAGCCAGCTATGTGAATCTCATCCCCTCCTAATATGTCTATCCACTCTTCCAATTTTTCAATTTAAAGACAAAATAAAGTGGGTGATAAAGGACATCCTTGTTTAAACCCTATATCACTTGCTAAATTTTTATGATAATCATGTATGTAACCTGATCTTGGATCTAATATTATTATAAATAAAATGGACTGCTACCATGTACTTGTATTCACAAAATCATGCACTTTAGACATTATTTATCCCGATCTCATACTACTATTTATAAGGTTCTTGAGTGAAGAAAGTACTAATCAACCCCATCTTTTGGCCATCTTGTTTTACTTTATTTTGTCATTTTTGACCTCTTGCACCCATATTCCTAGTCAACTTCTATCATCTCATGTTATTTTAGCCTCAATTGGGGCACCCAATTGGTACTAGGGCACCCATGGGCACCCTAGTCCCACCAGGGGCACCCCAGTCCTTTTTGCACTTTCCTGCCACTTTTTGGGCTCTTTTTAGCCATTTGAGATCTTTATCTTTCTTGTGGTCAGCCTTTTTGGGCTTAATTACAAAATTAGACAAAGATAACCCTATAAATATAAAGTTATGAGACCATAATGAGGGACCTAGCATCACTTACTACTATCACTCATATAGAGTTGCATCCATCTATTGTATTGGAGATCACTTGCATCAACATAGCCCCATCATCAAGGAATAAGGCTAGGACATCTACATCACACTTCATAGGGGAGGGATTCTATTCTATTTCATATACACATTCTATTACATTTTATACACATAGTTATTGCTCGCTACTTCACAAAGTGTGACTGACACAAGAGTAACCTAAGGAATGTTCACACACACTTGCACATATAACTACATTGGGTTTGAGATGTAGTGTAGCACTCAATTAGTAAGTCCACCATTGTGGTAGTTGAGGTCAGTCTAACCCCTTCATATGTATTTTAATTTTTAGGGTTTGATGCTTATTTTGGGGTCTTATATGTCTTTATTTCATCTTGGATTATTGGCGACATCTAAAGGAGTATGGTGAATCTAATACGACACATAGTGAAGGTTTTAGATCACCTCTTAGCCATGTAGAGATCAATTTTAGAGATTTTTCACAAACCAGGGCACCCAGATTGCGGACTAGAGTGCCCGCAAGCACCCCAATCCCCCTCTAGGTGCTCCAGTCTAGCTAGATCCTCTAGATCCACCCTTTTTGGGACTTCAGCATAGTCATTGCCACATCCTGATTTTCTAGTCACCTCTGCAACACAGTCCCATAGGCATCTCTTATTTAGTTGAGTTCTTTCCTCTTCCTTCTTGCACATTAGGGATAACATTTCCTTTTGTATGGTTATTTAGATCATTTACATACTTTATTTACTACATTTATTTACTTTATTACAATTTTTCATAACTTAGATTAATTATCCCCATACTACATACTTTTAGTTAATTTTAGTTAATCATTTTGGTGAACCCAACTTGATCATCCACACTTCTAGGTTCTTCCTTCTTACCTTACCATTTTAGGGTTTATTTTCCTTTACCATGGATCAATCTCATGAGTAATTTATTGAAGCTCACCTTAAGGCCATCAATGATCAACTTGCTAAGCATCCCTAAGATCTAGATTTACTTTTGCATGTTTCTCGTGAGGAAGCTACTAACTTAGTGGAACTCATTGCTTTTGCCACCATACCCACTTTTGTTACCACTCAACTGCCTGCTTCTACTCTTCCTCCTATTTCTACTATTCCCATTTATGTTCCTACTCCTACCAATAATTTTATCGCCCTTAGTTTCTCATGTATGGAAAGTCTCATCTGTTGGAAATCAAGACTTAACTTCTCTTTATCACGATCTTTAAGCTCAAATTTGTAAGTTACAACAAGCCACTTTGCATGCATCGCCATATTTAGATTCTACTTTATTATTACATACTCCATTTGCACCTACCATCTCTACTTACCCACTTCCTCCAAATTTTTCACACCTTAGCTTCCCATTTTCAATGCGTATTGTAAACCCATAAAAACACCTTACACCATTTCATGTCGCTTGTCTTGATTTCGTTGATGATCATATCCTTTTAGCTAAGTTATTTCCTCATATTCTCCATGATTATGCGATGCGTTGGTTATATAACTTACCTATTCACTCGATAAACTCCTTTTCTTTTACACATTTCTCCATCAACATCGGCTCTAAGATTTATTACGCCCAGTAGTACAATGTAAACAAGATCCAAATGAACACCTCTTCAACTAAATTTTGAGGTATAAGAACAATCTAGCTAAGATGACAAATGTGCTTACCGAATGAGTGTAGGATTTATTTATTCAGATTCTATTACCACCTCTACAAGAGAGTGTTCTCTTTAAGACCTCTCCTTCATTCGATCAATTTTTCATACTCTTAAGCTTCATGAGACCAAACTCCTATCCATAGGAAAGCTTAAGTATCAAGAACAAACTTTATCTTCCACTCATTTTCCTAACAAGACACCATTTAAACCTTCTACAACTAAACCAACTGACACTAAAGTCACTGTCAACACTATCACTCCTACTCGGGAGGTTCAGTCACAACAACCTTGACACACATTTAACACCTTTCCCATGGCTCCGCATCTTATATTGAAACAAATTCTTGAGAGAAATCTTATTACCCTTCCCCCACCACTCAAGTTAGACCCATCACAACTAAAAGGTAGGAACTACAATGAGAAATTTTATTGTCATCGATGTGTGGGACATTCTACAAATAGATGCCTAAAACTCCAAACAATCATCCAAGATCTAATTGATAACAATAAACTAGAGTTCTCGAATATACTAGCTCTACCCCAACTAATGACAAGGGTAAACTCAATCTCTTTAACAATGACTCTCAACAACGTGAAAAGAGGACAAATTTTTTTCTACTAATCACACATATCATGTGGTATCACCTATTGGAACAAGAGCTCTAGATTTCTTAGTTGTTGTTGTCACGTGGATCATGCACCCATGGAATCTCTAAGTGATCTCATGTAACATGTGATCATCCCCAAGGTTTGGGACCTTTTCACCTTGGGATGAACCTTTGGAGAAGGTTGGATTCCTTTCAAACTTGGTGCACTTGATTTAAGATCAAGGTGTAAGGCTATAACACTTGAAATGAAACTAATCTACTTTGTTCTCGAGAAAAGGGATAGAAATATTATCACATAACACATAAAATGGTGATGCACCAAGAATTGACGAAACAAAAATATCTACTTCACTTGTACAATTAATATTATGGAACAATACATAACATGCACATCTCCTAAAGATATTCTCAATCACTGAACCGATGCAACATAAAATCAAAGCAACAGAAGGGATTTAAGATTTTCCACAACTAAAACACAAATATTTGTATTACAACTTCACCAATAATTGAATTAAGATAACTGATGCAAAGGCAATTTAATTCATCACATACAAGGAATTAAGCATTCATAAGTACTTAACAAATCATAGAGTTGCACAATATACCAGATATTTGAAGGCAAAATAGTGTTATGAATATATATAAAATCTTGAAGTTGTTCTTGGACTTATAAAAATAATAGAGCCCTTTCACAAAGATCTAAGAGTTTTTAATAATGCATCTATCTATTTATAACCAGAGGGTTGAGCGATTATAGCTCCACCCTCTATCTAAATTAACTAAAAATAGAGTGCATTAATAACATAGGGAACAACCTCCCATAAAAATAGTAAAATTAGTTACACAGGTTGACCAAGTTAATGTTGTAACTTTCACTAGTCCTAGATCTTGGAGACTACTCAACAATGGTTGACAATCCTAGTTGGGGCTAACAACACCTTTATCTTCCTCTAGTTCTTCTTCTCGATCCTCTGCGCAGATGATTTTATCCGGTAATCAAAGAAATGTTTAATGATCCCTTGGACCTCTTCTTCTTTAGGTTCACATGCATAACAATTTATTACATCTGCACACTCAGTCTCTTTAGAAACCTTGGCTAGCAACCTCTTAATCCTGTTGACAATATTTTTAAGTTGATTCACAAAGTTCTGATAAGAAACCAACTTGAAACAAAATCAATGCTAAAATATTTAGTAACATCTTCATATTCATTTACAAGAACCTTAAAATTTTCAATGATTTGATCAACAAGAAGAACATCAATGGTTTGATTTAGGAACTTGTAGTGGATATTTTCACTCTTTTGAAATATCATTCAATCCATCTACTGCTTCAACTCATTTCTCCTCAAGTTTCACTATGAGATCTCATAACACCTGAACCTGAAATTCCATAGCCTTCTAAAATTCAAGCAACTTTTAATCATCATAAATCCCACCTTATTTTAGAAGTAAATCGAGTCGACACTTGATTACTTTTCATGTTTCCATAGTAAGAAGTTCACTAAACTTCATAACAAAAATTTCTCTGAGTACAACTCATTATAAAAATCCACAAAAATTTTAATCAATGTATTAAAATCCTTAATCAAACACTCCTTCTATGTTCCAACCGCTCTCCCTTTCTTCCGAATTTTCTCCACTACATAGAAGGATGTATCATCAAAACTTGAAGAAATGGTGAGAGTGGTTGTAGCTTGTACATGTGTGATTTTTGTTAGAAGAGTTGTGAGCTTCTCAACTTTCCCTTTAAGCTCATCTTTACTTGCCTTATCCTTTTCATATTTCTCCAAAACATTACCCAAAGATACCGCACATCTTTCATAGCTCCTTCATTGGTATTTTTTCCTAGTGCAAACACGGAGATCTAATAATGCATTGCGGTTATAGTCTATTTTATTTTCCCTACAACAGAGTAACTATATCCATGAACCTTTCGCATGATTGATGAACCGACAGATTAGAGACAATACTTGGCCATTTTTCTTGCCTTCTAGGAGTTATATCTAGGACACTCAAGTCAAAACCATCAAACATACGTAATTTCTTCTTTTTATTAGGGGTTTTCTATGTCGGCATTCGTGTACATAAGAAGATGATGTAGAAGATATCATTGGCATAGTCACAATGGTACTTATAGAAACTAGTAATACTAAGGAAATAGTCTCATCCGAGAAGGTGGCGGTAAAGTGGTGATAATGGAAGGTGGAGTAGAAAGAATGGCCTTTGGTGTGGGTGAAATAGACATGGAGATGGAAAGAGGTGGTTGTGGAAGAGGGGTGGAAAGAGGAGACCCAATCCCTAAGATCTCTCCAACTGAGAGTGTAGGAAGGGAAGAAAACACCTGATCCATGGAGGGAGATGTAGTGAAAGAAATGGGGGTGGAAGGGTTAAAGGTGTAGATGAAAGTGGATTTAAAGGTGGTGAAGATGGGAGAGAAGAAGAAAGAGGTGATTGTGATACCTGAGACACAACTAGTGAGACACTCAGATCTATAAATTCAATAGACTACAACTTTGGAGATGTGGTTTTGGTAGTAGGAGCCTCAACAGAAGACCCTAAACCTCTGAGAACAAAAGAGATCTTACATGGCTTAGTAATGGGCTTGAGAGTTGACCTTTTACCTTTAGAAGGAATAGGTGTACCTTCCATTGAATGGTCTTGTACTAATTATGTAGATAATTGATTTGACACTTTGGGTGTGATTCCCAAGGTTTCCAACCATTCATAGGTCCTCCTCAAAATGGGACCTGCCCTATCCTTTGTGTTGCTGCACTCTTGATTTGACCAATTTATCTAGGGCAATGGTTGATTTGCAACATTATCTCTTTTATAAGTAGGATCGTACTTGCTCATCATCTTTTAAACCTTCAGGAACAACTACAATCCCATAGTAAACCACTTCACTCAAGGTTAATCTCTCAAATTCCCTTTGTCTTACAATAGTTTCATCCTGGTAGTGAATCCAAATATCCTCCAATTGGGGTATATGCACACTGGCTAACCCTGTTCTACCAAACTTATCCCAATAATCAAAGTTGGTCCTCAGATGGAAAGTCCTTAGAGTAACTTGGGACATTTCCCCTTCCACATTTTGGCTTTATATATATTTGCACATGTATATTTCCCTATGGTAATATAAACCTAACTCCTACCTTATGTCGATTATACTAGATTTTGTGATAATCAAGTAATTGTTGAACTAATTCCATCGACACCCACTTATCGGTTGGACACCTTGCAATTTATTTGGAGAAAATTTGAACCATGGCACTTTGATGTAAGTAAATTTTGGGAAATGTATATAAATTCATCCCCATTCCCACACTTCTTGCCAAGCTTCATCTGATATCCTTCTATTTTCACAAAATCTTTACACCCTCTGAATGGCTAGAATATGAATAGGGTGTTTGGTGTGATTGGGACACATGGGATCACCTCTCAAGATGTGGGACTTGGGCTCAAGGTGAACCTCCGGAGAAGGCTAGATTCCTCTTCCTAAACTAAGTTTTATACTACTCCCGTGCAATAAAGTGATTATCTAGACCTATGCTAACATTTTCATGGGGTTTATTGGAAAGATATTTGTAGAAATAAACTATAATAGGGATGGTGATGCACCAAATAAAGGGTGTTCCAGACTTAGGAAGGGTTAATTTGAAAAGGGTGTGTGCACCACAAGTCAACTTCACCTACTGTAACTTAGAGAGAGTAAAAATACCACAGACTAGAAATCACTCGTTCCTTTGTTAAACTCAATCAGAAAAACAAGTTATCAGTCTTCTAGTGAAGAAGGATGAACTTGAGAAGGGTGAATAAGAACCAAAACTCAATTGCATGTAATAATCCACCACTTGATAAGCACATAAATCTAAGAACCTATAATAGAAACATGAACTTGCACATTGCACCTATAAGCATGAGAAAGGAACAAAGAAGTATAGAAGGATGAAAGGACCAAGATTAGTCACAAAACACACACTTTTATTACTTCAATAACATGCACAATGCATCATACATTCAAAAGAGGAAATGGTTTCCATTATAGTTTTAGAAAAAAGGCTTGAAAATTCCCTCAACATACAGACGACTTGAAGAAGAAGGAGGTTTCTTGAAATTTATACAATTATCTCGAAGTCTAACTCGTTCAACCTATCCGACTGTTGAATGAGATTACAACTTATATTTATAGAAAAATTTGAGAGAGAGGAGAGAAGTCATAAATTTCCTTCCTAAATTGAAGGCACATGATGTATTTGAGAAGGTTCCATCATGTGTCATTAATTTCCTATTGACCTAGTCTTCTCAATTAATTAAAATAATATTTAAATAAAATATTTTAATAATAGTAATAAATATTTAAATAAAGATATTAATTTAATTAAAAATATGGTGGGCTCCTTAATGACTGGTTTGACTTGAAGAAAGTGGGGGGCCATGAAAATAGGTTCAAAACAACCCAACTTAGTGGTTGGAATGCTTTGAGCCAACTCATTGAGTTGGGCTTGAGTTCCACTTTCATTCACCACAACCGAGCCACTTTGTATTATTGCATCTAAATTGACAAGCCCAAAATTACTTTGCACAAGCTCACCGTCGAACTATCTCCATGAGATCTATTTGATATGCATCGACTTATCATTCATTTGAGTACATTTGACTGATCTCACAATCCATACAACCATCTCTAAGTTCCTCCACACCGTGTTAGTTTACCTCGTGGTGAATTTACCTTTTTGTATGAGCTCAATGTTTCACTGAGCTCAACTCAGTCGACCCAACTATTATAATGGTTGATATGTGCTCTCCTTCACCATCAAGTAACTCGACATTGATTCCCACTTGGTGAGAATTACTATTTACTTCACTGACATCCTTTTCACAAACCTGTCATGCATCGGCCAAGCTATCCTATGCGGTGAGCTTCTTCAATCAAAACATTTTCAACTCATGCTTGGTTGGCCCATTTCAACTTATACGAGCTCACACAACTTATTTTATACTTGACACGAGCTCCTTGCCAAGTAACTCCCTTAACTTACCATCACCAAATATCTTGACGTCGATCCACTACCGAGACCATAGTGCATTGAATGGCCAATCTCATTTGGTCTCGCCTTGGTTCACTGAGCTCCATGTTGACTTGGGTTTATGGTGCTCTCCGATGCAAGTCCTTATTATCTACACCCGTTCGAACTCCTAAAATTCCTCTCTGATGCCATGCATGTATTCTTTTCCTCTATATCGAGATCCTCCACCGACCGAGCAACCAAGCTCTATTCTCGCATCGAGCTCCTTGAATCGCTACTGCTGAGCTCCATTTTGCATCGAGATCCTCCATACTCGGAAACCGAGCTAGAACTCACCACATTCTCCACAGATTATCTAGCTCATTGCATTGGCCTCCTCCCCATTCACCAATATGGGTTCTAAATGGATTGGTTGGCTTCAAGCTCATCTAAAATCAACTCGATAGATTTTCCTCTTACCGAGCTTATCATCACTATCACACTGAGATATTCCTCATCTCGTTACAAAAAACCAAGCTATCATGGTTCCTCATTAAGGCTCACTAAAATTCATTTAAATTTTTCATGATCAATGAAACTGATAAGTTCATGTACACTCCCGAGATATCACTTCAAACCTGATTTGGCTCCATTCAATGCTGAGTCTTTCAACTCAGATAACATTTTCTACTTCACTTGTGAACTATAATTCCTTGGCTCATAATTTGAAAACAATGGTTCGTCGAGAACTTCTGGTCTCAATTTTGAGCTGAATAATGAGGTCATTTCACTTGACACATTTATTTGAATTTATATTTAAATTAATGACATGATCATTAGCTTTGGGAACCACCATGAACATGTTGATCAAGATTCATTTTGATTAGATGACACTTAAACTCCACCAACTCGCTCTTACTCATTTTACATACATCTTTTGACACATCCTTGGAATACCCAATGACTCGACTATATCTTACAATGGTGAGATACATGTGGTAACCTTTGACCTTCTACATGCATCCTCTCTGAAAACCTTTCCCATACCTTCGCATCGGTTGGCCCTCCTATGAATGTTTCGTCTTGTTATGTTGGTGGGCGTTTAACCCTTACGTTTCACCCCATCTTCCATGAACGACATGACACTTTCACATATAGCTCGATGAGTCACACTTTAAATTACCGAGAACCGTCATCACACCCGCCGCATGTTGTATTAAAGGAATTATTTTTGAAACAAAATTTTCCTCGTTATATGTTTACCGAGTCTCTATAAAAATCCAATGAATCGAGTAAAGTTCAGCGAATGACTCAGGTACCCAAGATCACACCCTTTCTAAGTTGGCTCTTTCTATTTTGGATCCCACCCACTATTTTTCCATGCACGACATGGCTTTCACACTACACAAGTTTGTAATGGGGGTTCTGGGTCTTCGTGGTCATTTTTCCCATTCATCAACTTGTTTAGATGGATCCTAATCTCCACATTTCCATAAATAGTGCAGGATTATTGTGATCCTTATCCTTAGTTTGGAATTTGGCCTCCTCGATTCTGGCCATGCGAGCTATGTTGTTTGGGTCATTATTGAATTAATCCCCACAGAGTGGTAATTTGAATCTCGGGACCTGAAGGCTCCCCTAATCCAACATTACACTACTTTGGCCGAATGGCCTCAACTCCCCCATTGGCCACAATTCTTTGTAACTCCCCAACTCAAGTTTCCTCATAGAATTATCCCGCTAAGCCCATTATGTATCGACTTGATCCATAGCTCAACTATTAACTTCAACTTCTTTTGTCTAATTTTCAAACTTTCCATGTCGAGCCCAATTCTTTGGCTTGGTTTACCTGTGCATGAGCCCAAGTCCATACCATACTATCTCGATCATCCTATCTCCTACCCCGGTGACTTGGTTTCTCATTGTTATGGCTTTGCAATGATCTCATATTCATTTTCTTCTCACTTATGTAAAACATACTACCAACTCAATACTACCAACTCAAATAAAGAATATTTTCACGGATTGTCAGAGCCTTACACTCAACAACTTGCAAAAGCTTTCCCAAACTCACTTATCAACGAATCTTTCGAGCTATATTTGATGGCTTGTTGAGCCACTCATGAACTCACCTCATCCCAACTCATCGAGCTAGCCTTTTCCTCGGTCGTAATGACAACCTGCATGAGCTATAATAGAGCTTGAGATCATTAGCACACTCCTTTTTCCAAGTTTTTTACCTATCATCTGCTCTCCCATGGCTCGTCGAGACATTTTCTATGAAGCATCCCAAACACTAAGCTTGAGCCAGTTAGCCTTGGCCTTCCCACGACCGAGCTAGGTCATAACTTGCCTCTTCGAAAACAATATTTTCTCCTTGCTTCAAGCATTGATCGACAGAGCTCTGAACTCAACTTTCATTGCGACACCATTTCTCGATGTCGAGCTTAATCAATGAGTAACTCAGCTAGCTAAACCAGACTCAACCTTTCAATAGCTTTCCCTGATCCATTTAAAACACCTTAATTTATTTCCCTGAACTCGACCACGAGCTTCTTCCACTGCATGGCGAGCTACCTTTAGCTTGTGACTATGGTGCCCTCAATGTTCGAGTTTGATCCTTATTTTGATCCCCTTGGGGTATTTCTAGGAAAATGGGAAATAACGTGAACATAATAAGACCTCCCTAAAACAATGAATTATCAATTTTAATCATTTTTCTTGAGTTGATGTATGGGCCCGTGGGGGTCAATTTTTGCACTTTGAGCAGACCTTGAGCCTCCAAGATTTGAAATGATTCAAAATGTCTTATGAAATCCTTTTCAATGCTAGAGCACAACAGCCCTCCCCCTCCCCAGTTGTTCAATTTTTCCCAAATGGAAAAATTGGATAACACCTTCAATTATACAAATTCTTGTCAAAATAATACAAAAGGACAAAAAGAAAGCACCATTCACTCTCCGAAGTGTGTAGAACCTTCCTCCATGGTAAGTTATAGGTATTAGTCATATATTTGAGTAGTGCTCATGACTCCTTTTAGATCCAACCACGGATACTTGTCTCATTGCAACCGCCACATAAAAAGATAAGAAGTCATGAAGAATTTTTTTGGAGGTCAACACGTCTCCCAATTGGAAACATATTGAATTACTTATGTTCTTGCCCCACTTTGAATAAATTATTTTTTCTTCTTAATTGTGGCTATATAAAGGAACATCCACTCCTGAAAATATCTAGCCGCAGGAAGACCCGAAACCTTACTCAATAGTGTAATTATATAATTGACCTCTTAAATGAAGTCTGAGTGGCAAATTATTTTAGGAAATTTTGACATGGCACCTTTAGTTTTGGCTAAGTAACTCTTGAAAATGACCTTTGTGAAAACCTCATTTTCTTCTACCTAATGCTCAATTGTAGACTCGGGGAGATTTTGGCATATTCCTCTACATCAAGGAGCCTTAAAATATCATCAAATAAATCACTGTCTAACCTAATCACAACATTACCATCATCATATTTTAGAATACAAAGTTGCCTTTTCGAAATGCGAGGCTACAACTAGTATAAACTTGGGGCATTGTATGATGATGAGAGAAAAGCAACAACAAAATGAATCCCATTATTAAGCATGCATGGAATAGATGTGGCATGTACCTATCCTATGTTTGTAAGGTCCAGCTTATTGTTGGTGCCATAAGCTAGTGGAAAATATACTCCATAATTATTTTTATAAGAATTCGTAAAAATAATTAAATGATAAACATTTATGTGGAAATAATGGAAAGAAATACAATTTAGTTGTAGTTAGTAGAGATATACCTATTGTTGCTAATGTAATAACATGTGTAGATGTTTATGTTCAAGTAGTTTATGTTTTACATATCTTGTTGTTTTAATTTCATATTAGCGCTCCAAAGAGAATGATGAAGATTTAATAGACTTAATTCATTTAAATGTTGTGAAATTTAACCCCAGCTTTCTCCACCTCTAATATCTACAATTGATTTAGGAAAAATTAATCCTTGGGACTTATGTATCGCAAACATCTAAGCCATTTTTATCATAACATAATTACAATCACCTCTTATTATAAGCAATATTGGGACTAATATTTTGTTAATTGGGTCCCTAGTTGTACAAGACAATTTCCAAATTCAACTATTACACACATTGGCAAGTTGGGTGGTTTTGAGCCATCGGTATAGATAATATTTTGTATAGTACCAAGAGAACTACTCACTAATCCAACATGAATGCATAAATTACGTAGTAACATAACACATTGACCAATACATAAAAGGACTTCATTATCCAATTGGTCATCATTAACATCTTCTAATCTTGAACACCTTGTATATTCAACAATGCTTCTTACAATGGTCCTGGATAGAGATGTAATAATTTGTTTGTTAAGTATCTTAATGAATTTGTTTTTGCATACAAATAAATTGCTAAATCAAATGATGCCCTTACATCATGATTCAAGCATATGTTTATTTCCCTCATGAGATTTTCCTACCATCAAAATAAGGTTATGCATTTCTAATGTTTTTCAACATCGTTCGAAGATGATTTGTTATGGATCATTTCCTTGTTGACGAAATATTATGTCCAAGGTAACAACAATGTTGAAGGTGTCCCAAAGTCTTCTCCTAATTGTGTTTCCTAAAATGGTTGTAAATTGATGTGTGTAAGTAGAGATAAATGTTAAGAAGTTATAAATTATATAAAAGAAAATACGTGCTAAAAATGTGCAAGGTATGGATGGTACAACTATGATGCAATATTACTTGACATACATAGGGAAATCTTTTATAGGAGGTAGTTGCAAGATCACCAAAAAAAAAAGCATTGATTGACCACAAAATGGTGTATTTGCATCTGCTCGAAATAATTTTTGTAGTAGATATCTTTAAACATTTTTCACCCTATATAAATCACCTCATCGATGAGAACGTAACGTATGTGCTTCATTTTCTTCCTTTTAAATCTGTACATTTCTAGTTGGGATTCTTAGACCAATATGTATTATTTTAGCATGTATGTTTAAAGTAGAAACTCCTATAGAAGAAAGGAGAAATAAATGGATTTTTCCATCTATTGAGAAAGAGTCTAATCCATGTCTAATACATTTTATGAGATATGATTTACTAGTTCTAATTGTTCCTTGAATAATCATTTTTAGTGGCTCTTGATCCCCTACATGGTCACAATGACCTACCACCATAGCATTTGTGATATGTTGATTTTTAAATTAACTTTTGATATGAAATTAGTCACTAAATCACATACTTAATATGTAAATATAGCCTCTAAATACTTCATTTATATGCATGATTCCTAAGCAAGAGAACTATTCATTAACACCTCTTTATTTTTCTTTGACATTGCTTTTATCCTTTTCATCTCTATTGTTTGTTGTTTTTGATTGAAAACTTAAAATTTTGCACACTAACTGCCATCTTAGTCAGCTTTGATTTAAATATTTTATATTTATAACACCTGTATAGGACCATCCTTTAGGGGTAGGAGTTATTGAGTGCTACCTGTCCCCTATGGGTGCTTGTGTCCTCTTTACCTCTTTTTCTAGTCTTTCGAATGTTACTTCTTTCTTGTCTTATTTTATCCCTCTTAGTTGGCCTTTCACTTGTTAATGATGAAACTTAAGAAATGGAATCATACACATGCACACGTGTCGTATTTAACCTCATTAAGCGGGAAAATAATCAAGAGACACATACATCTACAAGGAGCTAATATTTTCTATCTACTACATCAAGGACTACATTTTGGACTGCATACTTCATTACATAAGAGGGTTTATTCTGAATTCCATACCACACATTTATATTTAGGAAAACATAGTTATATCTCGTTATCTCTTTGTGTGATTGACACTAAGGCATCCTAACTCAAGGGACATTATTCCAACACACACACACACACACACACACACACACACACACACACAACACACACACACACACACACACACACACACACACACACACACAAGAACTACATACATCTAAAATGTAGTGTAATTCTATGAGACAATCACATTGGGGTGATCATCGAGGTCATTCTAACTCAAGAATTTTCATTAGTTTTTTCATCTAATGTGTGCTTGAGTAATGTGCATGTATCTAGGGTTTATTTTGCATGGTACATGTGCAACATAACTAATTGGATGTGACACAAAACAAATAAGTAGCAACACTTAGACACACATAAAGAACCATATCTTAAGTACTTTCACAAACACCAATGCCCATAACAGAAACTAGTGCTTGGGAATCGATATCCCCTTCTAGGTGCTCTTGTCTCTAATATTTTCACTTTCTAGAATCAAACACAGAGCTAATACAATCCATAATCTACCTTTCCAATTTATTCATCAACCTATAATTAGTCAATACCTATAATGGAAAGCTAATTCATTCTCTAAACCCAATCTATCACTCTTACTTGCATGATATTACTTGTTTACTATTATATCTATTTAATCAATTATGTCCTCATCTTAGATTTAATTTTCTTAAATCATTTGGTGAGATTTATCTCTTACACGTCCATTGTGGATCCATTCTTTCATTCCCATTACCTGTTGTGGGATTTTTGGATCCCAAACCTATATCGAGCTTGCCCCATCCACTCGACATCATCCTTCTCCCATGGCTGACCCCATCAATGAAAAAATTCTTAGAAATTCCAATCAGATCCCTCTAAAATACATCAAAGCATCCAACAATGAGCATTCCTATGATGAAGATACCAATGTTGATCAATCCCAATTAGATGCCTTTACTAATTTCCACTCTACAATGCATGAAAATCGACTTCGTGTTCTTCATATGCTCGAGTCTCTATTGGATTCCCAACTTACCCATGACAATTTTTCCCGTAATAGTATGACTCGTACCTTAACACTCTCTACTACTACTACTTCTTCTATCCCACTTTCTTCCTCTCCTTCCAATCTTGGAGTCTCCACTGTTCACATGAATATTCCTACCCCTTTTACTCATTATTATTCTCCTCTCATTTCCCACATTCAACCTAATTCTTCTTTCGGTAGCTGTTGTAGAGTCCCTTTACCATGATTTACAAGAAAAAATCCATCAATTGCAACAAGTTAATTCTTCTTCATCTCCATCCTTTGATTCTTCACTTCTTCTTCATAGCCCTCTTGCACATGAAGTGTATTCTTATCCACTCCCTCCAAATTTTGCTTCACTAAATTTTCCTCTATTTGATGGCCATGGATATCCTTCATAGCACCTCTCGATATTTTCATGTTGCTTGCCACAATTATGCATGTGATGACATCCTCTTGACAAAGTTGTTTCCTAGGAGATTAAAATATTATTCTTTGTAATGGTTATATGACTTTCCCTTGCATTCTATTAAATCATTTACTCTTGTTGATTTGTTTCTAGTTCATTTTCTATGAATATTGGAACAAAAATATATTACACACAAATGGATAAAATTAAGAAAAATCTAATGAACATCTTAGTGATTATGTGTTGTGTTATAAGAACAATATTTCTAAATTGAAAAATGTATTAGTTAAATCTAAATTACAAGATCATTTTATCAAGTCTTTTTCCTCTTTTGTAAGAATGTGTGCTTTTGATTCATCTCATTCCTTTGACCAAATATGTCATACCTTGAAAACTTGTGAGATTAAGCTCCTTTATTTAGGAAAACTCAAATATGGTTATGATAATTATGATCATTACTCTTTTAAATTTCTAAGAAATATTCCCATTTAACACAAGTCTATTGGTTTTAATCCTAATATCAATGTTGTTTCTAAACCTCCTAAGTTTCAACTCCAAACCCACTCGGTGTGTATTTACTCGACTACCTTATACTCCACATATTATATTTCCCCAACTCATTGAAATAAATCTGATTTCTCTTCCACTCCCTCTTGATTATGATGTTAATAGGCCCCATGGTATGAATTTTGATGATCATGGATGTTGTGATCACTATAGATGCAATGACCATTATACTAACAAGTGTTTTAAGCTTCGTCATTTGCTTCAAGATCGCATTGACAATAATGATATCCAATTTCCTGAATCCACTACTCCCAAATCTACTAATGACAATGGAAAGTTAAAAATATTCAATGACCCATTACCTAAGCATGAAAAGTCAGCCCCCGAGTCCTCTTCTAATCATACTTACCATGCAGTGCCTCCCGATTCTTTATATCACCCCCTTAGATTCTTTTTGGGTGCTACTAATTTCCCATCACAATCTATCACTTTCACCGATGTTGGTTGTCATGACTCATTCTTGAATGTCCTCCCATATATTACATATCCATGCTTCTGTTGTGCTCCATTATGTTAACAATGTTAGGGTATATCCTACATTCAAATATAATGTATCCTCATTATCTTTATTATATTCCATTGACTTCCTCTATCTTAGATAACATGCACGTCTCTTACTTCTCACATCCATGTTATTCTACCCATTACTATTGGGCATCTTACTATTTCTATGCCATTTACTATTGGATATATTGTTATGCATTGTGACATGCTCTTAGGAATCCCTTGGCTCTAGGATGCCAAATATGTACCTTCTATTGTTCACTTGTACCTTAAGTTTATCCACGAGTGACATCTTATCACTATTTGAGGCATTCCACCATGGACACCTTTGTCCTTAGCTCCTCTGGCCATCCCATGTTTAGTTGCTCCTACTCCTAGTACATCTTCTCCTATTCATGATGGCTCCTTAGCCTTGACACCTCCTATGGTATTTGGAGCCCTTGCTCCTCTTGCGACACCTTTTGCATATCCATCTCAGTTTACTTCACATATGACTACTACTCATCGACATCATTTTTTCTATAGATCCCATAGCCCACCTCATAGGAACACTTCTTCACATAGGTCACATGTTTCACATACTCCATCTAGACATGTTTTGCACTCTATTTCTCCACATGCTCAATCTAGACCTATTTCATATACTTGGCCCCATGCACTCTCCCCGTGACCATCGTATCCTAGATCATGTTCACATGCATACTTATTTTACATCAGTTGATTGTGGGGCATTTCCTAGAATATTATTACATAAATCCTTTAATCATTCACACTTGGGGGAATCTTAATTCCCCACACCACCCGATGACACACTCTTGTTCTTGGTTCATACTTGACTATTGAGGGCTTCTTCATATAGACCTCACTTTGCACACACCACACCAGGGGGCATCCTTATTCCTCCCTCTTAGCTAGTTTTATTTCACATATTTGCAATTAAAAATCTAAAAACATTAGCTTAGATCTTGATTGGACACATTATTCCTTACTTATACTACTTTATGTTGCACCTTTGCTTAACATGTTACTATGGTTCATAGTATGTTTTATCATTTTTCATGCACACATGTGCATTCACATGGTATCTTGAGGTGAATGTAGGTCATTTATAGATTATTACATGTATTATTTTTTTCCCTATCCATTAATAGTCCCATTAAAGATCTTTGGGGAATATAGATTTTCCTACTTCCTATCAGGTTCTATTGTTGTAATATTTCACAATTTCCTTCCTATATTCACATATCACATTTTCACATACTATTTATCTTCCCTAATATGCTAATGGGTGCTTCATGTGTATCATTTACCTTACACAAATCCTTGAAATCATGGTTATATGATTTATTTGTACCTTGTTTTCCATTGTTTGAGGGATATGCCCTATGTTTTCTTGATTACTCCAATTGTCTTGTGACATCCTAAGTGTTGTCTTTACGCATGCAAAAATTACATGGTGCTACATCAAGGACACGATGAGTCTTCAATGATGAAATAATTCTTTTCCAAAATAATGATGTGATCTAGATCCTCTCCCTTTGTCTTCAATATGCATGTTATGGACAATTTGTCCATTTTTCTAAGTTTGGAGGTCTATTGCACCCTTACAAGCCACTTTCTACTCTTTTTGTACTAGTTTGAATTTAAGTCACGTAACTACCACCGCACGTATGGAAAATTATATAACCAATGTGCGGTGCTATATTTAAGGACACAATGAGTCTCCAATGATGAAAGAATTATTTTCTAGAATAACGATGAGATCCAAATCCTCTCCCTTCATATTCAATATGATTATTATGAACAATTTATCCATTTTTATAAGTTTTTAGGTCTATTGCACCATTACGAGCAACTTTATTATATATGTTTGTACTTAGTTTGAATTTAAGTCACATAATAATTGGTTTACATAGACCAGTGATTACGTAACCACCATGGTGGTTATGCGCAACCGCCTCTTTGCACGAGACCCGAGCGGTTTTGTCACCTTTACCCACAAGTTTAAAATGCATGTTTTATAACATGTGTCTCCAGTTTGAGAGTAATTTTATCACCTATTTCTTGACCATTTTGCTTCATTTTTGGCTTGTCTAAATTGTATTGATTTTATCCTTCTATTTTACTATGTTTAGTAGGTCGAATTCCCCTTATTTGGATGTGTTTTCACTTTTTTAGACGTGTGTTTCAGACTTCTTCTTCCCCATATTTTTATAAAATCCCAGATTTCATTTCAATGTTGAGTTGGAGTTTTGAGATTATTTTTGTAAAGTTATGGTGCCAAAATATTGCTAAGAATTACACATGTAACTAGTTCATTGCTAGATTTTTTCCAGTACTACATTTTCAACCAAATCGACATACAACCATCTTCTTGATTTTCTTGCTACCATCCAACTCTACACACCTTAGATCAATTGGAAATCATCTCTAGAAGGGAAAAGGAAGCTGAGGAGACACAACACAACACCACACACCTGAACACTATCATAGATCAATAGTTATAGGTTAGGGATGTTTTGATTTCTTTAAATATTTTAATTAATTATTGTCATTAAATTAGAAGAAACACATTTGTTTTAAATTGGTAGAATTTATTACTTCTTCATTTCCAATATTTTCTATGAACAAACAAATCTTCCATTGATAGATTCATCCTCGCTACCCGTGTGGATTTGCAAGGGAATCAGTTGGAGGAAGAATATTTGTCTACATTTATTTGTCATTTCTTCATTATTAATCATCAATACAATTTATTTTTACTTTGTTGGGGAAAGTCACTAGGTGAAGAAGAAATTACTTATGAGAAGATTTATATCTTTCCCATGAACTCTGAGGCAGAAATAGTTAGAAGAAGCTCCATTTTTAGAATAATAACTTTAGAGTACATCTTCTGTTTAAATTAGATCTAGTTCCATAATCCTACAACAGAGGAATAGCCACATTTGGCTATTCCATGTTTAGTTTATTTTAATTTAGAAGTAGTTTATTTCATTTAGATTAGTTTATTTATTTGTGTTTGTAATATTTATTTTATTTTATTCTTCAAAACCAGAAAACACAAAAATAAATCTTAGGAGTTTAATTTGCTTTGTTCATTTATTTATTTTAAAAGATTCTTGAAAAACACAAAAAGAATTAGTTAGTTAGTTTTGTTTTGCTTTAATTAAATATTGGAAAATTGAATTTAATTAGATTAAAAGGGGAAAGTAATCATCTTTTATTTAATTTAGATTTTTTTTTTTTTTAAATATAGGAATTAAAGTATATTATAATTTGGAATGAACACAATCCCCATTTCCTTAGCGGCCTAGGCTACCCGCACTTAGCTCTTAGTCCCTTTGGTTACCAATTTTTTGTTTATTTCCATCCTTTTTTTGAATTGATGCCCACATGACCATTTCGGGTCCATCTCAACCCCACATAAAAATATTTGACCTAATTATAAACCAAATTGAACATTGTGGACCTCATGGAGACATTGACCTAGGTTTACATTAACTAGTCTTTAGAGAAAATATTCGCCACCGAAATCATTGGCCAACTTGATACCCCGACAAATGAAGTAGAAATTGTAGAAGATTATTAGGCCAATCAAGCTGATAGGGTCAAAAGAAACAACCCTTAGTTTTTCCTTTACACATCCACTCCCATTCTTACATGACCCTCTTCAGAGAGGAATATTTAGAAGTAGAAGGACAATTCTCTTGTATATATCAACCGGTTCAAGCTACACTTGGTTCTACTTGATATAGATTGAGACATGTCGACAATGATAATTATCAATCGTTGTATCACCCCTACGTAGGTTAGGCATGCATTTTTCACTCTTGACGAGAAAATACCCAATTTGCAAGTTGAGCATTTATGATTGCCTTGATCATCAATCCTGTTGTTACCATCATTCCCACCTATCCCATTTATATCATATTTACTCATCCCATTACTATCCCATATATCACATTCCATCTATCTCGCATGACCTTGACAATTCAAGTGCATCTAAAATCACATGTTGATTTTCAGTGTACATTGTCCCATGTATGCACTTCTAATACTCATTGTGTCCATGTTTTTTTGTTTTTCTAGATGCCTTTACTAGTTACTATTTCAATGTGCATTTGTTTTTGTCACTAACACTCATATGTTATCATATTCCCTTATTTTTATTACACCATGATATCTACCATGTGTAATCCATATCCACCTTACAATATTCTTATATAAAATGTTCCCTTTAGTTTCAATCTTCCTCATTTTGGATCCATTTGCATTTTTTCATCTCACACACACCAAATGAGTGGGGAAAAACATTGAGTGAACCTCTTCAACCTCCTAATAGCTATAAACAATAGTTACGAAACATAGACATTGGGAACATAACCAAAATAATCTATAGAATAGGGTCGAAATAAACTTGGCCATAAAATTCAATATAGACACAAGTGCTTAGATCAGATAGGAACACTTGGGCACAAGTGTCCTACATAGGTGTTAGTTTCCTACCCGGGTGCTCCTATCTTTTGGGAAAAAATAGCCACATAGTAGTTTCAAAAGTTACACAACCACATTTTTCTCAAGTTTCAATGGTTACATAACCAATTTCACATTATAATCGGTCACTAACATGAACTAACTACTAATTTAGGAACCAAAGCATGAACTAAATAAGGAAATGACACCTCTGGAATATGCAAGAAAATGATATGCCTAGTGCATGTGTATCACCCAAGGAAAGTTACAAATTGGGTTTTGATCATCTGCAGTGGCACTTATTCATAGGGAAGCATTAACGGTTGGAGGGAAAAATAAACCACTCTCCTAATACACTTTCCCTTAATGGCATCGGGATGCCTAAATATGAAGTTTAGTGTTGGGATACTCAAATCCCGGTTTGGTGATAGGATTATTCCAACCGCACCCTAAGCATCCGGTCTACTAAAAGAAATAAATTTCTATTCCTTTATCTTTCAACACTCTAGGTGTACTCTAACCCCTTGGTTTAACTTTTCCAATACACATTTCCATTTTTACATATTTTCCAAGTTAAATTTCAATTGCATTTACCTATAACATTGACTACACTTGTTTTTTTTTTGTAGGTCCTATCCTATCCTAATGAAGGAAAAGCACACAAACAACCATGAAACAAATCTCAAGCATGATTCGGAAAAGATGACATTCTAAGGAACTACATGCACACATCACTATCACTCCATGCATGAAAATGTCACCCATATGATCCTTATCCTTCCCTATCCTTATAATTTCATGGTACACATCTTACACTATTTCATTTGACACACTACAACACTCATTTGACATGTTATTGGGTACAATCTTCATTCAACTCTCCAAGGTATGATTTTATGTTCTACTTTATGCTACTAAATCCTTATTCACTAACATAAAGTGGGGAAAATGTAGTCACTAAATCACACACTTATTATGTACATATAACCTCTAAATACTTCATTTATATGTATGATTCCTAAGCAAGAGAACTACTCATTAACACCTCTTTACTTTTCTTGACATTGATTTTATCTTTTTCATCTCTATTTCTTCTTGTTTTTGATTGAAAACTTACATATTTACACACAAATGACATCTTATGCATCTCTAATTTAACGGTTTTATATTTTTGACCCTCAGACAGGGAGCACTTGGGTGTTATTGTCCCCTCTAGAACCTACATCCTCTTTACCTCTTTTTTTGGTCTTTCGAATGATACTTATTTCTTGTCTTATTTTATCCCTTTTAGTCAACCTTTTACTTGTTAATGACAAAAATTAAGTAAGGGAATCATATATACATGTATTATGTAACCTCATCAAGGGGAAAGAATTCAAGAGAGACATACCTCTACATGAAGATAATATTTTCTATATACTACGTCAAGCACTTCACACTTCACTGCATAGGAGGGTTTATTCTAAATTCCATACCACACATTTGCATTTGGGAAAAAATTGTTGTAGCCCGATATCTCTTTGTGTGACCAACACTAGGGCATCCTAGCTCAAAGGACACTATTCCAATCACATACACAAGAGAACTATATAAATTCATAAATGTAGTGCAACACTCAGTGAAAATCACATTGGGGTGACCTTTGAGGTCATTCTGACTCAAGAATTTACATTATTTTATTCATCTAATGTGTGCTTGAGTACAATGTAGGTATATAGGATTTATTTTTAGGTTACAGGTATAACACATTGAATCTGATGTGACACACAATAAACAAGGAGTGACACTAAGTGACATAGAAAGAACTAGATCCCGAGAACTTCCACAAACACTGACGCCAAGAATAGATGCTAGCACCTGGGTGGCCTTGTCCCCTTCTAGGTGCTCCTGTCCCTAATATCGTCACTTTCCATAATCATAAATAGAGCTACTATGATCTATAATCTACCTTTATAGATAATTCATCTTCCTAAAATCAGTCCATACCTATAGTAGTAAGCTAAGTCATTCTCTAAACTCTATTTATCACTATTTCTTACACGATCTTACTTTTTTACTATTATATCTATTTAATTACAAATGTCCTCATCTTAGCTTTAATTTTATTAAATAAATAAAAAAGGGATCCTTCGATGGCATTATATATTGGAGGTGAGGAAAAATGCTATTTAAAAATATACAAATGAATCTTGCAATGTGGATGGAAAATCATTTTGGCCCCAATCGTGGTCGAGGTCATAGTCCCGACAACCAAACATCTCAATACTAGATAATTTTATATCATTGTGAGGAAATAATATAAATAATAATTCCCACTCATACATGTTTTCAAGACTTACAATTGCGTTGTCATCAAGGTTATTATCATCTTCATTACTATATGTAGTTGAAGTATACATATGATTAATATTCCATGCATGGTATGTACCTCTTATATATTCCCAAGTGTGAATTAATTCTTCATTTTTTCTTCCTATATCAACTAAAAATTATCAAAAGGGTTCATAAAATAGACTCTCACTCCAAAAAACTCCACATAGTCTTATGTTTCTTTCGCATGGATGGAATAAAATCTTGGCCATAGGAAGACAATAGTTGGTTGTTTTATAATTTTCCATTATTCCCTTTTACAACTTGCAAAGTATGACCATGACCAGTAACATATAACATTACCATATGTTTTAATATTGAAGGATGATGTATATAGGTTTGGGAAAAAAATAAATCTAATGAATCATCCTCAAAGTTTAGTTTAAGGTGCCTATAGAATCTTTAACCAACACTAAGAATCATAGATTATCTACTACATTCCACAAGTGGTATTTCTATTAGGATATGACATGTCTCTTGTGCACTTATATCATGCTCTACAATTGTTTCGTAAGAGTTTTTTTATATGCACAAAAATGGTGGATCTTGGGAATGGTTGGTAGTTGCACCCTACGTTAACATATCATGATATCTCTCTATGATATTTTCCCTAATTTTACAACATACTTTACTATGTAAATAAAACTGCATGACGAGAAAGGATAGATTGACAATCTATATTTTCCCTCCATAATGAAAGGATGTCAATATTATGTAAATTAATTCTATTGTCATTACATGTAGAAATATTTTTTTACCTGTTCCCATCTTTGAACAAGTTAGATTCTAATAGTAACTCCCATAAAGATTTATACTTGACCAAAATTTATGGATCCTCTTTTTTCGCAAGCATGTTTCCAAAGTGCATTTGTTATTTCATTCAACGTGATTATGAATTTTTATATAAACATGTTTTATATCGACTAAAAAATTTGTGATGTGTCTATTAAATAAGGGTCATGATTAATATATATAGAAAATTGGTTATTCCTACTATGCTCTTGTATTAGATTCCATGCATTAACAAAAATATCATAAGATTCTTTTTCCTTTGTGACATATAAGGGATCATTCCAATCCATATTTTCTACAGCTGGAGCACCCTCGAGCCAAACAACCATATGTTCATGCACCGATGATCGATATTTCCATTCATTCCTATAAAATATGGATGGAAATAGTATTTAAATTTAAGTATTTAACACAAGGAATATATATGAAATTTTCATCCAATGGATTTCAATAAAATTTATTGAGTGTATTATATTGTACATGCTTGTAGAAAATAAAAAGATACATTGACCAAATGTATCTTGTACCAAAGTGGTTGATGAGGACCTCATCAATGAAAATATTGAAGCAATGGTGCATATACATAACAAAAATATGTGGATGTGTAATAATATTTGTGTTCCTTCATTGAAAATAGTTTGCACCATTAATTGGGGGTGAGTTGGGCATGACTTGATGTAGGTTTGACCATTTGGTATCAACTGCACTTAATGTAATGAAGAATTATAGGAAACCTAGTTATGTAATCATATATGTAGATGTAAAAGAGTAAATAGTGCAAAATACAAATAAGAACCAAAGAAAATTGATTCCTAATCTAACACTCTAAAAGACTACCTCAGACTGAGCTATATGGAAGGGAGAGAGAATGCAATACCTTCACATACCAATTGAAGAAATACCTTGATTTATTTGATGTGCTCAAGATGTTGGATTGAACTTGGTTTTCTTCAAATTTGTAGAGTGACTTGGACAACACCTCCCCTTGTAACTTGATGATTTTTCTTGAAGAATGCTTAATGAAGGATGAAGGATTGAATGATGCTAGATTGGAGATGAATGATGGATTGATTAAATTATTGAACAAGATAAAATAGCATAGGTTTGTTATGTATTTCCAAGTTAGTTCTCATGGAGGAGGAGATCTTAATTTATAGTTGAAGGGTGGAGGATTCAATGGCTAGGATGAAGCCAAGTTGGATTTGGATCAAGGGTGGAGAATGCATGTGAGGATTAGAGGATTCTAGAATGGAGGATTCTAGAATTTGAATTCAAAATTCATGGAGGGAAGAATCTTCCATTGAATTAAAAAATCAATAGGAGGAGTTTAGAGAGGCTTCTAGAAATAAAATCTTCTAGATTTAGAGGTGGAGCATGTGATTAAGATTAGAATTAGA
Source organism: Taxus wallichiana var. yunnanensis (assembly GCA_018340775.1). Lineage (NCBI taxonomy): Eukaryota > Viridiplantae > Streptophyta > Pinopsida > Cupressales > Taxaceae > Taxus > Taxus wallichiana. The sequence continues at coordinate 423,753,847 of CM031240.1, read as the reverse complement.
TTAGGTTAAATAAATATGATTAGGGGTGTGATTACATATAAATCCTTGGTGTATGGTAGTTGTAGAGTAGGTAGGTATGTGGATGTAGGAATATTAAATTCCTAGAAAATGTTAATAAAGATTAAGATAGGATAATATGATATAATAAAGAGTTAAGGGATTAATGACGAAATTATGGGATAAATAGTAAAAGGTAAATATGATATAATGGATTAATAATAATTAACCTTGTGATTAATTATTATATGGATTTATATAGTGATGATGTTATTTCTCGGGACATATTAATAAAAATTAAGCATATAGTCATTTTAGATGTCTACATTTTGCCCCTCTTTTAATGGTTATTACATATAAATGATTGTTCAAATAAAATTAAGAGAAGATGTTAGAATGGTTATATGATTCCCTCTTGAGGGGTTAGTTGGGGAAGAATGATTTGGCCGAGCACTCGAAAAGGAGAGGCCCAAGTTAGTAGATGAGAGAGGATCGAGAGAAAGAGAAGATTGGGGATCATAGGAGAGGATTAGGGGATTAGAGGATTAGAATATTGATTGAAGTGGTTGGATTATAGTATGCCCTAATCAAGTGGTTTATATTAAGGATATTGGATTCAAAGATTAGAGAATAAATGAGGATGATGAATTAGAGTATTAGAAAATAGGAGAGAGGATTAGAGGAGTAGGAAAAGAGTAGGAGATTAGAGGATTAGGAGACATTACATTTTGAAGTAGAGGATACCCTAGTCAACGATATATGACAAGGGTGAATATTTAGGATTGGTGGATTAGAAGATGCCCTAGTCAAGGGGTTAGGTATTGAGGATTTTGGATTATAGGATGTCCCAGTGAGGGGTTTAGATGGTTTAGATTTGAGGATGTTTTATTTGATGATGGAAGATGTTGAGGATGTTATATTTGAGGTTTGATTGATTGGATAGGAAGATAGGGTATAGGATGTTGGATTTGGAGGATTAGAAGATTGAGGATGTTTGGATGAGAGAATAAGGATTGGTTTTTGGATCAATGTGGATGATAGGACATTGATGAGGAGAGGATTGGGATGATGATTGATGAAGCAATGAGAAATAATGTTTGATTTTATTGACAAGTGGATGTTAGAATATTCCCCAACTAGGGGTGAGGATTTTGGATGTTGTACATGAGAGGATAAGATTTGGATGTGGATATTGATTGATTAATAAAGGATTGATTGGATAAGAGGATGAGGAGATAAATAGTTAGACGATAATGAGGATTAGATGTGGATGATGATGATTATAAAAAATGATGATAGAAAGAGGTATGCTACCATAAAGTGGGCATTGTTATCATCATTAACAATTGTGTTTAGTGTGGCATAGAGAAAAATGCACCAAGGTATAAAGACCATGATAATTGAATTGTCAAATGCCCTTGTCCTCATATCATTGGACATATTAATATAAAAATATGGTCCTCATATCATTATACCATGCAAAAGAAAAATAAATAAAAGTGGCCTCATATCATTGGTCAAAATGTCAATGTATAAAAGCAAGCAAACACAAACAAAAACACACACATTGCATTTTTATATTTTTTTAAAAAAATTAACATTTTTATTTTTAGATTTTGGATGTTGGATGTTAAGATTTTTTTATTTTGGGGTTTTTCATGTTTAGATTATTTTTTTGATGTTGGTATTTTGGTTGTTGGGAGTTTAGATTTTTAGATTTTAGGTTTTTTTGATCTTAAGATTATTTGATGTTGGATGTTAGGTTTTTTTTTTGGTTTGGGGAGAATGGTTGAGGTTAGGTAATATAAAAGGATTCATGATGAGATAACTCATGGGAGGATGGGAAGGGATGTAAGGTAGGATGTGACTTTATCCTATAAGTCCAAAAGTTTGTTTGAGGAGGATGAAAGGGAAGGATTGAGGTAAATTGATAGGATAGATATGATAGGGATGGGTTGATGGGTTATGATTAGATGAGATGTGGGATGGGAGATAGGTAGGGTGATGGATGTGGTATAGGATAAGATGGGGGATGTCGAAGATGATAAGATATGCCCTTAGGTATAGGGGAGATTGATTGAAGGATAAATGTGGTGTGTCCCTAATTATAAAGTAGGGTGTCCATGGATGGATGGGTTCGATTTTCCCCTAGTTGTAGGTAGGATGAGAATTGAGGGATATATAAGATGGATGATACCCCAACAGTTGATAGTAGAAATGCCCCTAGTCATTATGATGAAATTGGAAAAGGGAGATGAGGAGGATTGGATGAAAAGGAAAGAATCATTTTCTACCCACGGATGTTCGATCTAAGGGAAAAAGGATGTGAATGTGATGGATGGAATGAAAATAACATTAGTGATGAACAAAATATGAGCCTAAAGGAACATGTTGTAAGGAAAGATTTGGACTAAAATAGAAGTGTGACTGAGGTCTAAACAATACCTACAAACATGCAAGCCTTATGTCTCGGTGAGATCAAAGTGTGTGGGACTCAGTAATGATTAATTACCACTTAAAGTGAAGACTTAATGGGTAGTATGTGAAGAAAAACTAGCCAATGTATAGGGAGTGATTAAATAAAATAGGTGGATGGAGGGTGAAGGAAGGCTAAGCCATGCATTTCTACGCTGTCAGCCAGGCATCCATAGCCCCGATGGAGATGCATCTGATTCTTGTCACAACATTTCTCTACTACCAACCAAGCATCCATAGCCCTAGTAGAGATTTTGGCAACACCCTAGAGATAGTACTTAGGTGGATTTTGTTTGATATTTTTATTTTGATATGATTTTTTTGATGTTTTTCTTTTTGATATTTGGACGATATTTTTTCATAAAGATGTTCCACTCTCTTGAGAACTCTCAAGGGATTAAGAATCACTAGTGGATTTATGGGGGATATAAATGAGTGTGGAGATGACATTGGCTAGAGTTTCAAAATACGTGCCCAATGGTCTTCACCATAAGTTGATTAAGTTTTATAAATTGTGTGGATCTCTATGAGAACAATTGTGCTTGAATGTTGGGTAATGATAGATCAAGGTCACACAACAGTAGAGGTACCGATTTCTTACAACATGTGTGAGGAAGATGATCAAGTGTTAAAATGAATGGATTAATAGAGGATATTAATGGATATGATGATAAGAATGAATTAGATGCAAATGGATTTGGATGTTGGATGGAATAAGGATGGGTGTGAAGGAAATAAAATCCATACGTAGGTGATGAATTGTGTGTTAAATCCATTTTTATGTGTTTCATATTTGTAGGGGTTAAATGATTTGTGATTGGGTTGAGTGGTTGGGATGGTAGGATCAATAAGAGGAGTGGTAGAAATGGGTTTTGATGGAGTAGTGGGAGGGACATTGGTAATGTTAGGTTTATACCCTAAGCCTAAACGACCTAGATTTTGATGAAGGGAGATGGGTTCAATAATGTCTTGTTTATGGATGCCTAAGCCTTTGCCTTGATGTTTCATATTGGAGAACATATTTTTGGATATAGGATATGAAGTGGATGGGGAGGATGATGCCATGTGGTCATCATGAGACTAGGGAGTTATAATTTTTCATTTGCTAAGAGGTTAGACTTAACAAAGGATGGGAGGTGAGATTTATTTTCATTTTTGGTTGGTGAGGGAGGTTTGGATGTACGATGACATTTGAATGGATGAAAATGTTTGGATGTTGAGTTGTATTTTTATGGTGGAAAATTTTTAGGGAGATGATTGGGATGGAAAGGTGGTGGATAAAGAGTTACAAGGACAAGAATCCCTTGGTTAATAAAGTTTTGGACATAAGACCTAAATTACATGCAACGCTTTGTCAACGTCCATGGGTCGATGAAAGTCATAATAATAGTGTTCCCGATACCAAGATGGTTTGGGAAGTTTTTGATCATGTGATTTTATTGGGAGATGGATGATCATGTTGAAGGTTTTAGACAACGGAAGATGGTGGTCAAGGATTCTCCTAAAGGAGTGAAATGGTTTAGGTTAAATGGTTTTGGGGAGTAGGAAATAAAGATGCATCATTGGGTGGATTATGAGATATTTTGGTTTATTTGGATTTATGAGTTGGATTAGATTGTAGTTTCTTATAAGATGAAGGAGATGGATTAGGCATGAGGGGTGAATTGGATGGTTTTGTCTTGGAGGTCGAAGTATCTTTGGTTGATTTTGGATTGGTTGGAGTATGTGGTTTTGAGGTAGATGGTTTTGGCTTAGGATTAGATTTTTGGGATTAGTATATGTAGATGAAGGGGGTGGGGTAGATTTAGATGAAGGGGATGGGTGTGATATGGGGGTCATATTAGATTTGGGTGATGTTGGGGATGAAGGATATTTGGGAGATGGGTGTGGTGTAGGAACCACATTAGATTTGGTTGATTTAGGGGATGAAGTAGATGAAGGTGGCATAAGATCCTCATTATATTGGGTAGGAGATGGGGTGGGGAGAGGATTGGGATTGGATTTTTAGGTTTAGGAGTTGGTGACTTAGGAGTCATGTTATATGTTTTAGGATTGGGGGATGGTGGATTTGAAATAGGATTAGAGGATAGGATAGTGTTAGGTTTAGGTGATGAAGGGGTTAAGATAGGATTAGGTGTGGATGAAGAGGATGAGGGTGGTGTAGGAGCCACATTATATGGTTTAGGATTTGGGGTAGAAGGAGATGAGGGTTACTTAGGAGTCGAGTGGATGAGATATTTTTGATAGGATTAGGCTTAGGTGATGGAGGGATGAAATAGGCTTAAAGGTTGAATTTGATGGTGGATTAGGGGATGTGGGACTATCTAGGAGAAATTTTGTAGGATTGGATTGGGATGATGAAGATGAAAAGGATGGAAGAATAACATGAGATATGGGTGATGATAATTTTGAGTTAAGTTGTTGGGATTGTTTTGGATATGTGGATGGTACTCGATTATAGGTTTTACGATGATTGGGTTTATGAGCTAAGATTTGGGATGGTGGTGGATTATCCCCATGATTTTTGATGGGAGGAAGTTATAGGTATTGATGATTGATATGGTATTTTGAGGTTGGGGTTTGGGATGATTGTTTGGGCTTGATATGGGTGCGTATATTAGAAATGACACAAAGGAGGTCCTCTTGGTCTAGGTCAAATTTAGTGAGGTAGTCAAATTTGATGTAATTAGATTGTGGGGATAGTGGTTTATGTTGATTAGGTCAGGGTTTAGATTGATATGATTCAGGTTCCTTAAAGAGGAAGTCAATGGGGTGAGGTGCATGGATCTTAGGAAGGGAAAATTTTGGATGGGGTTGGTTGGGAGATGATGGTTTAGGGGTGATTGGTCGATACATGATTTAAGATGGGATATTTTTGATTGATTTTTTGATGATTTTGGATGTTATAATCAACATAGGATGGTTTATTCAGATGACAAGGATGGGATTGGTTGAGGCAAGATGTGATATTTGAGATTTATTTATTAAGGTGGTGGATAGTGTGTGGGATTTCATGATCAAAGTGAGATGGTTGACTTTGATGGGTGGGGGATGATGGGATAGCTTGGTTAATGGATTTATAAAAGAGGTAGGGGTTTGGATGTTGGTTTGGAGAGAATGGGGATTTAGGATAAAAATCCATGGTTTAATAGGATGTGCAGGGGATTAGATTTGGATTAGGTCAGTTGATTAAGGATGGTGATGGGATTTGGATTGGGATTATTTGATTAAGGATGGTTAATTATGATGATGTTTGATTGATTAAAATTTTAAGGTGATAGGATGATTAAGGGTGTTCAAAAGCAAACAACAAGCATGAAATACACACCCTGGATAGTCAAGTGGGATTACAATCAAGCTATATCATGATTTTAATATCACACACTGACGATGGTGCCACAAACTTTCTCTATATCTATTTTTGAATGTGAAGTTGACTAACAAGTATTCTTAGGGAGCCTCCTTGCACTATAGTTTAATTGTGACCAAAAATTTGCCTAGTCTAGGATGTATGAGCTCACTAAGGGATTCCTTAATATACCTTGCAGTATGTGGGGCCCAATTATGTGTTACAAGGATGTTTTCTAATGCCTTGGTATTGGGACATGGAATCCCCTCATTTCACGTAGCTCTTAAAACAAGCAAGTTCTTAGCCAATAACGACAATTGTCCAAGAATTTTTATACTCATCCAGAACACAAGGTGTGTCTATGTGCGTGGAGATGAATACCATAGTCATAAAACCCCTAGGACTAGGGTAAGTGTGTGGATATCACTTCCATGTCACATTTCCCCTATAAAAAATTATGGGAAGGCTAGTTGCTTTTGACCCTCAAGATCGTCCTAGGACGAGAGAGGAGAGCATACATAATTTTTACTTTGGGATGAACAATCAAAAAAGGAAAACACATAAAAAGGATGATAAATGTTAGATGATAAAATGAAATGGTAAATATTAGTAGTTTGATGATTGGGTCTTCAAGAGGAGGCCCTACAAAACAAGGGTTAGTACTTTGATTTTTGAACCCAATATCTTGGATCGAACGAGATGCAAAACAAAAGGGTTAGTAGTTTTAAATCCCACAATCACCAAAAAAGGTTATATGGAACATTATAAATATTACAATGGATGGAATTTCCTCTTGTTTTTGCAGTAAACCTACAAAAATATAATGTTAGACCTATAAAAAACCACCAAGAACACTTGAAAATATATTTAGATTGTTAGTTGTAAGAAAAAAATATGATTCTTCAAAGGCGTTGATTGATAGGTCATAGGCACAAAAGTATGGAAAAGGATCCAAAGTACAACCAAGGCACCACTTAGGGCATATGCACCATTTTGTGCAACATAGGTGCCAATCTATGATGAAAGACTGAAACATGGTCAAAAAAAAAATTAAATTAAATTTTAATGGAAGAACAAAGGTGTCGAAGTATAAGCATAGGTGCCAAAGTTTGTGCATAGGAACTGAAATAGGGAATAGTCACTATTTTCGGGCATAGGTTCCATTATGTGCAACATATTCACCAATACACAGAGAAAAGGCATTATTTCATGCTAGAACAGAATTTGAGCCCGAAATTTATAAATTTGAAGGGGTAAATGGAAATGAAAGTTCTTAAAACTTGGACAAACTGTTAAAGGGATCGGATAATATTTAAAATGATTAGAATTGGGGTTTAAGCCCCATGGTGGGTGCTAAAAAAGTAAATGTAAAATATTGGTTAGTGCAAAATGTGAACAAGAACAAAAGAAAATTGATTCCTTATCTAGCACTATAATACACTACCTCAAATTGAGCTAGATGGAAAGGGAAATAGAGTGCAATACCTTTACTTACCAAAGTAGATATCACTTTTATTTATTTTATGTGCTTAAGATGTTGGATTGAACTTGGTTTGCTTCAGATTTGTGGAGTGACTTAGACAACACCTCCCTTGTAACTTGATGATTTTACTTGAAGAATGTTTGATGAAGGATTGAATGATGCTAAATTGGAGATGAATGATGGATATATTAAATAATTAAATAAGATAAAATGGAAAAGGTTCTTTTAAATATTTCCAAGTTAGGTTTCATGGATGAGGAGAGCTCAATTTATATTTGAAGGGTGGAGGATTCAATGGCTAAGATGAAGCCAATTTGGATTTGAATCAAGGGTGGAGAATGCATGTGAGGATTAAAGGATTATAGAATGGAGGATTCCAGAATTTGAATTAAAAATTCACGGAGGGGAAAAGCTTCCATTGAATTAAAAATTCAATAGAAGGAGAATTTTAGAGAGGCTTCTAGAAATAGAAACCTCTAGATTTAGAGATGGAGCATGTGATTAAGATTAGAATTACATTAGTTTAAATAAATATTAGGGGTGTGTTTACATGGAAAGGCTAGGTGTAGGGTAGGTGGGTGTAGGAATATTAAATTCCTAGAAAATGTTAATAAAGATTAAGATAGGATAATATGATATAATAATGAATTAGAGGATTAATGATGGAATGATGGGATGAATGATAATGATGATAAAATGATAAAGGGTAAATATGATAAAATGAATTAATAATAATTAATCTTGCGATTAATTATTATGTGGATTTAGATAGTGATAATTTTATTTGTGGGACATATTAATTGTAATAAATCATGTCGACATTTTAGATGTCTACAGATTGTAATTGTGAATTATTTCAAGATAAGTTGTTATACTTTATTATTCATGAGAAATTTAGAAATTACATTTCTATTTTGAATTCTAAGTATCAAAATGAATATGATTTTCCTGATTTAGATACGTGTCTTCTCTATTCATCCTAGGGAAGAAAGATTCATGGAGAACTTTGAATCAAAAGAGAATGCCTCTTAGGAATTATTCTCCCAAAATTATAAGTCATTTAAAAATAAGAATAACAATAATATTAATCAGCAATCAAACTTTAAATCTAAGTTCAAACCTAATCAAAATTTTAAGGTCAAGTTTGATGGCACATGTACCAAATGTGGTAAATTTGGTCATAAAGCAGTTGATTATTATTATAATGCTAATAAGGTTCATAATAATACTAAAAATAATAACTTCAACAATAAAAATAAGAAGAATAGAAATCATAATCAATCTAAAAATCAAGCTAATAATGTTGAACAAGCTTATTGCTCTTTATACTGCTCTTTCAACTTCTAATGAAAATGAATGGATTCTAGATAGTGGTGCATCTAGGCATATGACATATATTCATGAAATTATTTCTGATGTTGTAGAATGTCATGAGAATATATATCTAGGTGATAATTATGTCATTAGATATGAATGTTGTGGTAATGTTAAGTTAGAAAATGGAACCATTAGTAATGTTTTATTTGTTCCTAACTTAAAGAAAAATATTTTATCTTGTTCTCAACTAGCTAGAGAAAATTGCAAAGTTGTGTTATTAAAAGATAAATGGTATGTAAAGAATGATCTTGGTAAGATTATTTCTCATGGTTTTCAAAATAATGGATTTTATATCTTTAAAGGATTTGTTGTTGAATCTTGTCTTTCTTCTTGTTCTTGTAATAATGTTCAATTATGGCATGAAAGGCTTGGGCATGTGAAATTTAAGATTTTATTTGAAATGTCTCGCCTTAACCTTGTTATAGGTCTTCCTAAGTTGAAATTAGACCATGAATCTTGTGAAATTTGCTTACGTGGTAAACAACATGTTGAACCATTTCACAAACATTGTGAGTCTAATTCATCTAACTTGCTTGATTTAATCCATAGTGATGTAACATTACTTTGGAAGTTCCTTCTCCTGGTGGATCCTTTTATGTTGTTAATTTCATTGATGAATTTTATAGAATGGCTTGGTCTTATTTCATTAAGAAAAATCTAATGTTTTGTCTAAGTTTCAATATTTTAAAGCCTTAGTTGTTGATGATATGGTTAATCTAGAAATTCCTAGAATCAAAAATGATAATGGAGGTATATCAATAAAAACTTTGATGAGTTTTTTGTATCTTGTGGAATTCAAAAGGAGTTGACAACTCCCATTCTCCTCAACAAAATGATGTAGTTAAAAGGAAGAATATAACAATCACGAGACATGGTTAGAACCATGTTTCATGCATCCAAAGTGCCTAAGTTTCTATGGGTTGAAGCCATGAACATTGTTGTTCATATTATAAATAGAGTTCCTATTAAATATTTGCATCAAACTACACCTCATGAAGTATAGACCCAAAAACTTGATATCTCTTATTTTAAGATATTTGGTAGTCTTGCTTCCCTTCTCATTCCTAAAGTCAAAAGACAAAAACTTGATCCTACCTCCTACTCTTGCATTTTTGTTGGGTATGGTGGTCACACAAAAGGATTAAGAGTGTATGATCCATTCAAACATGTGATTATAGAAAATAAGAATGTTCATGTTCTAGAGAAACCATTTTTTCAAGCTTCCTCTCTTCTCTTCTATGTATTTCCTGAGTCTAAATCTCTTCAATTTGATAATCCTTCCTTAGACAATATGGAAATTGATTTCCAAGAGGTTAATCATCCTTCTTCTAATATGATGGATGTAGATATTGAGGGGGAGTCTTCTCAATATGTGTCTCAATCTATAATTCCTAAATGGGCTCAAATTTTGGTTTCTAATTCTCAGCCTAATAATCGACAAAGATAGCCCGCAGTCAACATTATTATCATGCCTTATCAACTTTGTATGAGGTTGAACATCAATATTTTGAAGAATCCATCCTAGATTAATGATGGGTAACTTATATGAAATTTGAATGTAATGCTCTTATAAAAATAAAACTTGGGAATTAATCACCCTTCCTCATAAAATAATCATTTTCGGATCTAGATGATTGTACAAAATTAAGTATAAATTTTCTCGTAAGATTGAAAAATTCATGGAAAGATTAGTAGCTAAAGGGTTTACTTAGAAAATTGGTTTATATCAAGGAATATTTTAGCGGTGAATATTCATAGTTTGGCGAATAGTAGAATTTTAGGAATTTGATTTTGGCAAATTTTACAGCAATGGCAATACCCAGGTTTCACCCAAAAATTCCACAAATAATAATTTGTCCCATCTGAATCACCAAGGAATTTCCAATCCCAATGTATATTTTTATATTAAATCATCATGTGATCGTCGATTCAGGATTTGAAAACATTAATGTTTCGCCAAGAAATCGACATCGGATTTGAAAACATTAATGTTTCACCTGAGAAATCTATGGAACCTTATTGGTTCTTTGGGCTCATTCACCGACATGCATGGGATTTTTTCTAGGAATTGGATCAAATTCACCACACACACACACACACACACACACACACACACACACACACACACACACACACACACACACACAGAGAGGTGATGTTTTCCTACAATTTTCTAATTTGTGAATTTGTGAAGTAGTAGAAAGGGATTTAGCGAATCGGAATATTGTAATTTTCTTACAAAATTTCAAATAAATCTAGGTCTTGTCAAGACCCGATTCTCGTATTGCATTTTACATCCTAGAAGCAATTCTGCTGCGGTGAGTCCTTAGTCTATTTGAGACCTATTTTCTTTCATGTTGCATTGCTTTATCTGTGATTTTTCCTTTGTAATTTATTACAAAGCTTGAACATCCTCATCCTCATAACCACTATGATTTTTTATGTCATCTAGAATAGTCCTCTGCTTGCAAAGAATCATAACTATTTTTCCTATCTTAGATACATCTACGTAAAATAAATAAATAAATTTTATATTTAAAATCACTTCATATATCTCCATGAGTTGTTGCTTTGTATATTCCTTTCTTTATCAGTGTATCTTATTTGAATCATTTTTTTAATGTTCTCTCTTTTGCACAAGACGCGCGCACGTGTGTGTGTGTGTATAGTTATATTTATATTATGGTTTCACTTTCAATTTATTCCACGACCATGACCGTTTATCACTATCCACTGACATAGCCTCATCCCACAATAGACCTAAAGGATACATAAAATGTGGTACATTCCCGTGTCTCATGTTTTCCAAGGGAATTTACTTGGGAGACTAACAAAATGGCGACACATGGCATAGACCTCCCGAGATTTGGGACCTGCTCTAAACCCAAAAACTTATCAATTGCGGCTCATTTCGTGGGGTTCACGTCTGTTGGGAGGATTTGGTTGGGAATGGGAGGTTAACAGAATGCGGACAAATAATAATGTACAAAATAGAGACCATACGGAGATGTTTAAAATGAAAAATTCAATAAATGAAAAAGGGAAAAAAGCTACAACAACGAACCAAAAACAAGATAATTAGCATTTGGAAAAACAAAAGACAAAAATAGCAGCTATGGAAAAATTACGGACATCTTGTCACAAACATGCTAAATTTTTACCACCATTTTCCTCGGTGCGATGTACTTCAAACTTTTTTAACCATGGAAACATAATGTATTGAATGTACTCAAGCATGGATTTCCTTTAATAATGTGGAGGACAAAATTGTTTCTTTATCTTCACATTCACTTAAGCACTTTGCTGTGAAAATAATTATGTTATAAATCCATCAAAAATTATATAGTAATACTAATTCACTTTTATAAATGTTGAGGCAAAGTTGGAATCTATCTCTCCACAACAAGAATTTTCCAAAAAGAATGTTGGGGTTTACACCACCTCTTCTTCCTCCATGAAGATTATAGAAGTGGGATCACTCTTTGACATCTTTTCTCATCCTTGTTGTAGCATGATTACTTGTTACCACCATTTTCCTCATTGAGAATCGTGATGTACTTCAAACTTTTTAAACCATGGAAACATAATGTATTGAATGTACTCCAAGCATGGATTTCCTTCAACAATCAAGAGGAAAAAATGCTTTCTTTATCTTCACATTAACTTCTAAGACTACTGTGAAAATAATTGTGTTATAAATCCACGAAAACTATATAGTAATAATAATTCACTTTTATTAAATTTTGAGGAAAAGTTGGAATCTATCTCTCCACAACAATAATTTTCCAAAAAAGAGTGTAGGGGTTTACACCACCTCTTCTTCCTCCATGAAGATTGTAGAAGTGGGATCACTCTTCAACATATTTTCTTGTCCTTGTTGTAGCATGCTTATTTGTTACCACCATTTTCCTCACTTTGAATCATGATGTACTTAAAACTTTTAAACGATGGAAACATAATGTATTGAATGTATTCCAAACATGTATTTCCTTTAACAATATGAGGAGGACATAATGCTTTCTTTATCTTCACATTCACTTCTACACGTGAAAATAATTGTGTTATAAATCCATCAAAAAATTTATAGTAATACTAATTCACTTTTAGTAATGTTGAGGCAAATTTAGAATCTATCTCTCCACAACAAGAATTTTCCAAAAATAATGTAGGTGTTTACACCACTTCTTCTTCCTCCATGAAGATTGCAAAAGTGGGATCACTCTTCGACATATTTTCTTGTCCTTGTTGTATCATGATTACTTGTTACCACCATTTTCCTCATTGCAATGTACTTCAAACTTTTTAAACCATGGAAACATAATGTATTGAATGTACTCCAAGCATGGATTTCCTTCAACAATCTAAGGAGAACAAAATGGTTTCTTTATCTTCACATTCACTTCTTCCCATGAAAATAATTTTGTTATAAATCTATTAGTAATTGTATAGGAATACTAATTATCTTTTATTAATGTTGAGGAAAAGTTGGAAACTATCTCTCCACAACAAGAATTTTCCAAAAAATAATGTAGGGGTTTACACCACCTTTTCGTCCTCCATGAAGATTGTAGAAGTGGGATCACTCTTTGACATCTTCTCTTGTCCTTTTGTAGTCTAGAAAACATGTCTATAATATTTAATATAAAGGAAAAACATGATGCAATGTGAGACTATATATAAATGTCACGAAGTTAGACATTAAAAACATCAAGATCTGGGGATAATTTTAATACCTACATTCTTCAAGTTTCTTGAACACATTCTCCAAGTAGGAACACAATAGTGTACAAAGAATACCCTTATCATGATTGTATCATATGTGAAACATAATATCAAAGCATTCAAGCTTCTCTCAATAATAATTATACTTTAGCTAGCTTTGACACATTGACATTTCATTGTCAAGCCAAAGAATCCTGCATACATTCTCAACCTTGAATTCACACCTCATACCATAATGATTCATAGATGGAAGACCGTATATTCTATCTCAGCTCCTTTTAAATGATGAACACTCTTGGTAATTGGATCTTCTTATGACAGGCCTTATACATTTGATGAATAAATAATCTCTTCATGAGTATATGCACACCTTATTTGGCTTGATGATAACATTTCAAACCTCTATACAACAGACAAACCTCTATACATTATGACATAGCTTGATCATCAACACTCTTTCATTAATCACTAAAAACAGATCATACCTTGGATGAATCAATGAACTCAAATTCCTTCATGAGTAGATACATACTATACCTTTTATTTCAAACTGAGAAAAGACATTGAGATCACCTATTTCATGTTTGATTATCTACAATGAGATACTTATTATCACTAGAGTGTCTTATCGTTAGAGTATCTTTGGATGTTGAACACATCATTTAAGTTCTTTGTTCTCTTCTCAAACCTCTAATACATCTTCAGTTTTCTTGATGTATGCTCTAATTTTGACTGTAGTAATATTATTATTCCTTCTAACTAATTTATATGAGAGATAGCTAAAAATATCACCTCATCCTTTCACTTTGTTCTATATCAATTTTTTTCTTTCAAAAGAGTCAAACCTTGTGATTTTTGTACTAAAACATGTAGATTAGACCAATACAAATCAAGTGCATTGAAACTAAATAAATGGTAGGCAATCCTTATCCAATTTGATGTAACATGTCAATCAAGCAACCATGAAATTTTGTGGAAAAACTTTTGTAATTTCTTCTTATACTAATGTAACACTCTCAAAAAAATAGTACATATTAAGTGACACAATATTATATAGCCCATGTCAAAAATCACTTAAAATCATTCAAATATCTTTGAAGGACTCCATTGGGATTATTTACATTTTTTCCCTTAAATTTCTTATTTTTACATTTAAAATTCTTCTAGGTTTCCATGATGACCCTTCTTTTAAATTATTATTTCGTATTTTTCTATTTCTTGTAAGATGCAATGTTGATTGTTGTCTCCTCTCATATGTCATTATTTTGTGCATTTTTTTCAATTGATATCCATTACATGATACATATTGAGATGCACTATCTAGTGTTTTGAGAACATGATATATGGATATTGAAATAACTTCCTTGTAATCAATGTTAACATTGGCAATTAATCAATGAGAGTGCCTTTGAGATGTTTTACGATGAATTTATTCTCTTTTTTTTTTCTTTCTACCTAAATAAATTCATGTGAATGCACATTGCATTTACATGTGTAATATTTTTATTTATACATATTTCTCATGTTGAGATGTCTGTGCACATATCAATATCATTTAATCTAACATGTTTTATCTTTTTTTCTTTCAATTCTATAGGATTCATTGATTCAAGAAAATGGAACCTAAAAAGGGAAGCTCCGCCTCGGGAAAAAAAAATATTCCAACCCCTCCTAGTAGTGGTACTGGAAATTTAAAAATAATCTCTTATTTTGAGAAACCATCTAAGGAGACTCATCCTTCTCCAGCAAGACCATCACAATCAAGGGATAATGAAGAGTATGAATCCTTATTAGGAGTGACATGGTAGAATCTCATGGAAGTGGACAAGGCCTAGGATTTGATACATCATTTCACCGATATAGAGTCATTGCTGATGTTGTGTGTTCTCCTTCTCATGTTGGAAGAAATGCATCGTTTAATTAAAAAACATAAGAAATAAATATCTATATTTTTTATTTTTCTAGTTTGGGAAACGAGTTTGTATGGCAATAGAATATTTTTTCTCAATGAAATTGCTTTTACATGTCCAAAGTTTGATGGTTGGAATGATTTGATAAAAATTAGAAATGCAAGTAGCTTTCTGAAGATAAACTTGTTTGGGTAAATATATGCTTTTGTACGTGGATATGAGATACCAATGTACATGTTTAAAGCAGTAGTTTATAAGGTTAAGAAGGTAAATGTCACAAGGCCGATGTTTGATAACATTTTATCATCAAAAAGGGTGAGGTTAAGAGAAATTGTAGTGTCCCTTCCAAAATAAATAAGGGAACAATTTAGAAGGGATGATTTACTTGAAGCAATGGTTGTAGTAAATCCCACCTTTTGGAATCCTGTCCAAAATGAAAGATATATGCAGGAAGACTACTTCAAGAGGTTGACTACATTGATTCAACATTTTTGTAAGCATGTTGATATCAATAGAATGAATATTCTAAGTATTTTATGCAATGACAATTTGAATGATCAATCTCATGAATTCTCCTCTATAATGATTCAACAATTCAAAGGTTTGGATAATACCTTAGAGTGTGGAACAATAACACAGCTAAGGAAAAAAATTGGGGTGGGTATTATTTTATAACAAACCATGTCTAAGTTTTTATCATTGCCTAATCTATGTCAAACAATGATTTTGGGTTCAATTGAAGATGGGAGAATTTTCAAAGTGCCTTGTACTTTATAAATTCAAAATCGTGAAACAAGCTTGACAAAAATTTGGAAAATTATTTGAGAATTTACACATCACGGTAGGAAGTGAATAACTTTCCCTATGACAGGGCTCACAATATGGACTTCAATTAATGTAAGGAGAGGGGCTGAAAACAATGGCACAAATGCAATAGAAAACCCTATTATTGTAGTTGAATGTTAACAAAGAGAGATTCAATCTTAGAGATCTGGTGAATCAAATGATAGAGATGATCCAGGGGCCATCAAGTTGAAGCTTCCATTTATGGATATCCCATGATATAGATGTTCATATAATAATCAATATATTCAAATATTCGGTACATTGTTCGATAATATATTTTTCGTTATTTGTATTTTTTAAATGTTGTGTTGATTTGTAGTATTGAATGAAAATTGAAATACATTGCATTGATTTGTTGTAGTATGTACTGAAATGAGCATGCATCCATCCAAATTTGGAGTTAAAGAATGAAATAAACACCTCGCTTCAAAACCCCTTGTAAGTTAAAGAACAAATAAAAACCCAACTTTAATCCCCTGTCAAAAATTATAATCTCCAACTTACTCAAAAATATTAACATTCCTCAAACAAGGATTAGCATTCACCCCAAACTTACATGTGCCTAAAGGTAAATCAACAAGGAAAACAATAAACAAACCTACATGAATTTATGAAATATTTTTTGAAAAGAAACTCCAAATGTTGAACCTTGGGTCATTGGTGTTGTCATTGATGTCAAGTGGCATTGATGGAAAAGTAGTGAGTGGTGAAGTGAGGCTCTGTAGGAGGCATGAAGGTTGATTGGTAGTGCATCTAGGTTGGTTTCAAGGTGCTACAAGCTCAAATTGGTAGGTGGTTGGTCTCTAAAGGAAAAGTACAGGTTGGATTGCTAGTTTCAGATGGTCTACAGGTCAGTAATAGTGTTGCAAGCTTGAATTTCTTTAGAAAAATGTTATTCAATGTCTTTGTTATGCTTTATGAAGTTATTTTTATCTCCTACAAGAGCAAAGTAGTGTGATGAAATCCTTCAATGACAATAGTGTTTTATGTAGTATATCCAAAGTGTATTGATGGTTGCTTTTATAGAGCTTGTATAATTATGGTTTCTTGATAAGCTTTATTTCTCAGACAAGGTAATCTCAAAACTTCCTTGAATACCTTAATATGAATGAGGGTTTGGTTCTTCAAAGTTGAAGTTGTGGTTAGAGTGATTGAGGAGGTTTTTGTACTTGAAATCATTCAATATGGAGACTGAATCTCTTATGTGCAGGTATAAATAAACATGGTAGACTTGATCCTTGACCTATATAAACCTCTTTAGTACTATTTTCTATGGATTTGTAGTCATGGTTAACCTTCATATCAATTGAAATGACTATTCAAGATCATCAAGTTTGCAATTATCTCAAAACCTAGGATTCTATTATGTATGTTCATCATTGTACCTACTTGCATGATTATTGGGAGCTAATGGAGAAAGTCCAAGGTTGCAATTTGATTGAAACAACTAGAATTTGGTCTCACAAAGACCCAACACTTGGTCTTAAGACTATTCAAGATCAAGTTTTTAGTTATCTCAAAACCTAGGATATTGTTGTGTATGTTCATCATTGTACCTACTTGTATGACTGTCGGGAGCTAATGAAGAAAGTCCAAGGTTTCAATTTGATTGAAACAACTGGAATTTGGTCTCACAAAGACCCAACACTTGGCCATAATTAAGTTTTCTCTTTTCTCTAGTCCAAAAATAAGCCCAAGAATCTCAGAAAATTGCATGAACTTGTTTTCTCCTTATGAAGCTCAAACTAGAATGTGAAGAGCCATGGTGCACAAGTAAAACAAAACATGAAACAAAAATGGTGAACATTCAATTTAAAAATAATACTATTCTTCATTCACTTGTTTGAGACATGCCTTGTATGAAAAAAATTGTTAGAGTAGGTATTTACCTTAGCTCATGTTCACCTAGGTACATTATTTACCTTTATTGTATTTATCCTCACCCACTTATGTGTGTGGATATTTCTTTTATCTTATTTAGATATTAGGAGATATTATCTAGTTGTTAGGTATAGTTCTTTCCTTGATCTATGGTATTGACTAGATCCTTGATGTCTAGTTCTCTCCTAAATCTATGGTCTTGACTAGTTCTTTGATGACTAGTTATTTCCTTGATTCATGGCTTGATCTACGACCTTGACTGGTTCTTAGATTGTTATTCCTTGCCTATTTAAGCAAGGCCCATTCTCAATGTATTGCATTGAGTTCCATAATAATATATGATATTGCTACTCATTTGTTTGTAAAGGTTTTATGTAAAGTTATTTTGGCAAATTTCTTTCATCTTATTGATCGTGGTGTTTGATTAGCATCTATGTTCTTGGCTTGGTACGATCTGGTTATCGTTCCTTTCATGGTATCAAAGCAGGAGATTGTTGTTGGCATCCATCTATAAGTTTTATTTTTGCAAATAAATTATTTGTGTATTCATATATTTGGGATTTGGTCATATTTTTTTGTTGCGTGCATTTTTATGCAAAATAGAGGCTTCCATTGGATCTGGAAGGTATGAAAACCCTAAGATCGATTGTAAACTCGGCCATTTCTGGGGTAGTCATTTTTTGTGGTTTTTTTGTGGTTGTAGTGAAATACACAGGTTCACCTTGGGATTCATGCCACATGGTTAAGAAATCGAGGAAAATTTTTACTTTGGGTTTTTTGGATTTCACGAGATCTACAAATTCTTTCCTCTTTTGGCAGGGTCCACGAGCTTGTGATTCCTACTAGTAGGTGCTTAGCTTTAGCCCCCTTTAATTTTATGTGTGGTGAAGGCAACAACAATTTATTTTGTTTTAGTGGCAACTAAAATAAATAATAGAGAAAAATATTAAAAGCTTGTAATTTTTGATAGGTAACTCGGTTTTGAGTGCCGTTTTTTGTAAAAGTGCTTGTTTTTTTGTGCTCTTTCCATTGGAAATATTTATTTTGAGACTTTCACTATAATTATAAAGTGCCAAATATGGAGGAGTGTTGTAATCAATTGTGGATGTAATTTCGGCTGAGCCTAACGTCCTAAATTTTTGGGAGTTGCAGTTTGTACCTATCATGGATTCTGAGAATGATATGCTTTTCTCTGAAGTATGTGGACTTCAAGAGGATATTGTAAAATTTGTGAAATAAAATAGATCACTCAAGAAGTGAAATTCTCTTCTACAATCACTCATTCATGATAAGGATATAATAATAGACTCCCTACAGAACAAACTTGCTAGCCTAAAACATCACCATCATGTTATGGACAACCATATCCATGCTCCTAGTCCACTTGCAGTTGTTGCTCTTGTACCCACTGACATTATTCTACCAGTCTTTGAGCCTGAACCTACTTTTGATGCTTCTAAACCTGTGAGGCTTGTTACTGCATGCTCTTCCACATTTGTGCCTATTACAGTTACCACATTTTGTGTATCCTACTTCCTTTCGATTGCATGGCTTTTTAGAGAAGCATACCACTGCATTCGATCTCGCATGCTCCATTTTATGGGTCTCACTAATGAGTCATTGGTAGACATTCACAGGGTATTGTTTCCTCTATTCCACATGTTAAGTGGAATTTTAATCATGACATTGGTTTTGAGCGGATACTTCATTGGGATCACACATTGATAGAACTCCTCTTTTTATTCGCTTGAATCTTTACGAGGATTGTGAGCAACACATGAGTTATGAACCTTCACTCGAGGATTGAGAAACCTGAGATTTCAACTGTCGACATGATCAATCGACACACATTCTCGATATTTTTTTGCATGCACCCATTGTGCATTTTGCACCAAGTCATATGCAAGCATCTTCTTCATCCATCCGTGTTGATTTGGGGTGGATATTTGATCACTCATGGAGGCGACATAGGCATTCGTTGATAGGACTCTACAGTGTGGCTCCACCACCATTTGGCCTATTGCTCTACTTTCTATACCTTATGCATTGTGATGCTTCTTGTTTTGAGCATTTTTATTTAACAGTGTAGTGTATGTCTCTTGTTTGTTGAGAGATTCTCAGTATCTATATTTTCGACACTTTTGGCATGTTATTTAACAGGTGTAGTATATCTCTCTTGTTTGTTGAGAGATTTTGTATCTATATTTTCGACACTTTTGGCATGTTGACAGTCTCTCTTGTGGGAGCTATTTTGGTGGAGCCCAGTGTTAGTTTGTCAATGTTTGAGTAGTTATTTTGACAACTCATACAGATTTGTAGTGCCACTCCACCCATTCAATAGTATGGGAGGGTGTGGTGTTGATCTTGCTTCTTCGGGTTTTGTGTCCTTGCCTTGTTACCTTGGATTTTCTTGGATCATGACACTCTAGATTTTGTGTCCTTTCCTTGTTGCTTTGGTTATTTTTCTTGGATCATGGCACACCTATTTGCAGCACTTGATCGAATTATGTTTGGTGTTTTTTTGCACTTTCGACATCACTCTATGATGATCTCCTTGTATGGAGCTATTCTGGTGAAGCCCAATGTCAGTTGTTTTTGAGTTTTGTGATCAAGTAGTGGATTCAGACCACAGTGCACACTAAACTTCTTTAGGATTATATGATTTTTTGAGCCGATCTTCTTGGGATGCCTTGGAGTGGGTCTTTACTCTCTTTACTTTATTGTTATTGGTTTTGGGTACCTTGCGGTGTCCCTTTTTCCCAATTATTGTACATGAGTACCTCATCAGGCCTAGTTGTCGGGACTCATACTATGGACATGTCACTTCTATTTTGGCCCCTAGCTTCACTTGAGGGGGGGTGTTAGAGTAGGTATTTACCTTAGCTCATGTTCACCTAGGTACATTATTTACCTTTATTGTATTTATCCTCACCCACTTATGTGTGTGGATATTTCTTTTATCTTATTTAGATATTAGGAGATATTATCTAGTTGTTAGGTATAGTTCTTTCCTTGATCTATGGTATTGACTAGATCCTTGATGTCTAGTTCTCTCCTAAATCTATGGTCTTGACTATTTATTTGATGACTAGTTATTTCATTGATTCATGTCTTGATCTATGACCTTGAGTTCTTAGATTGTTATTCCTTGCCTATTTAAGCAAGGCCCATTCTCAATGTATTGCATTGAGTTCCATAATAATATATGATATTGTTGCTCATTTGTTTGTAAATGTTTTATGTAAATTTATTTTGGTGAATTGCTTTCATCTTATTGATCGTGGTGTTTGATTAGCATCTGTGTTCTTGGCTTGGTACGATTTGGTTATCATTCCTTTCAAAAATTTAAGATTACAACAAATGAAACAATTTTAAAAATTAAATTACTCTTAATTATATCATCTTTTGTAACATGCTCCACTCTTCATTTGTTGGAATTACATTTTGTTGTAAATCAGTAGTGACTGAGATGTAACTTTGTTAGAAATTCATAATTGAGAGTGGATCTTTCCTTTATTGTTATATGTAAACTTACTAATAAGGTTATCAATGGTTTAATAAAGCTAAAAAAATTATCTTATCTACCTTCTTAGGAATTTGGTTCTTCTCTTGCATCATTTTTTCTTTCATGTTCTTCTGGAATGCATCCTTCTTAATGAATTTGTGTGTTTTGTCAAAAGGCATTGGCAAACCAAGATTTTGAACTCTTGTACCTTTCCATGCAGCTCTTGTAACATTATTTTACACTTATTCAACAATTCTTGTGCTTCACCTAGCATCACACACTTCTGAATGATAGATGATACCTTTATTGAGGCATCAAACCAGTTCTAAATTCCTCTGGATGCCAGTTTTGTGTCACTGAATTTGTAGATAGCTTCCAAAATTTTCTTTGTTGTACTTTTCTACTACCATATATGTATTTGTAGAGATTATCATAGATTCTCTATAGATCAACCATGAATTCAAACAATCTAATCAAATCATCAATTTTTTGGTTTATTTCCCCCAAACATTATCTATCATATTAATCAATGCCTTTTTATAAAATTCAAATAGTTTGATGTTGGAAGACTGTATATCCTTTTTGCTTTCACCAACTCCTATTGTAATATTTCATTTTTTTCTCTTCCTTCGCATTACTTCCCTAAGTTTTCTCTCTTCATCTAGGCTTTGTTCCCATTTTTTGGCATTTTATTTCTCTGCCTTCAGAACCTCTTTCAATTCTCCCAATGTTTGTTCTAATCTATTATTCTTACTTGTTGTTTCTTGAATCTTGTTTCTTTTCTTATTCTAGTTATACCTATTCTTTTCATTCGCAATCATTGGTTCCTATAGATTTTTTTGACTTCTTCTATATCTATCGATTTCTATTCATGCAATTGTAGTCATAGAGGCAGATGATTTTATCTTCCTCTCTAATTTGCCTATCTTATTAAGTGTCATTTTTCCTTTTTCTTTCTCATTTTCCAGGTCTGCCTCTAACTTTTGAATCTTATTATTCAACTTATTGTTATCCCTCTCTTCCTTTAGAAATGTTGTGCACACCACATCATTGTTCCTTTTGAGACATTTATTTTATCAGAAGGTTTCATTCCCTTAAAATCCATTTGAAGGGAGGTTACATCATAGTCATTGGAAACCATTTGATTCTCTAGTTTTACAACTTTTGGAACATCATAAATGTATTCCATTGTATTTGTGACTGGGTTATATGTTGGCAATACCCTCATTGTGGTAGGAATGAAACTTACATAGCTCTACAAAATTTTCTTCTTATTTTTATCTCTTTCGATTTATTGGCAAACTCATCTGTAATAAAAAAACTTAGGTGTTTGTAGGAATGAATTGTTTCACCTTTAATGGAGAAGGAATAATTGAAGTTTGCGGATAATTTCCCTATGGAATGGCAATTTTCGAGGGGAGGAAATGACACCACCCTCTAGCTCTGTAATTAGTTTCCTTGAGGCAAGATTAATTGTATTTGTGTCTACCTTTGTCTTTGGCCTCTTCTTGGTTCCTTGTTGGACAATAGGAACTTCAAATGTATATATTGGTAGCTTTACAATAATATGTTCTTGTGGTACTTTCTGACCACTACTACCATCATCACTAGAACCACCAACTTTAGCAATACTAACAAATTCATGGCCAACTTCTCTAGGATTTTCAATGTGTGGCTGAACTATTTGTTGAGGATTTGACTTTAGAGAAAATTGCATTAGATTACCACTTGTAGATATTGTATTATGTAATGGTCCTTTCTCTAAAGGTGGAGCTCTAAGGCATGACCTATTAGAAACTCTTCTAGGTTGTGCCTTTGGTGGAAGCCAAATGCCTTGTCTGTTGCATCCAAACCATCACCATTAAAACCCATATTGTCAGCAATAATTGCTCCTATAGAATATTTTTGTTTCAATATTTCATCGAGACTTGGTTTATATGCATCAAGGGGAGTGTGTAATTCCTCAAAGTTAGTGTCATCATCACTACTTCTCTCTATAGGATGCACTTCATTCCATAATTTTCTAAAATTTACATCTTCTAGGATATAACCATACTCTGAAATAGATTTTGGATGGCCTAGGTCCTACCTCATAGACCAAAATGTAGTAATTTTTGACCTTGTCTAATTTTTATCTCGCAATTCATGATCTATATGCTTTGGCATGTTTTTAGAGGAATTTTTGTTAGATTTTACAAATTGTAAATCCTCTACCTGTTTTTTTGGAGGCTTAAGCAATCCCAAAATTTGTGTTGACAACTCTTGAAAACTAATTCCTTTCTCAACAAAAATTTCATCCATTTATTTTTTTACTTCATCCCAAGAGTTCTTGTTTTTCAATTTTTCTATCAAGGGTTTTCTTTCATGTTGAATTTTAGTGGTAAAGTTTTTGTTTGCCACTACCCTTGCTTTAATCATCTCACATGGATCATACACCCAATGAGATTCAACATCAAAGTTGAAAATTTGTAATATTTCATGTGCCACATTGAATGTTTTTATTTTAAATGTGAACCCTCCACATTAAAACAGTTAGGAAGGAAATATGATCCTATTTTCTTTGACTAAAAATAGAGTTTATTTGTGCTTTCCATCTGCCATATATATTCCAAGGTAAAAATATCTACATCACATGTATTGAAATTTACAAGGTTATACTCCCGATCCATAAAACCTTAGCACATTATATTCCTCCATTAAGTACCAATCATGCTAACTATATTTCGATCCTAATGGAATGCAATCTCTACAGTTCACGGAGACAATCTAGGTAGTGTAGTTTATGAAATTTCTTGATAAGTTGGAACCCAAAAATAATCCACAAATTGACTGTGGTCCCTTCTATTATCAAACATCCTTATCTTGGGGGTCCACTTAGTTAATGGACGCATCACTTTTGGTTGGCCCTCAACATTATAGGGCTGAATTACAAGTTATTTTTGCCAAACCATTCAGAAAACCACCATAGAATTAAATAGCACAAGTAGGTAGTGAACCTAAATGCCTTAGAATCGGAGCCTTATTTGATTGTTAAGAATTGTTTATGCATAGATTCTGCAATGTGCTCAACAAATCTATATGCATAAGGTGGAGAAATGAAATGGATATTGTATACCATTTCTAGGAGGGTTTCATTCACTTTCTCATCACTAACGAAGCCAAGGAAAAATACTAGCATAGAAATCGTATCCCTGGCGCATGGTTTAAACATCTCAATTGCATGTGGAGGCTTCCCTTTTGGTACCATTCCATCAATTAATTTTCACAAAAACTCATCTCTATCATTTTGAGTGGTGGCATGATAATCACTAGAATTTTTTTCTAGGTTTATGTTGATGGTTCCTAAATATTTTCTTTCAAACCCCAATGCATTGCCAAGATTTACCTCTGTAATGGACAAAATTTCTTCTTCGTTGTCATTTGCAACAATTTAATTTTTTGTCCCATCGTAATTCTAGGCACATAGAATGAAAAATTCAGGGTAGGGTAAAACCTCGTGGAGCATCATGCATCCTAATCCATCCCCCCATGTTATCCAACCATTATTTCTTAGTCTACCTAATGGTTCCAAACATTTACTTTCAATTGTCTTATTCTCATATGAGTATATAAGTTGTGAAGTTCTTGTGCCAATTA
Source organism: Taxus wallichiana var. yunnanensis (assembly GCA_018340775.1). Lineage (NCBI taxonomy): Eukaryota > Viridiplantae > Streptophyta > Pinopsida > Cupressales > Taxaceae > Taxus > Taxus wallichiana. The sequence continues at coordinate 423,728,666 of CM031240.1, read as the reverse complement.
TAGGATCATAAATATCATGATATTCATCAGTAAAACTAGGGGTTTTAAGTATTTTGGCGTATGGGATTTAGGTTTTACTTTTACTTTGGGGTCCTGTGGAAGTAGACATGCTTAGAATTTTGGATTCAGAAACCCTCAACCCCGATTTATCAACCTTTATATTGAAATATTTCAAATCAGAAGCTTATACAATGTTACTTATAAAAAGATAATATTTAAAGAATCAAGATTCAAATGTAGGATGACACTTACTCGAAATATGAAAATTTTGAGTCTTACACAGTCCACAACTTCTATGAATCTATTCTGCCTTCTATTGTAGTATGCCTTCCAGAAATAGAATTAAAGAATTTCAATTGTCAATGGACGTTTAATATCACCTCACAACTTGCAAGCACTAGCAGTACCACATCACTATAAATGATTAGGTCTTTCAATGTACTTTGTAGACATCAAATTTAGTCTCTTTTCAAATTCCATTCAGTGGATGATAGTTGTCACTTAGCTAGGCCTATTCTGGGAACTTCCATTCAAAATGTGAGTGTGTCAGGCCTTCGTCCCAAAATAGAGCATGTGTCGTTGATCTTAATATATCGAATGATGTAAATTATTTATCATACGACCATGTGGTAGGATTCCAATCCTTCTCAAGGAAAAGGGATTCCCTAGACTCCAGCTTGCAGATTGAACCAATTCAATAAATTTTTGGGTCCGTGGTGTGGGAATTTAATGATTTGGTCATTGAATTTTTGTGGGCCATTGATAACATTTTAAACCCCCACTTTTTCCCATGCCACGTGGAAGAATTCCATGGATTTCTTTTTTCCTTTCCCCCATGGACATGAACCTCCTGGATTTAGGCGAGATGAATTAAAATTTTGGGTCCGGGTTTATTTGTTCATTGTTGGTTATGGAATGTATGATGGGACCCAACATATATATAATTCCATAGATTTCTTTTTTCCTTTCCCCATGGACATGAACCTCCCGGATTTAGGCAAGATGAATTAAAATTTTGGGTCCGAGTTTATTTGTTCATTGTTGGTTATGGAATGTATGATGGGCCCCAACACACACACACACACACACACACACACACACACACACACACACACACACACACACACACACACACACACACACACACACACACACACACACACACACACACATATATATAATTCCATAGATTTCTTTTTTCCTTTCCCCATGGACATGAACCTCCCGGATTTAGGCAAGATGAATTAAAATTTTGGGTCCGAGTTTATTTGTTCATTGTTGGTTATGGAATGTATGATGGGCCCCAACATATATATATATATATATATATATATATATATATATATATATATATATATATATATATTGATTGAATTTCTAAAATGTCATTTCTTATATTTTATATATGTAGTTAGTTTCTTTTTTTTCCAAATGTGTCTCCTCATATATGTGATGAAATCTAAATAATCTAAATAATAAATGCATCACTTTAAAGACTAAAGTTATGGGAATATTGTTGAATAATTCCTCACAGTAGTATTTGATTGGGTGATTGCTTGATGTGATTTGATGTGACACATTTTATTTACTACTTTTGTATCAAATTTTAAGTGATAAATTGGCAAGTATTAATCCCTAACTTTACATCTACCCTCACTAATACAATTATTGGTCCATGCTCAATGATTCAATCCTCTCCCTTAATATATTACTCGATATGTTTATTAATAAGTTATTATTTTTATGCCCATTAAAACAACCCACTTGAGACCCAAGAAACAACCTAGGATTAGTTAGGAAAATTATGGAATAATTTTTTTATTAGAAGTGTCTACAACCAGGTTGGAAGACAACAATTGACACTAATAGGTTCTAGAACAAGTTTAATCTGCTATAACATACTTTATTTATATTAAAAATTATCAGAGGTCACAAGGCCCAAATTTTAGGGTTAGAAGTTTTAGTTAGGTTCAAGAGGTAAAATATCACCATACCCACTCTCTAATAGGCTCAGATTTTCAACTTGATTTTTCTCACCCTTAACACACTCAAAATTTCCTAAATAATTTCCATTGGATAGGAAATTTTCTCACCTTTCCAATGATATAAAGAAGTCCTCCTAACTCCTTATAAAACTCCAGTTATGGGCCAGCGGGCCTTGGGAGTCAAATTTTCCCCCAAGGGGACACGTGTCGAGTGGGGAAGAAGACCCTTTGTCGGGTTGGCGGTCGCAGGGCGGTGTTGATATTTCATTCATGCACGGGAAGAAATTTCCAAATTATGTCGCACACCCACGAGTCCGTCAGGGACACATGGCGCTCAACTAGCTAGGCGAGGGAGAAAGGAGAGGGACGGGTAGAGTGGCAAGGATAGTTGGCGAATTTCACCAAAAAGAGGAAAATGGGTAAATAGCGGGCGTGGGTTCACAGGCCCATGGAAGGGTCTCTCCAAGGCAAGGGTGTGAGTGTGGAGCCGCGGGGGAAAACGTAAAAATTTTCCCAAACAAAAATTTAAAAAAAACAGAAGGGTCGCGAGGTTCTTCCCCCTCTGCTATCACACCATGTTGCCATGTGGCAACCTGTGATTGGCCACGGACCGACGGGAAAAGGTAAAATTTTCAAAAAATTACAAAAAAACCCAAGGACAAGAATGATGTCACGCCTCTGTCGTTGCCTCGTGATGACACATGGCAGCCTCTAATTGGCTATGGGTCAGCAAAGGAAATTTTAAAAAAACTCCCCAAGATTTTTTTTTTTCCTACAAATTTTTCTAAGGATTTTTCAATGGCAAAATTTCGGGCCACGGGAAAACCGGAAAAATTTTCCCAAATTTTCCCACCAAGGAAGGAAAACTTCAAAGGGCCATAACTTTTGCTAGGAAGCTCAGTTTTGGGAAAACGAGGACTTTCTAGAAAGATCTCAATGCCCTCTTTACATAAGAATCATAAATTTTACATTTGGATAAGGTTTAAGGGATCAAATTTATGAAAACGTTCTGCAGGATTTTAAAAAGCCAACTAGTAAATTTTGACTTATAAATTTTTGTTCAATTTGATCTTCTCCTTCACTCAACATGCCAAACAGACATGGAGGATTATTCTAGGAAGGATTTAGAATGTTTTAGGAAGGTAAATTTGCTCAATTGATTCTAATTTGAATTTTTCCAACAATTGACAAAAATGACTGTGAAAAGGTTTAGGCTTGGATTTTGCAATGTTCTAAATTAATTCTTAAGTGTTCTTTGTCAATTTGAGTTCCTTGATAATACAACATGCTAAATTTTGATGTTTCCAAGTTGATTATTATGTGCAGGCCTGAACTGTACATTTTGATTAAATTTATTTTCTAGTTTTAAATTTGCAACAGAGATCCATTTCTAGAGAATCTGTCTATCGATTTCATCATTCAAGTGTGGAATTTAATTTCTATTCTAGTCCAAGGCATTTAGTTGTTTATAAACAAATCATTTAAAATCTAAATTGTAAAGTTTGGTTTCCAATTTAATATATTTCAAAAGAGACAAAGTAATATAATTCCTTCATACGTATTTCTTCTTTTCAAACAAAGATCTAACTATCTCTTTTGCCATACAATGAAACATTTAATTCAATCCATGGTAGACTTAAGTGTTTTCCTTCTTCAAGCAATCATTAAAATAAGAATCCAATTTCTATCTTTCCCAAAATCATATATTTTAAAAAAAGGAAAAATAATACAATTACATCTCACGTGTTTCTTCCTTTTTCCATTTTCCAAAACAAGGATTTCAAATCACAATTTGATATTCCAATTCAACACAACAATGCAAATGAGGGAAAGTCTTGCAATTATTTATTAATTCAAAAAGAAATACATCTTTACATTCTTCCATTCCTTGAATGCAATTAGTATATTTCACTCTCTTTCTTTCAAATGTACATAACAGAATATAAATATCTTTCACAATTCGAATAAGTAACTTTCATAACCAATTACATCTTTTCTTCAAAAATATATATTACAATTTCATCCACTTCAAGTGGGAAAGGTTACAAATGAATTTATTTCACAAGGGGCTGGAAAAACTGTCTTCTTCTGCTCCAGAACAGCAACATGCAAGTTTTCTTTTTCTTCCAAATTGATCACAACAAAAGTGGGGAAAGGCAACGCTCTCCACCCAACCAAGACATCCAATGAAAGGAGAATCCATCCTTCATCATTGGCCCCCGAGCCCCAACCATAATACAATAAAAGGTGTGATTCAACCCATGGCAACAACTGGCTTCCATTAGACACACAACATTCTTTCAACATTCATAATTCAATGTAAAACATAGTCCAAACAAAAACAATAGTTTACAACTGCATTTGAAGACATTCAAACAAAACTCATGCTTGATCATGCAAGCCAAAGGAGCAAGGACTTGTTATCCAAATGTGCCCCCTACTCATTTTGTGGCTAACTCCCTTTCATTCTTTCCTTCTATTGTGCCTCAGTCATAAATTTTTACTTTTTAGGCACTCAAAACCTTCTAGAAATGACACCATTGGATAGAGCTCTTTCTCAGCTTTCTAGAAAGGTAAAGATTTCCTCCTAACTCCACGTATTTTTCAAGTTATGGCTCAGGAAAGTTTTTGTGGGAAATTTTCCCTTGCAAGGTCCGCAGCCAATCAGAACTCGCCACGTGTCCAGGTCAAAAATATCAAAGCGATCCGATTTTGGCCTATTTTTGCCCTAAAACTTCAAATCGCCATAACTTTCGATCCAGAGCTCGATTTTCATGTTCTTTATATCAATGGAAAGCTGGTGAAATGCTCTACAAGATTCCATGGTCAATTTTGAATTTTCGTTCAGTTTGGAGGGAGAAAATAAAAAAAACGCTTTTGGTACATGCTCATGGACAATCGACGACATTTCAACAACCAATTTTAATGCAAAATGGGTTGCATTCTTCTCCAACATGGTCAAAAATGTCAGGGCATGGGTTTGTAAGGACCTCCATGCTGTTTTTAATGCATTTTGGTCAATGGGGAATGGCTCCCACATTTTTTCATGTTTTCTCTCTCCTGGGCTCGACCCATGCACTATAAAAGCCGGATTTGGCTCATTTTTCAAAGGGGGAACACTTTTTTGCACAACAAGCTTCTGTTTTCACTTTCAACAAGTGATTTTGGCAAGTATCAAACCTTCCAGGGATTGTAACAGGTTTTTCTACCTCTTTGGTGTTGGAATACAAGGATTTTGATGTTGAAAATCACAATGCAGGCTCTGTGAATGCTTTCAGTCCTTTGTATGTGTTGTTTGCTTCATTTCAAACCCTTGTTTACAGCTTATCAACCCATGCATGATGTTTTATGTTGCAATTTCTCATTTGTGTCAATTTGCATGAGCAAGAAGTGCTCACCACTCTTTTGGTGTATCACCCTTATCAGTTTAGTTTTAATTTTTGCATTTCTTATCCCTGTCTCCTTGCAAATTAAGATAAAATTAGGATCTGAACCTCTGCAGTTGTGTAAATAATAGATCTGATCAGAGGAGTTTGAGGAACCAACCTCTAATCTAGAGATTCCTCTCTCATTTTACAAGTCCCACACTTGGAGAGAGGTTTCAATGTTGTGCAATCACACTGGATGCCTGAAACATCAACTTAGAAACCTGATTTGCATCCAGGGGTGCTGCTGATTTGCAACAACAATTTTGGCACACCCGGTGGGACCTTAGAGGTCTTCCACTTCATCTTTTGCAGGTTGGTGTGTTCCTGTGAAGATTTTAGCCTTTGGAGGCACTTGCAAACACATCTGGCAACTCCATCTGATCAAACCCCATTTCTAAAGTTGCAGACCTGTTTTTCATCCATTTCCATCCATTATTCTTTCCATCTCTTTCATTATTTTCCATTCCATGAAGTTGTGTAATCATGACTTCATTTCCATCATGGAACTCACATTTACAACAGCAGCAATGTTTCCCACCTCCAACATGTTTTTTAAATCCTCCAAATTAGCATTTTGAACAAATTCAAAATCAGCATACATACCCATATGAGCAGCAATGCCAAAATTAGTTTGGCTATGGAGCTTTCCAAGAGCAAGGGTGTGCATACAATGAAGACAATTAGATGCAAGATGCTGGTCTATTGGAGAAAATCCAAAAGATGGAGGTAAACATGGTGCAATCTAGGGCTCAAGCACAAATGAAAGCATTTGGAATCGGTTGTGGAGCACCCTGTCCATGGGTGGGACCTTTCCCAAGGCATTACAGCCCTCAAGAGAAGCTTGACTTCATGATTGCAATGCTGCCATTGCTTGCAAAGTGGATTGAAGGAATAGAGGTGTATGAGAGGAGTATTCAGCAACCTTTTCAACGGGTAAGCACACCATCTCATGCCTTTTCTTTTCCTCTTTCCCAATCTGTTTTATCTCAGCAGTGTCAAGTTTTAAACTCTCCATCTGCTATCCCAAGTGTTGAATCCATTTCTCCACCCCCTAGTCTTCCACCTCATCTCAATTCTTCTGTCCTTTTCCCTTCCAAACAGTCATCCCCTCCACAAGAGCTAAATGAAACACCCTCTCCTCCAAAGAAACAAGAGGTTTTACCTCCTCCACCACCACAAAAAATTGCAAAAATCAGTCATGAAGGACAGCAAAAAGAGAAGCCAAACAAGGATGAAGAAATTCAAATTTTGAAGAGTTGGGCTCTTAAATTTGGGATGAAGAAGATCCCTTTGCTGATGAAACCTTCAGAAGAGGTTGGAGTTACAGAACAAATGGTGGTCAGGACTGATTTTGTTGCAGCAGAAGAAGAGCAAAAAGGAGTTGCAGATCAATAATCAATTTGTTCAGAATATAGTGTCCATGTTGGCACCCTATTTGAAGGAAATGCTGATCCAATTCAAATTGCAAAAATCAGTCATGAGGGACAGCAAGAGGAAGGAGAAGCTGCTCCAAATCCAAAAGAAGAGGAGCACATTCCAGCTGTGGGGGAGAAAAGTGCAGATCCAAAGGCTTTGAGCACAAAGCAGGTTATAGAAGAACCTTCAGTTCTTCTCTCTACTTCATCTCTCTCAAGTTCTAGTACTGAAGAAGAGTTTGATCCCTCAAACTCAATGCTGGAGGATGAAAGAAACCATGGTGATCAAGTTGCAGATCAAGAGAACGCCATGGGAGAGGTTGAACATTTGCAGCAGGACAACAATGAGGTAGTTTACCTGTCTGATTTGGAGGATTGTTTTGATGAAGAAGAACCGGTTGAGTTTCCACCATTCTCTCTTTCATCATCCATCTTCCAAACACAAGATCCTGCTATCATGGAGGAGAGTATTCATTTGCAGTAGCCTGCATCTTATAGAAGCTCTTTGGAACCAAGATTGGAAGATTTTAATCTTTCATGTCCTTCATTGGAGGAAGAGAAAGGGCATAAGGGTTCTACCATTGCTTCCACACCATCCATTCAAGGTCTACAAGAGAACTCCATTCTTGGAGTTGAAAATCAGAATTATGGGCATACTCAATGGATCAGACCTTGCCCAATCAGGTATTTGGCTTCATTGGAGCCAAAGGAGAAGCCACAACCAGTCATGCTTGCTTCTAAGCATGAGGATGAGCTGCAAAGTTCCAAGGATCAGCTGTCATACCTCTCCAATCCAAATGCAGAGCAACTAAAAGAGGTATTGGATTTGTTTTTAGTTGACACCTTGCTAATTTGGGTAGAAGACTAGCTTCTTGTTGATTTTCCACTCATCCAATCAGCCATACTCAGCTCCAAATCATTTGCATGGCTGCCAATTTTGAAGAAAGGAAGCTATTTTACACAACCAGTTGCAGGGTTCATTTAGCTCACCTTTGCTTCTAGTTAGAGTAGAGTAGGTAGGTTTGCTTTCAAGCAGTAGAAGAACTACTTGTGCACACTCTGCATGTTCCATTTGGAGCATGTATGATTTTCAGTTTATACATAGTTTTGGTGCTGCTGGTTTCACTCTTGCACAGTTCATTTTGATGGCATTTTGGTGGGAACAACTCCATGTCCAGTGGGATTCAAGTGGTTCAGAGGGAAGTTTTCAAAGTTCAGATCAGTTTTCAGGCCACTACTCATGACTCCATACCCAATGGATTGCTTTAGGCTACTGATCATTCATCCAGCAGGTAGATGACCCCTATGAGTCACTAAAATTGTTATCCAAATGTGCCCCCTACTCATTTTGTGGCTAACTCCCTTTCATTCTTTCCTTCTATTGTGCCTCAGTCATAAATTTTTACTTTTTAGGCACTCAAAACCTTCTGGAAATGACACCATTGGATAGAGCTCTTTCTCAGCTTTCTAGAAAGGTAAAGATTTCCTCCTAACTCCACATATTTTTCAAGTTATGGCTCGACAGAGTTTTTGTGGGAAATTTTCCCTTGCAAGGTCCGCAGCCAATCAGAACTCGCCACGTGTCCAGGTCAAAAATATCAAAGCGATCCGATTTTGGCCTATTTTTGCCCTAAAACTTCAAATCACCATAACTTTCGATCCAGAGCTTGGATTTTCACGTTCTTTATATCAATGGAAAGATGGTGAAATTCTCTACAAGATTCCATGGTCAATTTTGAATTTTGGTTCAGTTTGGAGGGAGAAAATCAAAAATGCTTCTAGTATGTGCCCATGGATAGAACTTGACGTTTCAACAACCAATTTTAATGCAAAATGGGTCGTATTCTTCTCCAACATGGTCAAAAATGTCAGGGCATGGATTTGTAAGGACCTTCATGTTGTTTTTAATGCATTTTGGTCAATGGGGAATGGCTCCCATGTTTTTTCACGTTTTCTCTCTCCTGGGCTCGACCCATGCACTGTAAAAGCCGGATTTGGCTCATTTTTCAAAGGGGGAACACTTTTTTTGCATAGCAAGCTTCTGTTTTCACTTTCAACAAGTGATTTTGGCAAGTATCAGACCTTCCAGGGATTGTAACAGGTTTTTCTGCCTCTTTGGTGTTGGAATACAAGGATTTTGATGTTGAAAATCACAATGCAGACTCTGTGAATGCTTTCAGTCCTTTGTATGTGTTGTTTACTTCATTTCAAACCCTTGTTTACATCTTATCAACCTGTGCATGATGTTTTATGTTGCAATTTCTCATTTGTGTCAATTTTCATGAGCAAGAAGTGCTCACCACTCCTTTGGTGTATCACCCTTATCAGTTTAGTTTTAATTTTTACATTTCTTATCCCTGTCTCCTTGCAAATTAAGATAAAATTAGGATCTGAACCTCTGCAGTTGTGCAAATAATAGATCTGATCAAAGGAGTTTGAGGAACTAGCCTCTAATCTAGAGATTCCTCTCTCATTTTACAAGTCCCACACTTGGAGAGAGGTTTCAATGTTGTGCAATCACATTGGATGCCTGAAACATCAACTTAGAAACCTGATTTGCATCCAGGGGTGCTGCTGATTTGCAACAACAGGACTATGGGGGAAGATACTTATACCTCCCAATGGGAATTGGCACCCACCAATGTAACAAATCACCAATAAAAATTTACCACACATATCCTTATGCCCCCCACAATCCCTCCTTATGCCCCCACAAAATAAGAAATGCAAGCTATTTCTTTTCCATGGTGGATCACAAACCCAAAATCCCTCCACAAATATGATGCCATTGGCATTCCCTTATGGCCCCCCACATGGATTCCCCATAACCTTATCCTACACCATCCTTAAGGAATTCTACCCAACCAGCCAACAATTACACAAAGTACATACACCATTCATACAAACACAAAAGAAATAACAGCAAAATGAAGAACTAGGCTCCTACCTCTCCATGGTAGCTTTTGTTTCCAAACAGCAAGCTCTCAATGCCAAGAACACAGTCCCAAAAACAAAAGCCAACAAGCAAGAAAATCCTTCCAAACTCCTTCCAAAATCAAGATCTCCAAGCACAAGAAAATTCACCCCAAGGAAGCATGTAAAATGATTCAACAACCCAAAACAAGCAAAGAGTTTGAATTTTATAGAAGACAAAGAGAAGATGATGATGTGGACCCATGTAGGATGCCACATCACACATCCTCAACTCCAATCACAAAAGACAAAATTTCATTATCCCAATCACAATAAAGAGGTGGGTGAAAATATGACAAATTACTTACACACTCCAAAAAGACCACACCCCAAAGGACTGCAAATTTAAAACATGAAGAAAGTGCAATTAAAACATGCAACATGGTTAATAAAAATGCATTAAAAGGGGATAAAATGAACCCTCCAACCATAGGGATGGTTGGTAAATATATTTAAGAGGCATGGGACAAGTTTTACTTGTCCCACAAGCCTCCAAAAACAGCCCCCAAGGACAAATTCTAATTTCCAAGGAGGTGGATTATTTCATACTCCAAAATCTGACGTACACAACTCTTACACATCCCTTACATATTTAATACAAAAATCCAACAACTTCTATTATTACTTTCTCATATCCCAATTTGATTTATTTAAAATTTAACCATATGATTTCTCACATTAATCCTACCACAATTTAATTTAAAAAAATAAGGGAACACATCGCTAATAAAATACATACAACAATAATAGAAAGAAACCACATTAATAAAATACACAAAACCCATGGTCACATATAAAGGTGATCCCCCCATGGGAATCCCTAACAACAACAAACACAACATAATAAAACAAGTTGCCATGGTGACCATGTTGAATTCATCTAGAATTCCATTGTGGTTGGTCTCTAATCCCCGATGTTTGTTGTGATTTTTAACCTACAAAACACAAATACCTCCTTTGACCTCATGGCCATATTAGAACATGCAACATGATATAAGTATAATCGAAAATTCATCTAAATAAATGAATCACAACAACATCGAAGTAATAACTATATCATTCGTAATTTAATCAACAACTATATCATCATCATATAATGTCCATTTCTAAGTCTACTCACAATATCTAAAATCACATGTCAAATAGTATATCATCATCCACATATGAGTGTCTCTAATAATCATCGTGCATCATAACCAAATCAAGGTTACAATAATCCATGATCAAATAGCTAACATCATACTAAATCAAAATCATAATAATGTCCATAATGTAAACAACAATATCAAAATAAGCATCAAAAGGTGTCAAAGGGAAGTGGGCACTACATCCCCTCCCCTTAGACTCGAATTACTCCCGAAGTCACTTTGAAAAAATGTAAAGCGAGCTCGTAATAAGGTAGTATCCTCCCATGTAGCTATAGTCTCATCATATCTCGTCCCACTTTGCACCCAAACCTGATCAACCTCTCTGCCTCGAAGACACGGGGTCCTGCAATCTAGGATACGAATCGGGCTCCATCATCACCTGCCCTTGATCATGCACCTACAATGATGTCCAATCCAGCACATGAGAATGGTCTGCAATATATCTCCTAAGAACTAAAACATGAAAAACATCATGTATGTGAGACAAGCTAGGTGACAATACTAGATGGTAGGCTAAAGGGCCAATACGCTCCAAAATCTCAAAAGGACCAATGAATCTAGGAGCTAACTTAGAACCTTTTCCATAATGGATAGGGCTCTTATGTGGCCTAACATGAAGGAACACCTTCATGCCCACATCAAAACTATGGTCGATCCTATGTTGATCCGCATACTTCTTCTTCATGTCTTGTGCCTCCTACAATCTCTTCTTGATCAACACCACCTACTGCTCCATGTCCTATAGAAGAGCTGGTCTGAGAGATACTTTGTCCTCTAACATGTCCCAGCTAAGAGGTGTCCTACACTCTCTACCATACAAATCTTGAAAAGGAGCCATGCCTATAGAACTTTGGAAACTATTATTGTAGGAAAACTCCACTAAGTATAGGTACTCCTCCCATTTAGACTATTGATCCATCACATACATCCTGAGAATTTCCTCTAAAATATGATTCACCCTCTCAATTTGTCCATCTATCTCGGGGTGATATGATGTGTTGAAGTTGATTCTCGTCCTAAGGACATACTTTGCATAGTAGTCCAAAATGGGAAGTGTACAAGGGACCGCATGATCACAAATGATCTTCCATGGAATTCTGCGCAATTTTTCAATCTCATCCAAATATACTTGTGCCACTACTCTAGCTATATAAGTGGTCTTCACCAGAGAAAAGTGAGCCACTTTTGTCAATTTATCAACCGTGACCATAATGGCATCGTGGTGATATCTTGACATTGGTAGCCCAACAATGAAATCCATGGAAATGGTGTCCCACTTCCATTCTAGTATAACATGAGGATAAAGAAGGCCTGTTGGATGTTGATGCTCAGCCTTAACTCTTTGGCACTCTAAACATCATGACACAAACTAGGCCACATCTCTACGAAGTCCTCTCCAATGATACAGTTTTTGCAAGGTGGCGTGCATCTTCTTCACCCTAGGATGGGTTGAATAGGGTGCACGATGTGCCTCTACCAAGATTTCCTACCTTAAGCCTCCATCTCTGGGAACATATATCGGCCTCTGTGTCTGAGAAGACCATCTCTGTCTCTAAGTAAAAACCATCAAACTTCCCCTCAAGGGTCTCTATGACTTGATCTCTACTCGTGCTTTGGAATGTAGAAGCTGTCAAGAGGAAGACTGGCTGAAGAATCCTACTCCACAAATTTGTGCTCACTGAGGTGGCCATAGCCACATGTCTCCTTCTGCTTGAGAGCATCTACTACCACATTCTCCTTCCCCTTCACATGCTCTATCTCCATATCATACTCACAAAGTAACTCCATCCAATGCCACTGACAAGCATTGAGATTGGGTTGCGTGAAGAGGTGACAAAGACTCAACTAATCTGTCCTAAGTGGTAATCTCCGACCAAGAATAAAATGCCTCCATTGAACCAAAGCATGCACAAATACCACAAGCTCAATATCATGAGTCAGATAATTGATCTCATAATCCTTGAGTTTGTGAGACTTAAAAGCCACTAATTTACCCTCCTGCATCAACACACCTCTAAGGCCTGCCAATGAAGCATCTGTGCAAACAAAGAACTCACCATATGGATCCAGCACTACAAGAATAGGTGTTATAGTGAGGCACTCCTTCAGTGTCTTGAAGGCCTGCTCACATCTGTCTAACCAAACAAACTTATTCCCTTTCCTCTGAAGGGAATTGATAGGTGCGCAATCTGAGAAGTCCTAAACAAATATCTGGTAGTATCCTGCTAATCCCATGAAGCTGCGTACCTAGGTCACTGTAGTGCGTGCTAACCAATCCATAATGGCTCTAATATTGGAAGGATTGATGGTGATACCTTCCCCATAAATGATATGTCCCAAGTACTACACCTCTGTCTAAAAGAAAGCACACTTCTCCAAGTTCCCGTAAAGTTATTGCTCCCAAGACACTGAAGAACTTGGCGAAGGTGCCCCTCATGCTCCTCATGTGTACATGAGTATATCAAAATGTCATCTAGGAAGATGAGCAGAAGTGATCTAAGAAGATTTTGAATACCCCATTCATCAAACTCATGAACATTGTGGGAGCATTAGTCAAACCAAAAGGCACCACTATGAACTCATAGTGCCCATATCTTGTGTGGAAGGCATGCTTATGAATGTCCGCATCTGAAATACCCAATTGATGGTAGCCTGACTTAAGATCAATCTTAGATAAAACCATGGCTCCCTTCATCTGATCAAACAAGTCATCAATATGTGGAAGGGGATAACGATTCTTGATCATTACCTTATTTAGCTGGCAACAATCAATACACAACCGCAAGGATCCATCATTCTTCTTCACAAAGATCACCGGTGCACCCCAAGGGAATACACTAGGATGGATAAGGCCTTTCTCCAAAAGGCCCTCAAGCTATAACTTGAGCTCATGGAGCTCTGGGGTGGTCATCCGATAAGGTGCTCGTGAGATAGGCTCTGCTCCAAGAACTAGATCTATCTCACGTGGGGGTGGTAACCCAGTGAGCTCCCCTGAAGACATCTACAAACTCACTCAAAATGGGATGATCATCTAGCAATGGTCCACTAGTCCCATCCTCTGATCGGTCACTAATTGTAACAACATACATCTGACAACCCCGTCACACACACCGCTTAAGCTACATAGCAGAGATGGTGTGAATAGAAATGGGTCTCCTAACCCTTAAAATCACTAACTCAACTCCCAAATCATCTGCACAAGATATAGTCTTGTGGTAACAATCCATCTTGCCTATGTGTGTAGATAACCAATCCATACCCAAAATGACTCCATATGAGCCCAAAGGAAGGATACAAAGATCTGAGGTAGTGGTGAAAGGTCCCAAATCCACTACACACTCCTTAATTAAGGAGTCTATAAAGATCTTGGCTCCAGAAGCCATCTCGACATCCCAACTAAGACCCTACCTAACTACCACCAGCCTACATCGCTCTACTAAAGATGGTGCAATGAAAGAATCAGAAGAACCAGAATCAAACAATACATAGGTAGGAATACCACCAATGCTACATGTGGTCTCAATGAATGTGCTCTGATGCTCTACCTAGCGGTTTTCAATCACTACATAAATCTTGTGGTTGCATCCCATGTCACCAACCGTAGGCTCGATATATCGTGTCTTACCCTTGTTATTAGGGTTATGTGGGCAATCTCTCCAAAAGTGTCTAGTAACTCCACAACAAAAACACTCCTCCTGATCCTCCCCAATGAGTAGCACCTCCAGTAGGTGCCCTAGAGTCTTGGTATGGATCCCGATGATCCGGCTATGTTTTTTTGAGGTCTCTACTTGTGAGCTTCCACTAACTAAGCTCTAGGTCCACCTGTGTGTCTTGATAGGAGCCCTGGAGGAGGCCCCATACTCTGACCTCTCTGTGCATCAGCTCTCTGTGGAGGTCTATGAGGTGGGCGGGACTACTGTTGTTGTTGCTTGCTGCTTCTTGTTGTGGCCTAAAGGATGACTATGTTGAACCTTGGACACCATGAGGAGGAGGTATTGACCCCCTCAATCTATTGTCCTGCATATGTTGTATGCGGCTCCGGACTCGATATCTAGCCTATTGGGTCTTCCCCTGAGTCTCCTCTACTATGTAGGCCTTCTCAACGGCCTCTGCTAATGTATGTGGGCAGTGGATCCACACTATCCCTCCAACATCTAAATTTAGGCCGCGGATGAACTGTGAAAAATTACCTCCTCATCCTGCATGTGCTCAACATACTAGAGTAGATCCAGAAATCTACTCTCATACTCTCTACTAAAAGATATGCTGTTAGAGGTCATGGAACTTGTCGATCCTCTATTGTATAAACCTCCATGACAAATACCTTCTCTCCGAATCTCTCCTCAAATAGTTCACGGAGTCACCTTTGTCTCGAGAATCTACATGGAGTTTCTGCTCCTTTTTCCTCCACCATACTCATGCTCCATCCCTTAGTAGATGGATCGCAACACGATCTTTTGTGTTGCTAGAAAAAGGAAAAATCTTGAAGTAACTACTCAAGCTCACTAGTCGAGCCTCTACCTAGAATCCACCTATGTCACCTTAGTAATGTGATGGTGAAGCTTCAAAATCTCCCGATGTGATCTGAAGCTATGTTCTATGACCTCTAGGTCTCTCAATGTGCTCATCCCTAACCCTAGGGCTCTGAGACCTCTCTCTACACTCGAAACTCGGTCACCCTGTCCCCTCTGTGGTGACTCTACCCTAGTTAACTCCACATGGGATTTCTCTCCTCTATGATCCTCATTGGGTTGAGGAGATACCTGACCCTCAAAAGAAGGGGCTCTGTCACGATTGACTGGCGCTGCATGTCCTCCTCCTAATCCTCTGCATGTAGAGCGGCATTGACATCTTGAAGAGTCTACAAAATCTAGGGTAGGATAGGCTGCTTTACACCACCTGATCCGGTAGTAGTGGTGATGGTGGTAAGTCTAAGTCTATGTGAAAATTCCCCCACCCCATCTGTGCCTCTTGCACGACTCACCAAGCGAGAGTTAGTTCATTATTCTAGGTCTTACTCAGTTTCCATGTTTACTAAAAGATGTAATTTCTAAACTAAGTTATTTTGTCTTACGTTTTAAAAAAATGTGCTAGGTTTAAGTTTCATGTCCCAAGTTTTCTAGTGTGCCCAATGGTCCAAGCTTCTAATCCACTACTTTGATACCAAGTGTGATTCCCATTAAAACAACCCACTTGAGACCCAAGAAACAACCTAGGATTAGTTAGGATTATTTTATTTTTATTAGAAGTGTCTACAACTGTGTCAGGTTGCAGACAACAATTGACACTAACGGGTTTCAAAACAATTTTAATTTGCTAGAACATACTTTACTTGTCATAACAACTATCAAAGGTCACAAGGTCCAAATTTTAGGGTTAGAAGTTTCAGTTAGGTTCAGGGGATAAAATATCACCATACCCACACTTTAATAGGATCACAATTTCAACTTGATTTTTCTCACCTTTAATTCACTCAAAATTTCCCTAAACCATTTTCATTGGATAGGAAATTTTCTCACCTTTCCAATGATATAAAGAAGTCCTTCTAACTCCTTATAAAACTCTAGTTATGGGCCGGTGGGCCTTGGGAGTCAAATTTTCCTCCAAGGGGACACGTGTCGAGTGGAGAAGAAGACCCTTTTTCAAGTTGGCGGGTCGCGGGGCAATGTTGATATTTCATTCATGCACGGGAGGAAATTTCCAAATTGTGTCATGTACCCACGGTCCATCAAGGACACGTGGCACTCAACTAGCCAAGTGAGGGAGAAAGGACAAGGACGGGTGAAGCGGCGGGGATAGTTGGTCAATTTTACCAAAGGGAGGGAAAGGGGTAAATGGCACATGTGGGTCTGCGCACCCATGGAAGGGTCTCTCTAGCACGAGGGCGTGAGTGTAGGGCTGCGAGGGAAAACATAAAAATTTTCACATACAAAAATTTCAAAAAAATTGAAGGGTCGCGAGGGTTATGCCCCCTCCACTATCACCCCATGCTGCCACGTAGAAGCTTTGATTGGCCATGGGCCGGGGGGGATAGGTAAAATTTTCAAAAAAATTAAAAAAACACCCCAAGGAAAAAAATGATGTCGCGCCTCTCTCGTTGCCTGTGAGGACACATGGCAGCCTTTGATAGGCTGACGGGTCGATGGAGGAAATTTTAAAAAATTTCCCCAAGAATTTTTTTTTCTGAAGAATTTTCAAAGGATTTTTCAATGGTGAAATTTCAGGTCATGGGACCCGCCAGAAAATTTTCCCAAATTTTTCGCCAAGGAAGGAAAACTTCAAAGAGCCATAACTTTTGCTAGGAAGCTCAGTTTTGGGCAAACGAGGACTTTCTAGAAATCTCTCAATGCCCTATTTGCACAAGAATCATAAATTTTACATTTTGATAAAGTTTAAGGGGTCAATTTTAAGAAAACATTTTGTAGGATTTTAAAAAGCCAACTGGTAAATTTTGACTTATAAATTTTTATTCAATTTGATCTCCTCCTTCACTCAACATGCCAAACAGACATGGAGGATTATTCTAGGAAGGATTTAGAATGTTTTAGGAAGGTAAATTTGCTCAATTGATTCCAATTTGAATTTTTCCAATAATTGAGAAAAACAACTGTGAAAAGGTTTAGGCTTGGATTTTGCAATGTTCTAAATTAATTCTTAAGTGTTCTTTGTCAATTTGAGTTCCTTGATAATACAACATGCTAAATTTTGATGTTTCCAAGTTGATTATTATGTGCAGGCCCAAACTGTACATTTTGATTAAATTTATTTGCCAGTTTTAAATTTGCAATGACAGAGATCCATTTTTAGAGAATCATCTATCGATTTCATCATTCAAGTGTGGAATTTAATTTCTATTCTAGTCCAAGGCATTTAGTTGTTTATAAACAAATCATTTAAAAGCTAAATTGTAAAGTCTGGTTTCTAATTTAATATATTTCCAAAAGAGACAAAGTAATATAATTCCTTCATACGTATTTCTTCTTTTCAAATAGAGATCTAACTATCTCTTTTTCCATACAATGAAACATTTAATTCAATCCATGGTAGACTTAAGTGTTTTCCTTCTTCAAGCAATCATTAAAACAAGAATCCAGTTTCTATCTTTCCCAAAATCATATATTTGAAAACAAGGAAAAATAATACAATTACATCTCACGTGTTTCTTCCTTTTTCCATTTTCCAAAATAGGGATTTCAAATCACAATTTGATATTCCAATTCAACACAACAATGCAAATGAGGGAAATTCTTGCAATTATTTATTAATTCAAAAAGAAATACATCTTTACATTCTTCCATTCCTTGAATGCAATTAGTAGATTTCACTCTCTTTCTTTCAAATGTACAGAACAGAATATAAATATCTTTCACAATTCGAATAAGTAACTTTCATAACCAATTACAACATATTTTCTTCACAAATATATATTACAATTTCATCCACTTCAAGTGGGAAAGGTTACAAATGAATTTGTTTCACAAGGGGCTGGCAAAACTGTCTTCTTCTACTCCAGAACAACAACATGCAAGTTTTATTTTTCTTCCAAATTGATCACAACAAAAGTGGGGGAAAGGCAACACTCTCCACCCAACCAAGACATCCAATGAAAGGAGAAGCCATCCTTCATCATTGGCCCTCGAGCCCCAACCACAATACAATAAAAGGTGTGATTCAACCCATGGCAACAACTGGCTTCCACTAAACACACAACATTCTTTCAACATGCATAATTCAATATAAAACACAGTCCAAACAAAAACAACAGTTTACAACTACATTTGAAAACATTCAAATAGAACTCATGCTTGATCATGCAAGCCAAAGGAGCAAGGACTATGGGGGAAGCTACTTATGCCTCCCAATGGGAATTGGGCATCCACCAGTAACAAACCACCAATAAAAATTCACCACACATATCCTTATGCCCCCACAATCCCTCCTTATGCCCCCACATATTTCCTTATGCCCCCCACAAAGTAAGAAATGCAAGCTATTTCTTTTCCATGGTGGATCCCAAACCCAAACTCCCTCCACAAATATGATGCCATTGGCATTCCCTTATGCCCCCCACATGGATTCCCCATAGCCTTCTCCTACACCATCCCTATGGCAGTCTACCCAACCAGCCAACAATTACACAAAGCACATACACCATTCATACAAACACAAAAGAAATAATAGCAAAAGGAAGAGCTAGGCTCCTACCTCTCCATGGTAGCTTTTGTTTCCAAATAGAAAGCTCTCAATGCCAAGAACATAGTCCCAAAAATAGCAGCCAACAAGAAAGCAAAGCCTTCCAAACTCCTTCCAAAAGCAAGAGCTCCAAGCACAAGAAAATTCACCCCAAGGAAGCATGCAAAATGATTCAACAACCCAAAACAAGCAAAGAGTTTGAATTTTATAGAAGAGGGAAGAGAAGAGGATGATGTGGATCCATGTAGGATGCCACATCACACATCCTCAACTCCAATCACAAAAGACAAAATTTCATTCTCCCAAGCACAATAAAGAGGTGGGTGAAAATATGACAAATTACTTGCACACTCCAAAATCCCACACCCCAAAGGACTACAAATTTAAAACATGAAGAAAGTGCAATTAAAACATGCAACATGATTAATACAAATGCATTAAAAGGGATAAAATCAACCCTCCAACCATAGGTATGGTTGGTAAATAGCTTTAAGAGGCATGGGATAAGTTTTACTTGTCCCACAAGCCTCCAAAAACAGCCCCCAAGGACAAATTCGAATTTCCAAGGAGGTGGAGTATTTCATACTCCAAAATCTGACTTACACATCTCTTACATATTTAATACAAAAATCCAACAACTCCCATTATTACTTTCCCATATCCTAATTTGATTTATTTAAAATTTAACCATATGATTTCTCACATTAATCCTACCACAATTTAATTAAATAAAAGAAGGGAACACATCACTAATAAAATACGTACAACAATAAAAAAAAGAAACCGCATTAATAAAATACACAAAACCCATGGTAACATATAAAGGTGATCCCCCACGAGAATCCCTAACAACAAAAAACACAACATAATAAAACAAGTTGTCATGGTGACCATTTTGAATTCATCTAGAATTTTATTGTGATTGGTTTCCAATCCTATGATGTTTGTTGTGATTTTTAACCTGCAAAATTCAAATACCTCCTTCGGCCTTGTGGCCATATTATAACATCCAACATGATATAAGTATAATCACAAAATCATCTAAATAAATGAATCACAACAACATCAAAGTAACAACTATATCATTCGTAATTTAATCAACAACTATATCATCATCATATAATGTCTATTTCTAAGTCTACTCACAATATACAAAATCACATGTCAAGTAGTATATCATCATCTACATATGAGTGTCTCTACTAATCATCATGCATCGTAACCAAATCAAGGTCACAATAATCCATGATCAAATAGCTAACATTATACTAAATCAAAATCATAATAATGTCCATAATGTAAACATTAGTATCAAAATAAGCATCAAAAGGTGTCAAAGGGAAGTGGGCACTATGTTATTGATTCAATTTATAGCATTTTATCCTTAATAATATCATATTCATCATGATAAAATACATTCCCTAGACTCCAAGCTCGGAAAGAATAGATTCAATAAAATTTTTGGTCCACGGTGTCAGTGAGGTAAGGCAGTGGCGGTGAGAAATCAAAAGATACCACGTGTCATTTTTCTATTCCTCTGAGTGGCCAAGTGTCACACATTCTAGGAACTTGAGCGTAAAGGTATGACATGCAAAATAAATGAAAAATTTTTGGCCTTATTATAGTCAAATTTGACAAAGGTTATTATCAAAACTAGTTACAAGAAGATTCACCAATCGATTTCCAACTATTTTTTTATATTTATACCATTTTCAAATCGAAATAACGAAACAGTTATAGGGATATTCAAAACCATGAAACTTGTTACAGGTATATTCACCATGATTTCTATAATTTTTTTCAGGGGGTTCCTTAAAATTTTCCCTAGTTTAGATTATGTTGAAACCTTTTCTCCTATTTCCAAAATGAGCATTGTTGGAATTCTTCTAGCTCTTTTTCTCAACATGGATGGGAGATTCACCAAATGGATGTTAATTTTTTTAAAGGTGACTTGAAAGAAGAAATTTACATGCATCAACCTAGAGGATTTGAAGAACCTGGTAAGGAATTATATGTTTGTAAGTTTAAAAAAATTTATATGGTCTTAAACAATCTCCTAGAGCTTGGTATGCTAAGATAAATAGTTTCTTTCAAGATCTTAGTTTCAAAAACTATTTTGTTGATAATGATTTGTTTGTAAAATATGAAAACAATCATATTATTATTATTATTATTGTCTTATATGTTGATAATCTCTTGATTACTAGTAGTGATAAAAATATAATTCTTATAATCAAAAATAAGCTAAGACAATGTTTTGAAATGACTGATTTAGGACTATTAAATCATTTCTTAGGAATGGTTATTTGTCAAAATCACAAATATATTGTTTCATATCAAGCTCAATATGATTCTAAGCTTCTTAAAATATTTAACATGATTGATTTTAATACTATCTCTAATCCTATCGGTTGAAATTAAATTAAATTCAAAACCTAGTTGTGATAAATGTAATCCGACTTTATATATGCATCTTATTGGTAGTTCAATTTACTTGACTATCACTAGGCTTGATATATCTTATGCAGTTGGAATTGTTTCTATATTCATGCAGGATCCTTATGAGGACCATTGGAAAATGGAAAAAGGATTCTAAGGTATATCAAAGGTACAATAAATTATGGTTTGTATTATTCTTCTTGTGATGATGCAAATTTATTTGGCTATTGTGATTCTAACCATGTTACTACTATTGTGGATAGAAAATATACTTATGGATATATTTTCAAGTTGGGTGTAAGTGTAATCACTTGGAGTAGTAAGAAGAAACCAATAGTATATATATCATCTATTTAAGCATAGTATATAAGTCTTATGGAAGCACTAAAGGAAGTTATGTGGCTGAAAAGATTGTTGGATGAACTTCATTAAGGCATCAAAGGAAGAACAATTATTATATGTGACATCCAAAGTTGCAGTTCTCTTGTAAGAAATCTATTTCAGCATCAAAGAAATAAACATATTGAGATCCATATGCACTTCATTCGAGAGAAATTTCTAAACAGTGACATTTATCTCAAGTTGTACTCTACAAAAGATCATGTTGCAGATATTTTTACAAAACCATTGTGTTACAAAATTATGTAATTTTTATTCTATGTTGGGAATTTTAGATTTTGGATCAAATGATCATGTGGATGACTTTGATCTCCACCTCTAAATCAGATGAGAAAGACTCAAATGATCATGTGGATGACTTTGATCTCCACCTCTGAATTAGATGAGCAAGACTCAAATGATCATGTGAATGACGTTGATATTCACCTTTGAATCATATGATATTTGGCCTTTCAAAGTTTCCCTTGAGGGGGAAGTAAAGAGGATTGAGCATGTTTTGCATGTTTTTTATAATTCCACCTCTTTTATAATGTCACCTCTTATCGACCTGATTGTGTCAAATGTAAAATCTCCCTATACTATTTCTATTTTGTTTAAGTAAACTATCACTTTATGTGAGTTTACTTGTAATACCCAAAGTGAAGAATTAGATATGAGAGTTTTTGAATCCATAATCTTATGTAATACTTCATAGGTAATCACTTTATCTTGAAAATTTATGTTGTTCTTGTGTAATACAATTTGAATAAAACCCGCGAAATTTACTTTGTGTTATGGCTTATTGAAGTCTGTAGAATACTAAAGTAGTGTACCACAACTTTCTTAAACATGTGGAAAATGTACATGGTTTGTGGCTACTTTAACTCTGCAGGATACTATGGTAGTGTACTTAGAACACCTTTGAAGTAAAGATACTGCGGAATTAAAAAATCTGTAGAAGAAATGTTTTTGGTTTCATGCTAGCCTAAATCACTTAGATGATTTATGGATTATAATTCATTTTGTACAAAAAAAGATGAATTTGCATGTGTTATTTGGAACAAGTTATATATATTTGCATGTTATCCTAAATCTTCATGTGATGATTTATGGATTGTAAGTCCTTTTATATAAAAAGGAAATTTTACATGTTTCCCTACTTAACATTAAGGGGGAGTGTTGGGGTTGTAATATTAAGTGGAAACTTGACTTAATAAGAAACCCACCAAATACTAAATGGTCATGGAATATAACTTATATTTAAAATATAAGTGTGGCATTCCATATCGGGTCAAGACAAATGTTTAAATTTAAAGTATAAGAGTGACCCAAAACAGGCCACCGCCTTGATATAAATCAAGGTGATCTCATTAGACATTGGTTACCATGAAGCACTAGATGTAATAAGTGAGTAACAAAATTATATGAGCATATATGCGAGAATATTTAATATACATGATGTGAATGATGTACTTGTAGACACCTAAATCCGACTATGTAATTTTACTACTAAAATTGCACTGTTTATCATCTTTCCCGTCATTTTCATTATAATTAGTGATTTCCCACTAATTAGCTAACATTCCCCTTCATCTTGGTCAATTAACGACACTTTGTTAATTAACTAGTTTTCCTTCATTCTAGATGTCAATTAACGACACTTTGTTAGTTATAATCCTCTTTTAATTAACTATTATTAGTTAATTAAGCACTTTTAATCTTCTATTTAATCAATAAACCTTCTTATTGGTTAAATTCCCCTTTCCAATCCTTCAAATTCTACTAATTTCCTTCTAAATCACCTCCAAATGGCTTCTTAAGCTTATTTTGGCCTATTAATTAATCCTAGTTGATTAATTAAATCCTCTCCAACTCCCATGAGTTATTAATCACTAATTAATTCCTTCTAATCATGTTTATCCCTTTCTAATTCTACTTTATCTTTGTCCCACATTCTCTAGGTTTCTAGCTTCTCCCAAATTGGAAAGCTATATAAAGAACCTAGTACCTCCCTTCCAATCTTACACCTTTACACCACACATACCAGTGTTACTCTATGCACATGATAAGAGCATTTCTACCTTGAAAAGCTTATTGATATAGCAGTCATTCTAAATTAATCATTCCAAGGAAATTTTGTAATAACTTCTTTTACATTAGTAATGAGAGAGAAAGAGTGGATGAGATCATTTCTAGGTTGATAGCATTACCTTATTTTGAGATGACATAACGTAGAAGTTTTCCCCATGGAGCCATGAATATGCACTTATTTGGATTGAGTGATACTCCAAACTCCCTACACCTTTCAAACACTTTCTCAAGGTGTTTTATATGATCTTCACCTACTCTTGAGAAAATTGTGATATCATCCAAGTAAATGAGAATAAATTTTTTAATATAACCCTTGAATGCAATATTCATGGCCCTTTGAAAGGTAACACCAACATTAGTTAGACCAAATGGCATCTTCTCATAGGCATATGTTCCCCATTTGGTTGTGAAGGTTTTCTTATGTTGATCTTCCTCCTTGACTCTGATTTGGTTGAATCCGAAATAACCATCCAAAAGAGAAAACCTTTCATCCCCTTCATTGTTTGCAAAATTTGTTCTTTGGAAGGAAAAGAATAGTGATCATTGAGGGAAGCTCTATTTAAGTGTCTAAAATCCACACATAACCTGATTTCTCCATTCTTCTTCCTAACATGGACTAAATTAGCAACCCAAGAAGAATACTTGATAGGGAATATGATTTTGGCTTCTATGAGTTTGGATAATTCTTTTCTTGTGATTTTAAGATTAACATGCCTCTTCTTTTGTCTTATTGATTTTTCATTAGGGCCAAGATATATAGCATGGTGAGTAATATTTGGATCAAACCCTTTAATATATTCATAGCTCTATGAAAAAACATCACTGTGCTTTTGACACAAGGAAATAAAAGTTTGTTTTTAGTTTCATCACATACCTTTCCAAGAAACAACTCTTTGTCTTGCATAATGGTGACTGGTTGGTAGTCTTTGTTGTTATGATATTTTTCCCCTTTGAATTCATCATTAGGGCTAAAGATGTCTTCAAGTGTGACCAATTCTCTATGAAATTTATTTGTCCTCAATCATCTGATCTTCTCACCATAGATTTCTTGCAATTCAGGTTACAAGTCTAATGAAAATTACGCCTCATTTTAGATGAATTGGACAATTTGCTTATCATTGTCAAAAACCTTAATGACCTCATTATCTGGAATTTATGGCCTTATTACAATCCTAACATGTTTCTTGTTATCTTGGATGAAGTGTTTAGATGGAGAAAATTGTGATCCAATAGAATCCATTTGATTTGCTTCGAGTTTAACTTTCTTGCACCACTTGTAGGTTGATAACATCAAAACTTTCCATTAGATCCCAAACTTTGTCTATAATATTTTTAGAAGATTATTCTTGGCATCACACCTCCCTCTAACTTGATGAATAAACAACTCGGTGTCTCCAATTACTTGCAAGTCCTTAATATGTATTTTCTTTTCATATAGCATTCCATGAATCAAGGCCTCATATTCCACTACATTGTTAAAACATGCAAACTACAACCTATGTGCAAAGAAGAATTTCTTTCCTACTAGAAAAACTAGAATTGCACCTACCCCAAATCCCATTTATGATTCTAGAGCCATCAAAGATCATTTTCCATAAAATTGAAGCATTATATTCTTCTTTATATGACATGGGGGCTATGAAGTATTCTTCAACGATACAATAAGTACACAAACTAGTTTATTTGGCTTTGTCATAAGGATCAAATTCATAATTCTCCTTAGCCTGCTCATCTAATAGAAGATCAAGGACTGAATAACGAGGAGTAGATTGTTGTACTGACACTACATCATTTTCTTCCTCCTCTTGAATCATATAGTTATAATTGAGAGGAGTGGGGTCATAAAATTCAATGAGGTAAAAGGAAATTGGCTTAGCTCTAATGGTAAATATTGTTCCATATCTAGTTCTTAAGAGCATGTGAGACCAATCAAAATATAAATACCCACCCACTTTGGCTATGAAATATCTTGATAATAAGATGGCAAAGAAAGGGGTAAGTCAATGACTGATACATCTTGAGTGATGGTTAAGCTAGGACAAGCATGAAGATTCAACTCAAGATCTTTTATAACCCCTAATATTTTGACAGTTGAACCATCAAGTTACAGGAATCCCTTAGAAGTTGGGTTATATTCAATACCTAAAATGTTTGTTATTTTCTTGGGCATTACAGAAGTACTAACACTTGAATCTATCATGTAATTATGTACTAGGTGCTTTCCCACAATCAAATACATGTAGAAGGGTGGAGGCTTCTTGACCTTACGTACATGCTCATCCTTTGGTTGTACACATAGGTTAACCGCATGAGTTTGACTTCCATATAACCAGTTTATATTGTGGCAAATACTTGAATAGCTTCTTGTAGAATATCCCTCTAAGATAGATTAGATAAGGCATCCCACATTGTCACATTCATATTTTCTTCTTCATTTTCTCGACAATGTTCAAAAGAATAACCATGAATTTATACATCAAAGGTGTGAAGGATTCTCTTATTCTTTGCTCAATCGACCAAATTGGTAATTTTGATGGTGGAATTTATTTGTACCTCAAATTATTTTTCCAAGGGATGGAGACGGTGGATGAAACCACCGGTGTGCTTCTACTTAATTCCATGGATTTTTTAATCTTTGAGAGGTGGACTTTGCATTGAGAGGGATGGATCAAAATTCCCAATTACCACTTCTTTGACCTTATATTATCTACGACATGAAGTTTTTGTTTGTTTAAGTTGTATGTGGTTTGATTAACCACAAAAAAATATTCAGTACTATAAAACATGAAATTGGATTCCATAGCAGATTCTTGCATTATTTCCACATTGGAATTTATCACTTCCATCAATGGTTCCTGCTGATTGATAGAATTTTTCACCATGAGAGTCTGAACTTGTACACCATTTGCACAAGTATTTTGATCATGTGGTTGGTTAAATGGAAAAACCACTCAGCTTCTTGTATTACATTATTTTGCACCGGGACAAGAGCTTTGATAGTGCTTGTGAAAGGAAGTTGTTGTGTAGGAGCAACTATTTGAAGAGGTAGATTTGGATTGTGGCCTTGAACCTATTTTTTTGATTATTTTGGTTATCTCTGATTTGGATGTTGAGATCTCTGGTGCTTTGATAACCTTGATTAAACATTTGACCTGAATATTTCCCTTGATTGAAACTTGGGTAATTCATAAGTGTTTAATCTCATTTCCTTGAGGGAGACAATTTCATTCGATAGATTTTTTTACCAAGGCTCTAAGGTCATCACTATCATCTTGCTTTTATGAGGAGTAATATGTGGTGGCGGATGGTGAATCATATGGCACTGGGATGAGAGCAAGAGAAGGTTGAATATTTTGTATCAACTCTAGGAACAAATGTGTAGGTAATCTAGGAGCTATTTTTCCAGCTTGAATCAAGCAATTTTCATCCCTAATGGTTATTACATATGCATCAAGTAATGTTGTAGCTCCCATAGATTGAATCATTACTACAATATCAGAATTAAGAGATCTTAGGAAATATAGAAATGCACCTAGTGGGATTGGTCCCAAAAGAGATAGAATCTTGTCCCAAGTTTTCAAAATCTAAAGTTAAAATCTGTCATAATCTCATTAGGAGCTCTCTTGATAGCTGTCAGTTACTCTAGTAGAGAAATATTGTCTACCTTTTTCTTCAAATTATCAGCAAAGTGCATCTCTAAGTTCATCTCATGAATGGATTGAAGCAAGCCATAGACTTCTATACCATTGAAGTGTTTTTCCTTTTAGGGAAGAAGCTAAAAGTTTGAGTGCTACGTCATCATCAGTTATAGAGTGGACTGAGCATACCTTAACAACATCTTGGATATGTTCTATGGGGTAGTAATATTTTCATCGACAAAAATGGAACACCTTTTAAAGTAAAGCAACTGGAATATCATTATGAGTTGTTAAGGCTAAAGGACTACCTTCATTAAAGGTTACAAAGGGTAAATTTATTTGATGTGTCATTAAGGGAACATGCCTTAGATTTTGAAAGAAAAAGAAGGGTATACCAAGAGGAGGGGTTGAAAGGCTTTTGATATGAGGTGATAGGGACCTCTAGACCGATCTTTCTAGCCTTCTTCTTGGTGAGAGTTGTAGATATTCAAAGGCTTCTCATCTAATTGTACTTTGTCTTGTTTGTATCTTTCTCATGAAAATGGATTTTGGACCGCTTCAAAACCAAAGGATATGAACTTGGGATTCGTCGATGTGTATAAAAATGCCTCCAAAGGCTAAGATCCACTAAGAAACACACCAATCTTAGGGAGAATGATCAATGGTGAGCTATAAGTGACTCAAACTCTCCCACCAAGCGTGCCACAAAATTGTAATCACATGAGATTGCACCCTTGTTGAATCTACCAGATTCAACACCTTAGTGAAACATGGAAAGACCTCAAAAGTGTGGGACAATGATGCATTTTGAGGTCAATCTCTAGAGAAGGTTGGCTCTTATTATAGCTCACTGCGGCTAACTAATTAGCACTAAACTATTGTTATCTAATCATACCCTAAGTATTCCAAGGGACCAGGATTGAGAGAGAGAGAGAGAAATGGAAATAAAGAGAGGTGATGCACCAAACTAGAATAGGGTTTGATTATGGCTCCAAAGACACATATATAACAATACATGTGAAGATCCAAGATAATGCACACGAGACTTGAAAGATATGAACAGAATAAGATTGAAGGTGGGCAAGAGGACTGAAATATTCACATTAAACACTAATGTATTCAAAGGAAAGAGATCACACTTACATACAATATCAAGAACTTATCCATTCACATCTAACAGAGTTGAGGCATGTGATACATTCACGAGTGTGTTACGAGAGGTCTATGAGGAAAATATTTGATCTTAAAATGGAAAAGCTCTCATACTTAGCAGAAAAATTGAACTCTTTGTTTGTGTTTTTACACTTACATATATAGAAAATTTTGAGAGAGAGAGGGGAAGAGGGAAAAGATCACATCCAACGATCAATGAATTTAACCACCCTGCCAACACCAAGGACCAATCACCATTGATTTTGTAGGCCATGTATGGGTGCCTGACATTTCTCTAATCACACACCATCAATTTTTAGTGTAAGAGGACAGTGTTGTTCAAAACTTAATGTTGGTTTTTAGAGTGGATGGGCGTCTATTTTGAATTAGGCACGGTTTTGTTGAGTTTCCTGGAGTTTTGATGTTCAGTCACCTCGATCTCATCTTCTCGCGGCTTTCTATGTGTTAGGAAAACTTCCAATGTCCCACGAATTCATTTTGATCTCCGCCTTAATCCAATAACAACCTTTAACTCCACAATTACTTTCCCTCATCCACGCCTTTATCGTTTCTCATTCTATAAAGTATGCTTCATTCTACAAATTTTAGCCTTCCGCGACATTTCCTTTGTTAGGTGGATTCTTTGTTCCATGGATTTTTTACTTGCCTTGTACCATGGATCTTAACCTTAGTTTGTTCCACAAAACTTTTAAACATGTGTGGGCCTATTCCCCACGAGCCTTTCAATACTCTCACACTTTACTTTCCTTCACACACAATCTTGCATGGTCCTCTACTTTTGTTCTATAACACATGTTTCCACGGTTATGTTCCTTTATTACATAAGTTTTGCAAACTCCGTGGAACACTACACCTTCGAATTTTTGCGAAACACTAAGTTCATTCCACGGATGTCTTTCTTGAAGTTGCGGGATTCTATGACTCGAATTAAGTTATCCAAATAACATGAGTGTTATTTTGGACAACATGAACCTAAGACCTCTTGCGGACATTTTGACCAGCCACATGGCCAAAAAAATCCACCCGACCACACATTGGGAATAAGACAATGATAATGTTATAAAACCTAGATACCACATGGTGCCTAGTAATAAATGTAGTGACCATTAGTGGTTGGCATAATCTTGATTCTTCCCTCTTTCATTATTTTCCTTCCTACCGTAGACAACCATAATTACACCCAAGCAATTTAAATACTTAAATTGTGCTAATTATCCCCTTTCGCAAATTGACGACATATCGTCAAAATTGATCGTATTCCCTCTTATTGTCATTAATTAATTACAATACGCTAATTGATTAAGTCGCCTATCTAGCTAACAACCTAATTAATGACCTTCCGTTAATTAATCACCCCTTCTACCTAGACTAATTAATTATTATTAATTAATTAGCTTTCCCTTCCATTTAACCAATAAATCAATATTTAATTGATTTAATCCCCTTCTAATAGCCTAAATCGTATTAATATTCCTCTAATTAGCTTCTATAAGCTTACATCTACCTATTAGTTAATCACCTTTGATTAATTAAAACACCCCCAACTCCCATGACTTGCTAAGCATAAATTAAACCCTTCTAAAGTAAGGTTACCTTTTATAAAGCAACCTTATCCATTCCTAATCATGTTTTACCTTTATCCCACATGCAAAGGGATGAAGTGTTTCCTTTATCCATTGGGCTATATAAGGAGCCCTCCTTCTACCTTTATACCTACACCTAAACTCTTTGAGAAAGCAAATGCAAAGCATATAGCAAAATAGACTAAGAGCTTGCCTTTTGTTTTCTTGGGAGTTCATCATCTTGAAGAGTTAAGCCTTTTTCCTAAGTGCTTAGGTCATATGGAGGTGTCAAAAGGGTCTTGTAGCCCAATTTTGATAAGCCCTCATTCCTAGGTTCTTGGAACACAAATAAAGACAACCATTTTTGATAGCCATGGAGCCTACATGGGTCCATTCATTTATTTGTTGTTAGAGAATAGAGGATTTAGATGCTTAACATTGTTAGTTTCAATGTTTTGTATATTGATGAATGTTAGCATCTAACCTTGTTCAATTCTTATCATGATGGTGCTTAGTAGTTTGTTTATTTTTTTCTAATTAAGGTTATTAGGTGTTAGTCTTTTACTCATATTAGCATTAGTTTAAAAACAACACATGCACACATTTGGCATGCCCGGTGGGACACTTAGTCCCATGGTATTTTAGTTTAAGTTTCATTGTTTTGGCTAATTTTTGATATGCACATGTAGTAATTAATGTCCATTTTCTTGGAATTTTTGCTAATGTGATATGTGTAACCTCATGTTCATAGCCATCATTTTAATGGGTTATTGCCATTCTTAAGCTAACTTGTCAAAAATTGAGATATTGTGAGTTTTCTTGTGTTTTTGCCATATTTTGGTTGTAGGTCAGCACAGAACATTTTTAGGAGCGCAGTACGCTTTGGTGGCACACACGCCTCTCTTATGGTGCGGTGCACTTCATGTAAAATAGGTTCTTTGTTTCACCGACCCTAGCGCATGCGCGCTAACCTTGGCGCACACACCCTAACCAGCGTGCAAGAGATACACTAACCGAGTGTAAATGTTTTTTCCTACTACCTTCACTACATTCTCAAACCCGTCAGATTGTCAGATCGGTGCACACACCTAACCAGAGTGTGCATGTTGTTTTAGTGGTGCGATACACATTTTTGGTGATGCGGATGTTCTGTCGAATCTGGGACTATTTCATAAAACAATGATGCACACGTTTTCCCACTAGTGCACACACTTTTCCGGTGGTGCACATGTTTGCCCGATGGCATGAGAGTTATGTCTTTTTTTCTCAAAGGTAGCACATACATTGTTTCCGTGGCACACACACATCTCTGGTGGTGCAGGTGCATGGTAAGAAAAAAATACACAGAGTGGTGCATGCATTGTTTTCGTGGCGCACACGCCTCTCGGGTGGTGTAGGTGCACTGTAATCCAAAACAACGCAGAGTGGCATATACGCCCTAACCCACACGCAGTGCTAAAAAAGGGTGCATGTGTCCTTTTGTATTTTTGAAATTAGTGTGTTGAGGTTCTAACATTCTTGCAGGTTTATCTAATCATATATTTTTCTTTACAGGCTATTTTTACATGTTTGTACTTGATTAGATAATATTTTACATTGTTTACTTATAGGAATAAGATCACATATGTTTTTCCTCGTGTCCTTGGGCAATCTTGGGAATCATAAATGATTCTTAAGTCCTTTTGATGCTTTGA
This sequence comes from Taxus wallichiana var. yunnanensis, assembly GCA_018340775.1. Taxonomy (NCBI): domain Eukaryota; kingdom Viridiplantae; phylum Streptophyta; class Pinopsida; order Cupressales; family Taxaceae; genus Taxus; species Taxus wallichiana. The sequence goes on along the minus strand of CM031240.1, from coordinate 423,696,549 downwards.
GGTTGTTAAGAATATTTGAGCGGGAATTGGTTAACTTGGCGTAGTTGAATTAAAGTGTTTTTCCAGTTTAAATATTTTTGGATTTTGAAGACATCACGTATGCTCTTCTCTTGCATCCTTGGATGATCTAGAGAATCAGAAATGGTGCCTTCTCTTTTGATGGAAAACTACTAAAAATCGTCATATAGGACCAAAACGCCATCGCTTGTCAAAGAACGAAGGAATCAAAACAAATTTTGAAAAACTACTAATACAGTTGTTATACAGGTTGCCAAACGGTGTTTAAGAAAACCACATCTAATTAAAAAGATAAAACAAACAACATATTCAAAACACTGTATTGCAGGTTTCGGAAAAGGGTACGTCCCTCTCCGCTCAACTAGAACATAACCCCTTTGGCATAACACCTTAAGCTACAACAATGGGGGTGGTTCCAAGAACCCCAAAGTAGTCCACGCAAGAGGGAACCTTGTGGACGAAATGGGAAGTTCTCCACACTACCTATCTGACTAGTGATTCCTTTGTGAGATAGAGTTATAAGTTGTCCCTATGCGACCCTTTTAAGTACATGATGGATGCATTTAATGCCCACTATGCTTGAAGGGGGAAAAGTCAAGATACTCCCAAGATAGTCGGGACTATTTGGGTAAATTGTCTCGCTCGTGGATAATCTTCATGACACCTATGATGAGATAACCACCTAGGAAAATATACTTTGGCCAGGAGCCCACTTTGACTATTGTAAAATAGTGTTGAGTTGTGAACCATATTTTTATTGTGAAATATGTGACGCGTTACTTTCGCTTAGTTTTTACTTGCCTTAGGGTGAGGCAAAACTATGCCAAAGTGAAACTAGCATTTTTCATCCCATTTTTGATTTACTTCCTTCACATTCTTTTGACACTTTGTTGATCAGAAGGAGAGTGACTACCTTTGTGTTACCAATCAATTCTTTCTGCCACTTTTTTGTCCGTTTACGCCCATCCATGTTTACTTGTTGGGTAAGTTAAACGTCTAAAGTGCACAGAGACGTATTCATATCATTGGTGCCATTGTGATCTTGATACCCATGTCAAGATCGTCATTGTAGTTAGGTGTGGTTCATCATCTTGGACTTCCTTAGAAGAGTTAGCTTGTTTGTATCGTATCACTACAATTTTGATATTTACGTCTTGTTTCTTGCAAACTCGACATAAATATCTATATTGTAAGGTTATGTTGCACGCATTTTTGACTATTCCTAGCTATACTTTGAGCGTTTTAGTTTGGTTCTATTATTTCCTCGATTTTGAAGAATGTTGGGTGTTATCATTTGTGTGTGATATATCAATAGCACCTTGATATCAATACCTTACTTTCTCACAAAGTTGGTTAACATATTTTGGTGATATTGTCATGTCATTCGTGAATTGTAATTGGAACTTTTTGATATGTAGGTCTTAATCAAGTTTGAGCTCGCTCTAGTATATCTTGTTAGGAGGTCACATTGACCTTTTGTATTTACTTATGTTTTGTTCATTCTCGTGAACTTAACATAAGTAAGAACATCTCGTTAATTATCTTGCGACATGAAACTTCTTTTTGAAACATAGACTAGAGGTACTTCATTTGATAGGTTTAGATACCAAACGCTCATGTCACTTTGGTGATTTATCACTCTATCACATTGGTATTCTCACATTGTTGATTCACTCATATTCTTAACAATACATATTGCATTTCACTTAGGGGTGGTCACAAAGTTTTGAACACATTTACAACTTACCCTAGTGAAACTATCACAAAAACATGGCTCCTAAAACACAACTAGGACTCAAGAAATAGACATATGAGGAACAACAAGTGCAAGCTTGGGAAGCCTCTAATAGACAAGGGTCAAACCCCTTCATTGGACATGATCTAGGACCTCTTTTTTGCGGAAAAAGAAATAGAAGATATGGTCGATCATAGTGGAAATGAATTAGAATCCCCACACGTAGAATTCAATTTTGACCCCACTTTATTAGACGAGTTTCTTTTCAGAAACAAAGATAGAGTGTTAGCACAGTCGTAGAATTAGGGGCCAAATTGCCCACTAAAAATGAAACAATCCCACCTGTGAATAACGCTACTAAGGAAGAACGCCCCTTATCAATATGGAGGATATTTTGACGCATGGACATGCCTCTACCTCTAACGTAGGGAATGATAAAGTGGTGGGACATAGAATGCCCTTTATCAAAGTGCCACGTAGAAACAAGATAGAACATGAGATAGGTGAAGAACCTCCACAATACGAGGAGTAAGAACCTTTAAAAGAAGAAACCACAATCCAACAAAAATTAGTAACCTAAGACGACAACTAGCTTTGTTAACCTCCCATGTAAAGAAGGAAGCAAACAAGAACGTTCAAAAGTCGAAGCCTAAGGTTAAGATCAATGAACTCCATAGAGAAAACCAAGGAGAAGAAGACACGGGATATCATCGCGTATACATCCCTCGCTTCTCCCACTAGAGAAAAATTTCTCACACAAGAGGTGCAATCTATGAAAGTGACACGAGCCTACAAGAGATAAATATAGGGAGCATTAGGAAATATCAATACGAAGAATTATGCCCCTATCCTTTTGACAAGACAATGACCCTTCAACCCTTTCCGAAGAAATTTGATATGCCAAAGTTTGACAAATATAAAGGGAAAGGAGATCCATGGGATCATGTTAAATATTTCTACATGGCATGTCAAGAGGTGTCTTATAGTGACAATTATCTCATCAGACTTTTCCCCAAGAGTCTCGGAGGCCAAGCCTTGGAGTGGTTTACATGCTTACCACAAGGATCAATTTTCACCTAGCCAAAATTGGCAGAAAGGTTCGTGCGTCACTTCTCGTACAACATAGAGAGTGATGTCACCATGGTAGATTTATGTGGCACCAAGCAACGCCCTAATGAGACTTTCACCAGCTTCCTCCAATAGTGGAGAGGGATAGCTAGTCGCTTCCCTTGCGCTTTCCTTGAAAAACAATTGGTTAGTATTTTCATTCCCAACCTCAACCCGGATATAGCTTTCCACCTCCAAATGCATTTTGTTCACACTTTTGAGGAGGTTATCGAAAAGGGGTTCGGGATAGAGAAATCTCTCATTTCCAAAGGCACCCTCCAAACCCAATCTAGAGACAATCAAAATTTCAAACCCATGGAAAATTTGAAGATCTTTAACAAAAACAAAATTGTGGTGGGAGACGGAATCACTGATTCCAAACATGTTCAAATAGTCCAAACTGGTCAACCTTCTAAACTAACCAAGGGACCAATTCAACCTCCACCAAAGCAAAGAACGTTCACCTCTCTTAATGAACCTTTGTCAGTTATACTAAAACAATTGGATGTGGCCCACATGATGACCTATCCTACAACGCAACCATTTGATGACAACACTCCAAAACCTTCATCGTACAAGGAGCATGAATATTGTGAAGTGCATCATGTCAAAGGACATAAGATAGATAAATGTCTCGTGACTTCGTCATTATATTCAGGGACATCATTGACAATGGGGAGATAGAGGTGGATAACCCAGAAAACACAAACACCTAACGAGAAAATGGGGATATATAAAGAACCATTCCCAACCTTGATAAGTCGAGAAGTCAAAAATAGATCGGGGAGAGTCATCCCAAGGTTATAAAGCAAAGCAAATTATTTGTACACCAAAATGATAAAAATCATTATGATTTGCTTATTGGATGTATTCACTCTCCTACTGACCATGTCAACACCATCCAAATTAAGGGAAAGGACTGCACTGCAGTAACAAGGCGTGCCCACCTCATAATTCCATAACCTTCTCCGTCAACCCCACAAACCGGTAAATATAACCTTTTAGAGCAACTTGAGAAGACGTCACAAGATTTCGATCTTAGATCTTCTCAAGATATCCAATGTGCATAAAGACATTCTATACCAAAATCTTCAGGGGTCGAGAGTGCGTTTAGAGGTCGATCCTACAAACCTTCAAGCTGCAGTGGCAAACATCGTACCAAATGAATAGATTTCCTTCAACCATAGGGAGATCCCTACTAAGAATCCAACGAATAATCTTCCTTTATAAATTGAGGTAGTTGTCACCCGCAGAAGATCGAATCGGTGCTTGTGGATAACAGATCTAGGTTGAACATTTACACACTCAAATTGGTTAAACAGTTAGGACATACCGAGGAAGATCTTGAGTCCAATATCATCACTATCACCGCATATGACAACACGGAAAGGGAGTCAACAGCACAATCATGTTGCCTATGGAGGTGGGTCCCACTTTCCATCAAACAAAGTTTCATGTCCTAGACTTGGAACTTCCGTATAATATGCTTCTAGGCCGACCATGGATTCATGCCATGCAGCCGTGTCATCAACATTTCATCAATGCATTAAATTGAAGCATGAGGGACACACCATTACAATACAAGGAGATTCAGAGCCCTTCACTCATTGTAGAGCTCTCAATAGCTTTGCACGAAAGGGTACATATGCATGTCCCTCCACAGATATAGTTGTCCCTCTCCAATCTAAGGCCATGAAATCTTGGGTGGATTCGGATTCTCTTAGTTCTTGCACTCATGGTGCGTCTACTTCAACATCTCCTTTTGATTCATGGGAGATGAAAATCCTTGAATATGGTTGCGGGGAATATAATGTATAACAAGTGCTCTTGGTTTCGGACCTCATTGTCACTCAAGACTAGAGGTCGACCCAACTACTTGCTTCAAGACCTAGAAAGGAACACACTATTAGGTCATTCTTACCTGGAGGATTGTTAGGAGGAAAAATTGCTTATTCTACCTACAACTTTGGTCCCAGAGGATACTCAGCCATCCTGTTATCGAACCCCAAAATATGAAAAATATAGTAAAATGATGTGCACCATGGGCTATAAGGGCCTAGGATGTGGAAGAAATGAACAAGGACAAAGAGAACTAGTCCCCTTCCATATTTCAAAACAAAAAGATTAGGCATTGGGATTCACCCTTATGGAGCACACCCCAATGACCGAGACGCTACTTGTTCTAAATGTGAGGATAGCTATGACCATCTAGACAGTGATATGGATTCCCATTGTAGCCAATATGAGGATCTGGCCTCCACAAACCTTTTCATGAGCAAGCACATTTTCCTAACCATAACCCCACACGTAACCAACCCTTGACCTCAGTATACCCTTCCCTTGTTGAATGGGACAAACAATGTCACATGTTGCTATATTTATTTGAGAATGACAAAGCTATCGCAGAGTTCATGGGCATAAGGGATACAATTCCCATTGGGGATCACAAAAAGGGTTTCTTTATTGATTTAGATACATGCGCCTACTTTGGCGAGGAGACCGAGCTTCGTGGTCGCAAAACTTAAAGAAAAGTGAGGGAAAAGTTCCAACGTAAACCTCGGAAAATCAAAGTCCAAGCACATAGTGAAAACCTATTTGAGGCACTAGCTAACCAACAAATAAAAAAATCAAAGGACAAACAAAGTGACCACGCCAAGGATGAAAATATTGTGGAGACATCCTTGGATGAAGATCTCAACCTACCTCTTGATCCTACGCGTATAGAGGACTTATCAAAATTACTAGTCAAAGAAACCATTGATGTGAATATTGGTACATAAGAAGATCCCAAGATAGTAAAATTGGGAGCATCCCTTTCGGATAGAGCACAAAATACATTCACTATGTTGCTATGAGAGCTTATAGATGTGTTCGCATGGTCTTACAAAGACATGCTTGGCTTAGATCCAAATTTGGTCATGCACAACCTAGTTATGCACATAGATGCTAAGCCTATCAAACAAAATCTCCAAAAGATGCACCCAAGAGTGGCCTTATTGGTTAAAGAAGAGCTGGAAAGATTGCTTGCATGTAGGATTTATCTAGCCTATTGATTATTCTAAATGGATATCAAACATTTTCTGTCCCGTCCCGAAAAATCCTATCGATATCTAAATCTGCACGGACTTTAGGGACATTAATAAGGCTTGCCCTAAAGATGATTTTCCACTGCCAAATATTGACATGATTTTTGACTCAACAAAAGAGGGTACGAGATGCTATCACTCATGGATGGCTTTTCAGATACAACCAAATCAAGATAGTGAAGAAGACCAAAGATAAAACGGCTTTTACGACTCCTTGGGACACCTTCATATCGTGTGATGCCATTTGGCCTCAAAATGTAGGAGCTACTTATCGGTGGGCATTTTCATGATATGATTCATGATATCATTGAGGACTACGTGGATGACATCCTAGAAAAGTCTAAAACAAGATAGGATCACCTGTCATTTTGTGGCGTATCTTTGAACGCCTATGAGAATACAAAGTCAGCCGAATCCAAAGAAGTGTGTCTTCAATGACCTATCAGGGAAACTATTGGGCTTCATTATATCAAGACGAGGTATTGAGGTAGACCCTGCTAAAGTGCCTACTATTACTAAAATGCCTCCACCTAAGAATATCAAGCAACCGCACACATTACTACAAGGAAAATTCAAGCCATTCACCTTCATCTCCCAAATTGCAGATAAGTGTCACTCATTCACCCACTTGCTTAAAAATATGTCACTTTCATCTGGGACCTGAGCAACAGCAAGCCTTTGCTTTGCTTAGACAATACTTGGCTAATCCATCTGTCTTCATGCCTCTAACTCCTGGAGAACCACTCTTGCTCTATATTTCTGCTACGTAATTTGCTATTGGTGCGCTACTTTCCCAATACGACCTTGGTCATAAGGAAAAAGTAGTGTATTATCTCGAGTCACACCCTCATCGCCTATGAGCTCAATTATCCTCAAATTGAAAAAGCTTGCTTCGTTGTTGTTTTTACTTTTCAAAAACTTTGCCATTACCTATTGAATACTAAAACCAAGCTAATATCCAAGGTTGACCCACTCAAGTATTTACTGTCTAAACCCGTCATCATAGGTAGAATGGCTAATTGGATCATTCTACTTAGTGAGTTTGACATAGAATTTGTACATCAGAAATCGGTTAAGGACAAGTAATTGCTAACCAGCCTAACGGAAGCACCTTTAAGGCATGGAACCTTTGAATTTGGATCTCGCCAAATGCCTCCTTGCTCTACATTGAAGAATTTTTCATATGGCAGATACATTTTGACAGATCCTTTACATTTCATGGTTCAGTGCAGGTGTGTAGTCCTTATTACTTCTCGGTGATCCTATACCACGTGATTTTCGCCAGGCTTCCCTTACACAAACAAAATTACAGAGTATGAGACACTTATTTCGTGAATGAAGCTAGCTATCAAGTGGAATATTCATCATATCAAGGTTGTGGGTGATTTGCAGTTAATTATCAAACAAGTTAATGATGAATATAAGGTTAAGGATGACAAGCTCATACCTTACAAAAATCTAGTAGAAACTCTAAAGGAGTACTTTGTGTGCATTACATTTGAACAAATCCCAAGAGCGTAGAACAGATCGGTAGATGCCATGGTGACAGTGGGTTCTATGCTTTGTATTCCACTAAGGAATAATGACATGTCGTTCTTTGTAGAAAATCTACGCCAGCCCACATATGACATGCCAGAATCTTTCCTGGCTTGTGATGTTGTTGGTCCCAATTCCCCATGGTACGAACCCATCTTTACCTATCTCAAGGACAACATGTTCCCTCCCGATATCTCCCATTCTGAAAAGCAAATCTTGATTCACCAAATAGCCCGTTACACCCTTTTAGGAGGTACACTTTATCATCGTGGCTATGATGGGAATCTATTACGTTGTCTGGATGTGACGGAGTCAATCCAAGAAATCAAAGAAGTACACGAAGGGGTGTGTGGAGCACATATAAACGGAATGGTCTTAGCTAAGAAATTGTTAAGAGTAGGCTACTATTGGCCTACCATGGAAACTAATTGTTGCAATTATGTCAGGAAATGTGTACTTTGCCAAAAGTATGGAAACTTCATTCATGCTCCATCGCAACCATTGCAACCTATCACTACCCCATGGCCATTCTCCAAGTGGGGACTTGACTTGATAGGAAAACTTACTCCTACCTCATCTAATGGTCATACACACATCATCACGGCTACTGAATACTTTACAAAATGGGTGGAGGTTGTCCCTTTAACCTATGTAACTGGAGCCCAGATTTCTAAATTTATCATGAATCACATCATTTGTCGATATGACATTCCTACAGCCATCGTTACAGATAATGGGAAGTCATTTAAGAACAAAAATGTGAAATGTCTTTATCAACGATTCCAAATCAAGTTAAAATGGTCCATGTCATATTACCCTCAAGGTAATGGACAGTTGAAGCCACAAACAAGACTTTGGTGAGGATAACGGAGAAGATGGTTAACAAAATAGGTTGAATTGGCACTTACAAATCCATCTAGCCCTCTCGGGCTTACAGAACCTCCATTCGCACTCCTACGGGTACGACCCCATATTCTCTAGTGTTTGGGACAGAATCTATCATCCCTTTAGAGATCGAACTTCCGTCCCTGAGAATTTCTCTTCGAGACTATCTGGATAAGGATGAGAATTATTGGGTGGCAAGACTGGCTGAATTAGAGCTCCTAGATGAGAGGCGCATTTGCGCTCTTAATCACTGCAAGTGTATCAACATAGAGTCTCTAGAAAATACAACAAGAGAATCATCCCTCGTCAGTTTGAGGTTGGTGATTTAGTCATGAAGGAGAACTAGTTCAATGCCGAGTGGAATGAGAAAAGAAAGGGAAGTTCGAACCGCATTGGTTGGGATCCTATGTTATAGTCGCCAAGTATGGCACAGGGGCATACAAACTTGCTCACCCTAATGGTGATGAGCTCCAAGAGCCCATGAACGACATGCATCTTAAGCGGTTCTATGCTTAAACATGGCGTAGGAAGGCCAAAAAGTAAAAAAAATCAAAAAAATATATGTTAAAATGATCAAAAATACAAAAAAATTAAAAAGAGAAAAGAAAAAGAGAAAACAGTGTCGTCCACTAGTGAAAATCACGCAATTGTGGCATTGTGGATAAGTCCTTGGGTGAAAACCAATTTCCGGCACCTTGGGAGGATTCGTTATTCACAAGCATCTTGCATTTGGAGGGTAGTTTTCCTTGGCCGGCCCTAGTTCTACCTTCGAGATTCCCTGTGAGCCCCATCCTGTCAAGCCTTGATCCGGCTTTGCCTTCTTTTATTCATCTATGAGGGGTATGGTCTTTTGCTATTTCCCATCTTACACTAGGGGCAATTCAACAACTTCACCTTCTTGTTCATAAGTGCGTGGCTTCTGCCCTTGTATATTCCCCATCTAACGCTGGGGCATCCACGCTTTCTTGGTTACCTATACATAGCTCTGGAAAACTATTAGAAAACAACGCAAAAAACAATAGAAAATTGTTTCACAAAAACCTAAACAATAGAAAATTGTTTCACGAAAACGTAAAAATAATAGAAAATTGTTTCACAAAACCTAAACAATAGAAAATTGTTGCATGAAAACAAATCTTACAAAAACATTTACTTGCATTTTTTGTTTCTTGCTTTGCTTGTTGCTTATATGGTTGTTTTGTGTTTTTTTTTACTTTTGGGTTGTTTGTTGCTTAGGCGTGCTTTGTTAGGATTCATCTCTTCTTGCTTGGATTAGATTTATTATTGCTTGTGCATGTGGATCATGGTGTATTGTGTTGTTTCTTATGCATTTGGTTGTGTTTATTGCATGCTAGTGAATCATAGGGAATCATGGTGTATTATGTTATCTCCTTGTGTTCTTTGTTAGCATTTGATTGTGTTTATTGCATGTGCATTGTTTTGTTATCATAACATCACATTACCATCATTATCATCACATCTAGCATCATCTATACATCATATATCAAGAAAAAGCTAAGTATACATCATACATGAATGCTAAGCTAATCATCACATATCGTATCATCAAATGGGGGCAAGAGGGATCGCAAATATCAAAATCTATCCCCCGCACCCTTATCATCATATCATCCTGTCCATATACATTTATGGTAACACATGAGAAATGCATTTGATATCATCTAACATCTACAGCACATGTATACATCAAACATCAAGATCAGATACATGCAAGTACAAAATCATACAACATCATAACACATCCATAAGTGCTGAATCAAAACACGCAACATGCAATGGGATTCAACATAGAGTAATTTCTGATAAAGGGTATTTTACATCATAGAATTATGCCCACTCGTGTCACATGCATCAGGACACAAAACAATAAAGTGCATCATCTCATAAACATGTGTATCTGAGCCCAAAAGTAATCCTTTATATACATGTGTGTCATATACATCTATATCAACAAAAATGGATATACATCGGTACTCTATATCAAAAATGCCTTCAGCTGAGGCGTACAAAGATGATACATCAAAAATGTCCACATATCTATACAAGTATAAATTGTCTAGATCAGTACTCAAAATGATACATCATAGATACAAAGTGCCATCAAGAAGAGGCATGTATCGTAAAGAATCAAGCCTTCATCATGAGGCATCATCAAAATACAAGTATACAAAGCTATACATCAACATCGGCCTTCATAAGAGGCATGTATACAAATAATCTGTACAACAAAAATATAGGGCTCAACCGCAGCTCTCGCCCTCACCGGGGCTCCTAGGTCTTTCACCTAGTCGACGAAAGGAGGCCGAGATGGTCCTAGTCCTGGTCGGCTGCTCTGGTATGGGTTGTCTCACTGATATCGTAGACTAGCATGATCTCTGTGACCGAGAGCCTGTTGCACTCAACCCCGATGGTCGAGGCAGTACCACTCGCTACTCTGGGGGGACTACCCTATAATAGGCAGTCCTGTAAAATAGAGCCTCGCCACCAAGCCTTGTGGCATCATGTATCAAGTCAGCATCTCCGAAGAAAGGGCTACCTAAAGGGCAACATCACGCTCACCTGTCACTTTGCCTAAATCAGCCTCAACTTGTCTCACGGAGGCAACTTCTCGATCTCTCTCGGTAGTCACCGCCTGCAACTCATCTCACCCAGATCCCTCTGTGCTAGAAGGCCCTGTGATCGTGCATATACATGATCTCTCTACGCAACAACCATCCGCACCCGCGATCGGGATGATGAAGAAGGCTCAATATTTAAGCCCTTGTGCCGTTGTCTCTCGATCGACTTCGTCATGCTACTCTTTCATCACCCGGCCCGAGCCCGATCTCGCCTCGAAGTAATGTGACAATGTGTGTCTGGACCTCATCACGCTTCGTTATAGCGAGTCACACACACTGCCTCGGCCTCATCCCTCTCTGCTCTCATTGTATCTCTCTCAGGGCCTAGGGCCTACTATAATTGTTGTTATACTTTGGGTCATCTTGTCATTGCCACCGGCCGGGAGGTTGTATGTGCCTCTGGGGATCGATCTCGAGGAGCTCTAGAGGATTGGCCCTATTCTAGGACCCTCACTCTAGATGGCTGAATTGGTGCCTATACTAGGCCTTGCGGCCTCGATCCCTATGCCTGTGGCACCCTGCCCATCATGAGGAATTCCATCAAAAGGATCCTCTAGATCCGGCCCCACTACTCTCGCTTTGCGCTCTGAACCATGCCATATCTCTATAGGTGGACAAGCACCTGCTGCCCAGGCCTCCTCCGGAATGGTGAGACGTTGGGGTAATATAATGGCATACCAAGTTGTGTAATTTGTTGTGGTCCCCGGATCTCGCACATGTCATACCGGGTCCCATGCCCGAGAGACCACCCGTAAAACTCACTCAAGCTCGGGCCACCGGTATGTGAGGCCCCATGGTCTAGCCTCTCTGAATCTCTACGTGCATACCAAATGTCCGGTTGTGGACCCCTATACTCTGTCAAGTTGTCATTAGCGCTGTCAACTCGATATAGCTCTATAATGTAAATGTGATCGCTATAGATATAGTGCTCTCCTAACGAGCACACGCTAAGCTCTGTGGCATCCTCTGGCCACTGGAAATGTCTCGTATGGCCACCAAATAACATCTATCGCCGGGCGCTTCTCAAACTCTCACCTATATCTCGAATAGGTTGCCAGGTGGCCGTGTATATCACCACCGCTACTACCCATGCCATGTAAGATGGCTCCTCTAGGTCTCGAACACGTAAAGTGCCCACAGGCGTCCCGATAGCAATATGGTCCCATGACCAGATCTAAAGTAACAAAGTTGGACCTATTGATGCAAAATCACAAAGACCCCTAGACGCACATCGCTTCTAGGTTGATGTTCAAGCATCCAAGTGTGATTGCACAACATGGAAACCTCTCTCCAAGTGTGGGACTTGTGAAACCGAGAGAGGAATCTCCAGAGAAGGTCTGGTTCCCGCTCCTAAACTACTCCGCCACAAGCTATTCCAGGTGCAGGCAAGCTAATCTAATCCTAATCTAACCATGCCAAGGAGACAGAGAGAGAGAGAGAGAAGGAAAAATAGCAAAAGCCTACACTAAAACAAAGTGATACACTAGAGAAGGAGAATGTTGGACATCTATCAAAACCGCCATGGGACAAAGAGAGGTGAGTAATGGGAAGGATGGACATATGCATCACAGAGGCCCCAAGGATAGATTTCACACGTAAAATGTCCCAAAACTCCATGAACACAAATTTCTCCAGACACTGCAATGAACATTCAAACATGCACAGATACCTGCAATGAAGAGAGGCAAGAAGAGAACAAGCAAAAATGAGGAAGGATGGACAGATGCATCACAAAACACATTTTGTTGCTCTAGAAGTTTGCACAGAACATCATTCCATTAGTAAAAGGTAAAAAACGCCATTACAGAGCAGGCAGGAGGTTCGAACTCCATTTTCAACCCTAGAGAAGAAAAGAAGGGAGGGCCAAGCGAGAAAGAAAAACAACTCTCTTTTTTTTTATGAGCCAAATCTGGCTTTTTACATTGCATGGGTCGAGCCCAGGGGACAGAAACGTGGGAAAACATGCAAGCCCATTCCTCATTGACTGCAGATGCATTAAAACGGCATGGGATACCTTACCAACCCATACCCTGCCATCTTTGACCGATTTGGAGGAGAATGTGACCCATTCTACATTAATTTGGCCGCTGAAATGTCACTTCTGGCCGTGCTGAAGAAGAATGCGACCCATTAGCATTAAAACAGGTTGTTGAAACGCTACTTCTTCGCCATTATCACGCGTCAGATCCGTTTCTCGATTTTCTCTCTTTAGACTGCACCAAAACTCGAGATTGATCCCAGAATCATGTAGAGAATTTCATAAGCTTTCCGTTGATATAAAGAACGTGCAAATCCGAGCTCTGGATCGAAAGTTATGGAGGTCTGAAGTTTTAGGGCACAAACAGTGCGAAAACGTGTTTTGAAATCTTTCTCGTGCTCGCCACTTGGATGACATGTGGCACGCTCTGATTGGTCACGTGATTCTCTCTCCTTCACCTTTCAGCGAGCTTTCATTTGAAATTTCCTTGTGGGCCCTAGCTGGGACACGTGGCACTATCTCATTGGTTCGGATCAGTGCTCGAAAACTCGCCCCTTTGACTTTTCTGGTCCTTTCCCCTTGTGACACGTGTCATGCGTTGATTGGTCCTCGGCCCTGCCGGCTCTTTCGCGCCCTTCGCGTCTTTTTTTCCTGGATGGCACAGTGCTCCTTGTTCTGATTTCGGCCGAACCGGCTGGTTCGCGTACCTTTGTCCCATTTGTCCCACTTTGTTTCGGACTGCCTTGACCTTTTTCACCCGGTTCGGCCGGTTCACGTACTCGCGGCCCAAATGTCCCATTTGCTTTCGGACCATTTGTTCCCATTTCGGCCGAACCGGCCGGTTCGGGTCCTTCGCGTACTCTTGTCCCGAACTGTCCCTCTCAGCAGTTAGTCGATTTTCTTTTCCTCTTTCGGCCGGATCGGCTTCTCGCGCCCGCCGCGTACTTCTCCCATTTGTCCCAAATGCTTAGCGGGCTGCCTGGAGGCTTTTCGGCCGATCTGCGCCTTTCTGTACCACACGTCCCAAAGGCGACCTTGAGCAGGACTTAGCCAATTTTCACGATTTTTCCTGGATCAACCTACTTGCCTTTCTGCAACTTTTTCACATTTTCTCAGAGCTTGCTCCTTCCTTCTTTGGCCAGGGGAGTTAGAAAAATATCTGAGAGAACCTCAAAAACATGATGTTTGCTCTGAATCAATCAATGTGCCTGGGACTTGAATATTCTGATGCATGTTATCAAAATTACCCTGGGGGGTGAATTTTGGATAACAGATTTAGCCATGACTCAATGGGGTCATCTCTGCTAGATGAAAAGACCAGTTTCCTGAAGCAATCCATTGGGCATGGAGTCATAAGTAGTAGCCTGAAAACTGATCTGAACTTTGAAAACCTCCCCTCTAAGCCACTTGAAAACCTACCGGGCATGGAGTCATTCTCACCAAAAACCACTGAAAAGAACTGTGCAAGAGCAAAACCAGCAACACCAAAAACTATGTACAGTAATCGAAAATCATACATGCCCCAAATGGAACATGCGAGTGTGCACAAGCACTTCTTCTACTCGAAAGAAAACCTAGCTACTCTACTCTAATCGAAGCAAAGGCAAGCTAAACAAACCTCGCAAATCAAGTTGTGAGAAATAGCTTCCTTTCTTCAAAATTGGCAGCACCATGCAATTGATTTGGCATGATCATGGCTTGTTTGGATGGATGGAAAATCAACACGAAGCCGGTCTTCTATCCAAATCATCAAGGTATCAACTGAAAAATCCAATACCTCTTTTAGTTGCTCTGCATTTGGATTGAAGAGGTATGGCAGCTGATCCTTGGTACTTTGTAGCTCATCCTCATGCCCAGAAGTGAGCATGACCGGTTGTGGCTTCTCCTTTGGCTCCAATGAAGCCAAATACCTGATTGGGCAAGGTCTGATCCATTTGATATGCCCATAGCTCTGATTTTCAACTCCAAGAATGGAGTTTTCTTGTAGACCCTCTTGAGGTGGATGATGTGGAAGAAATGGTGGAATCCTTCTGTCCTTTCTCTTCCTCCAATGAAGAACATGGAAGATTTAAATCTTCCAATTTTGATTCCAAAGGGCTGCTATAAGATGCAAGCTGTTGCAAATGAAAGCTCTCCTCCATGACAACAGACTCTGGTGTTTGGAATGTGGATGATGAAAGAGAGAATGGTGAAAACTCAACCGGCTCTTCTCCATCAAAACAGTCCTCCAAATCTGACAGGTAAACTACCTCATTGTTGTCCCCGCTTGCAAATGTTCAACTTCCTCCATGGTGTCCTCTTGATCTCAGTAACTTGACCACCATGGTTTCTTTCTCCCTCCAATATTGATTTTGAGAGGTCAAACTCCTTTTCAGTACTAGAACTTGAGAGAGATGAAGTGGAAAGAAGAACTGAAGGTTCTCCTGTAGCCTGCTTTGTGCTCAAAGCCCTTGGATTTGCACTTTTCTCCCCCACAGCTGGAATGTGCTCCTCTTCTTTTGGATTTGGAGCAGCTTCTCCTTCCTCCAATGTTTGAAGGCAATCTTGCTCTTGATTGAACTCTTCCTCCAGCATGAAGTTTGTCAAGTCAAACTCTTCAATCTGCTGCTCTAGAGGACAAGTTGGGACTGCAAGACCTTCTTCTTCTGCTGCAACCAAATCAGTCCTAACCACCACCTGTTCTCCAACCCTAGCCTCTTCTGTAGGCTTAACCATCAAGGGGATCTTTGTCATCCCAAACTTGGCAGCCCAAACCTTCAAGTCGTCTGTTATTTCTTTTCTGTTGGGCTCCTCTTCTTGCTGTCCTTGATGACTGATTTTTGCAAGTTTTTGTGGTGGTGGAGGCAGTGAAACCTCTTGTTTCTTTGGAGGAGGGGGTATTTTCATTAGCTCTTGTGGAGGGGATGACTGTTTAGAAGGGAAAAGGAAAGAAGAATCGAGATGAGGTGGAAGACTAGGGGGTGGAGAAATGGATTCAACACTTGGGACAGCAGATGGAGGTTTTGAAACTTGACACTGCTGAAATGATACAGATTGGGAAAGAGGAAAAGAAAAGGTATGAGAAGGTGTGCTTACCCGTTGACAAGGTTGTTGAATACTCCTCTCATACACCTCTATTTCTTCAATCCACTTAGCAAGCAAAGGCAGCGTTGCAATCATGAAGTCAAGCTTCTCCTGAGGGCTGTAATGCCTTGGAAAAGGTCCCACCCATGGACAGGGTGCTCCACAACCGATTCCAAAAGCTTTCATTTGTGCTTGAGCCCTGGACTGCACCATCCCCTCCTCCATCTTTTGGATTTTCTCCAATAGACCAGCATCTTGGATCTGATGGTCTTCATTGTCTGCATACTCTTGCTCTTGGAAAGCTCCATAGCCAAACTGACTTTGGCACTGCTGTTCATATGAGTATGCATGCTGATCTTGAATCTGCTCAAAATGCTGATTTGGAGGATTTGTAAAACATGTTGGAGGTGGAATATACTGCTGTTGTTGATGTGAATTCCATGATGGAAATGAAGTCATGATTGCACAACTTCATAGAATGAAAGAATGATGGAAGAGATGGAAGGAAGAATGGATGAAAATGGATGAAAATGAATGGAAGGGAAGGTCTGCAACTTCAGAGATGGGTTGTTGACCGATGATGGAGTCGCTGATGATGTGTTTGCAAGTGCCTCCAAAGGCTGAAATCTTCACAGAACACATCACCGTAAAAGATGAAGTGGAAGACCTCTAAGGTCCCACCCGCGTGCAAAATCTGATGTAAAATCACAAAGCACCCACTGACGCACATCGGCTTCTAGGTTGATGTTCGAGCATCCAGTGTGATTGCACAACATGGAAACCTCTCTCCAAGTGTGGGACTTGTGAAACCGAGAGAGGAATCTCAAGAGAAGGTGGTTCTGCTCCTAAACTACCCGCCACAAGCTATTCCAGGTGCGGGCAAGCTAATCTAATCCTAATCTAACCATGCCAAGGAGACAGAGAGAGAGAGAGAGAAAGGAAAAACAGCAAAAGCCTACACTAAAACAGTGATACACCGAGAAGGAGAATGTTGGACATCTATCAAAACTGCCATGGGACAAAGAGAGGTGAGCAATGGGAAGGATGGACGAGATGCATCACGAGGCCCAAGGATAGATTTCACACGTAAAATGTCCCAAAACTCCATGAACACAGCTCCGGACTGCAATGAACATTCAAACATGCACAGATATACTGCAATGAAGAGAGGCAAAAGAGAACAAGCAAAAACGAGGAAGGATGGACAAGTGCATCACAAAACACGTTTTGTTGCTCCGAAGTTTGCACGAACATCATTCCATTAGTAAAAGGCAAAAACGCCATTACAGAAAGCGGGGAGGAGGTTCAAACTCCATTTTCAACCCTAGAGAAGAAAAGACGGGAGGGCCGAGCGAGAAAGAAAAACAACTCTCTTTTTTTTTTATGAGCCAAATCGCTTTTTACATTGCATGGGTCGAGCCCAGGGGACAGAAACGTGGGAAACCGTGCGAGCCCATTCCTCATTGACTGCAGATGCATTAAAACGGCATGGGATATCTTACCAACCCATACCCTGCCATCTTTGACCAATTTGGAGGAGAATGCGACCCATTAGCATTAAAACAGGTTGTTGAAACGTCGCTTCTGGCCATTATCACGCGTCAGAGCCATTTCTCGATTTTCTCTCTTCATACTACACCAAAACTCAAGATTGATCCCAAAATCATGTAGAGAATTTCATAAGCTTTCCGTTGATATAAAGAACGTGCAAATCCGAGCTCTGGATCGAAAGTTATGGAGGTCTGAAGTTTTAGGGCACAAAAAAAGGGAAAACGTGTTTTGAAATCTTTCCCACGCTCTGCCACTTGGATGACACGTGGCACGCTCTGATTGGTCACGTGATTCTCTCTCCTTCACCTTTCGGCGGGCTTTCATTTGAAATTTCCTTGTGGGCCCTAGCTGGGACACGTGGCACTATCTCATTGGTTCGGATCAGTGCTCGAAAACTCACCCCTTTGACTTTTCTGGTCCTTTCCCCTTGTGACACGTGTCATGCGTTGATTGGTCCTCGGCCCTGCCGGCTCTTTCGCGCCCCTCGCGTCTTTTTGTCTCGAATGGCACAGTGCTCCTTGTGCTGATTTCGGCCAAACCGGCCGGTTCGCGTACCTTTGTCCCACTTGTCCCACTTTGTTTCGGACTGCCTTGACCTTTTTCGCCCGGTTCGGCCGGTTCGCGTACTCGCGGCCCAAATGTCCTATTTGCTTTTGGACCATTTGTTCCCATTTCGGCCGAACTGCCGGTTCAGGTCCTTCACGTACTCTTGTCCCGAACTGTCCCTCTCAGCAGTTAGTCGATTTTCTTTTCCTCTTTCGGCCGGATCGGCTTCTCGCGCCCGCCGCGTACTTCTGGCTCCATTCGTCCCAAATGCTTAGTGGGCTGCCTGGAGGCTTTTCGGCCGATCCGCGCCTTTCTGTCCCACACGTCCCAAAGGCGACCTTGAGCAGGACTTAGCCAATTTTCATGATTTTTCCTGGATCAACCTACTTGCCTTTCTGCAACTTTTTCACATTTTCTCAGAGCTTGCTCCTTCCTTCTTCGGCCAGGGGAGTTAGAAAAATATCTGAGGGAACCTCAGAAACATGATGTTTGCTCTGAATCAATCAATGTGCCTGGGACTTGAATATTCTGATGCATGTTATCAAAATTACCCAGGGGGTGAATTTTGGATAACAGGGACCCACGGTCTTTTGACCGTGGTATGTAATCAAATGTAAGTCCCAATACAAGTGGGCCAAAATGCACTAGTCCCAGCAATATCTCTCATTGCTGAAGATGCCATGAACCAAAGGTAACAATCCTCTGGGAATGACATCCATGTCTTATCAGTGAGTAAGAACCCACTGATAAGAGACATAATATAGAGAGGCCCCCAATGCAATGTGGGGTCAGAGATGCACTCATGCAGGGCTATAGTCATCTCGTCATGCGTAGAATATCATCTATATCAAAAAGGTCACTACAGGCTGCTCTAATCAGTCCTGCATCTGCGTTGTACTCAATCAAGGTGCCTATGATCGCACGCGGAGGATCCACCATACATCCTCAAGAGTCATGGTCATCTCCCCTGTGGGTAATCTGAAACACTAACTCTCGTTATGCCATCACTCGACTAGCGCAATCAGTAAACCATGATCCAATGTAATGGAAGGCATCCAAGACACGAGCCTAGCCCCACCGCCTCGAGAAGTATCGCCATGGCTCGTCGCCGCACCGCGCATACTCCCCCTCTAGCTCTGTTATCCCAAAGTGTGGCACTCCCGTGTCTCAGTAAAGCCGCAATCGTCTCTGCAAAATATCAAATCACTCGTCAATTACTAACATTTCTTCTAAAAACTAACATTTTAGGGTTAACCCAAAAATCCTAAAAATTCTTCTAAGTGTCATCTTTTTGACATTTTCTTATCTTTTCTACCTGGTTTGAGGCGCTTGTGCACCCTTTTGGATGCCTGCGCCCCCTTTTGGTGTGTGTGTGTGCGCGCATGTTTGTCTTCTAGCACTTGCGCCTCTTTTCGGCACTCCGCACACCCTTTTTAGCATGTGCGCCACACAATTGGTGCTGCACTACAAGCATGTATACCCATGGGTGTGTGCACCCCCTTTTGTGCATGCACCATGTTTTTAACATGTGTGCCTCTTTTTGTGTGTGTGCACGTGCGCACACATGTGATTGTGTGTGTGCATGCACATGGGTGTGTGCACTTCGTGCATGCATGTGCACGCATGTGTTTATAGCACATGCGCCCCCAAAAGGACACCTACGCCCCTAACCCAACACCTACGCTGCGCGCACGCACACCGACGCAACTTCCTAGGGCTAAAAGCAAAAATTAAAGCATTAATGACCGAAATTAATGAGCAAGGGTTCGATACTCACGAAGGGGCCGTCGTCTGCGTGTCGCTAGTACCCTCGAACTACATCTGTGCATCTCACTCGGTCTCGTGCAATCACCATGGTACTCATCAAGCATCGAGCCTCACAAAAAAATTCTAAATGAATTTCGGTTAAAATGAATTGGTCGCAATGTTTTTACCCCCTGTGGGGTATATTAACCCATTTTTCACCATCGGGAGGGCCTGGAGGCCCGTTTTGATCACCGTTTTCTCCTCTGTTCACCATGGAATAATTATTTTTATTAAATAATTATTTTTCACCGTATTAGGGCATTTTTGTTGGCTGATACCCCTTTCTTCTCCCTCGGACAATTTTATTGCTCCTTGGCGATTTTTCTTCTTATCCACACTCTCGTAAATAATTATTTTTTATTAATTTTTCCACTAAACAAGGACATTATTTGTCACTTGTTTCTTCTTTCTTCCACCTAGGGAACTTTTTGTTGCCCTAGGCCCTTCGTTCTCTTTCTTCTATTTTCTTCTACTATTCACCACAATTTGGAAAATAGAAAAATAAAAACAATATATATGTCAAAAATCTAAAAAACAGGGCAAATTTTTTCACAAAATCCTAAAAAGTAAAAAACCTACAAAAATGGTAACTTGCTTATTACGGTTGAAACTTGTGTCTTGCGCATGGTATTTTCTCCATATCTTGTTGGTTTGTCTCACATCTTCCCCGATTAATACGACTCACGGATCACCGGATTCACAACCATTCACAAAGCTAGTTGCTTGCTTCGTCTATACTCTGGGGCACGTTTGTTGCCTGGTGTTGTTTCGTTGCGCACAACGCTTTTCTTGGACCCCGTGTCCATTATCATTCCCCTTGCATATATCCTTGCTTGGGGCATCATTTTTAACCCTTGTCGTCAATCACGAACTTGTGGATCTCTTCAACACTGATAACAAAACATTTGTACAACCTGTCTTGACCATTGTTGGGTTGAGTATGTATGTTTGTACTTGTTTTCCTGTTAGATGTACTTGTTTTCCCTGTTATATGAGCTTGTTTCCTTCTCGTATTACTGATGCATTGTTGTATGTTGTGTGGGGTTGGTATTTTTAGAAATGGGAAATTGTTCGTAGTATGGTTTTTTCATGTCATTCTACCTTTGTCATATGCTTATATTTTTAATAAGGACCAATGACGTAGCTCCTATGGTAATATGATGACATCAAAATTGTTTCAATACATCGCAGATAGAGGCTAAGATCTTCTCTCCCCTCCTCCATACTTCTTCTACATCACTTTCTTCTCACCCCTAATCTTCTCCCTCACCGAGGCATCTTGCCCATTCCCATTCTTTTGTCTGCTCTCATCTTTTCGATCGTCGATCGGCTTCTTTTATCATCCCATCAACACTCGAGGGGGCATCTCTCCCTCCTAATTTTTCTTCTATCCCTTCAAAATTTTCTTCCATCTACTATCTTTGAAGTGGCGTCACTTATGCCACCCCAAAGAGGGGCAAATGTAGACACCCATAATTACGCCCAAGCAATTTAAATACTTAAATTGCGCTAATTATCCCTTTTCTCACAAATCAACGACATATCGTCAAAAGCACTCATATTCCCTCTTATTGTCATTAATTAATTACAATACGCTAATTAATTAAGTCGCCTATCTAGCTAACAACCTAATTAATGACCTTCCGTTAATTAATCACCCCTTCTACCTAGACTAATTAATTATTATTAATTAATTAGCTTTCCCTTCCATTTAACCAATAAATCAATATTTAATTGATTTAATCCCCTTCTAATAGCCTAAATCGTACTAATATTCCTCTCATTAGCTTCTATAAGCTTACATCTACCTATTAGTTAATCACCTTTGATTAATTAAAACACCCCCCAACTCCCATGACTTGCTAAGCATAAATTAAACCCTTCTAAAATAAGGTTACCTTTTATAAAGCAACCTTATCCATTCCTAATCATGTTTTACCTTAATCCCACATGCAAAGGGATGAAGTGTTTCCTTTATCCATTGGGCTATATAAGGAGTCCTCCTTCTACTTTTATACCGACACCTAAACTCTTTGAGAAAGTAAATGCAAAGCATATAGCAAAATAGACTAAGAGCTTGCCTTTTGTTTTCTTGGGAGTTCATTATCTTGAAGAGTTAAACCTTTTTCCTAAGTGCTTAGGTCATATGGGAGGTGTCAAAAGGGTCTTGTAGCCCAATTTTGATAAGCCCTCATTCCTAGGTTCTTGGAACACAAAAGACAACCATTTTTGATAGCCATGGAGCCTACATGGGTCCATTCATTTATTTGTTGTTAGAGAATAGAAGATTTAGATGCTTAACATTGTTAGTTTCAAAGTTTTGTATATTGATGAATGTTAGCATCTAACCTTGTTCAATTCTTATCATGATGGTGCTTAGTAGTTTGTTTATTTTTTCTAATTAAGGTTATTAGGTGTTAGTCTTTTACTCATATTAGCATTAGTTTAAAAACAACACATGCACACACCTACGAGTGGCTAGGACATCCTAGCGACATGTTGTAAGTGTCATTAGATTTGTGATCGACCCAACCATGCATCGTGCACATGTACACTCAAGAAACCAATTTTTTTACAATTCTCAAAAAGCTTAAAGGTTCCATTAATGGAGGTCATCCAAGGGCAAAGGTGTCAAAGGGGGAAGCCAAGGAGGAATTTCACCCCAAACTCTCATTCCCATTTTTAACTCGAATTTTGGAATCCTAGCATGAAAAAGATACCTTATAGCGTTCACCAAATTTGTGGGTAATCTTCAAACCTTATCCCAATCCAACATATGAGACGCATTTAATCCAAAGTTGGAGATTGCTTGCTCCACAAGGGGCCTAGCCCCAAACCAAATAGTTTAAGCTATCTTAGTAATCTTATGAGAGTGTTACGAACTTTAGTTATACCCCTTTTGGCTTTTCCAACGAAGAAATAGAAACATTTTAGTCTTAAGGTATATTTTGGGCCCTTTGATTGGCCAAAGCTACATAAAGTCTTTCTTAGATGCCATTGACCTAACTACATCATTCGTCTCTAGATGACCATCGTACTCTTCTATGCTTAGTTAGGTAGTCGATTAGGCTTTTGGGTTGTGGGGCCCACCAAATTCTCAATTTGGTTGCAAGTCATCATGGCGCTGTAGGCCAACTAGTGCAAGTGAGCCTAATACCAATAATTAGTGTTTGCACAACCATTTACACATTAGTAATCATTCAATTTAGGATTTTTACTTTGGTTTGACACTTTGCATTTTTGTGTCATCGTGTTTCGATTGAAGGCTACTCGTAAGAAAATTGTGCATTGTACATTCTAAAATAAATTCTTCTTTTTTTTTGTTGTTTTTCTTCATGTAAGTTTTGGGCATGACACTATGTGCCATATCATCTCAACAAAACATGATTACTTTACATAACTTGCAACTACATTCAACAAAAGCCTCACACACCGAACCCAACAAGAAACACCTTGCATTGATACCAATTTGATGTAGACAGGAATGAGGTGACCAAATTAATGGCCACCTTACTCCCACAATCGGTACTTAGGCTTACTCTAACATGGACACACACACCCTAGCACTCTACTCAAACTTGAAACTCAACACACTTTTTATTGAATTCGACATGTTACAAAGCTTTGATTACACACTCACTCACACTAACATGTCATTACAAGTTTATTGAAACATTACATGAAGAAGATCTCTCAACCTCTCATAGTCCCTTGTGGACTTAATATATCTCTCTACTCCAAACTGTTATCCTCGTTGGTCTCGGCAAGTGTCTTCTTGCTTTTGCTCTACCTCTTTGCTTGCAAAACTAACTCATGTCCAAGAATTTGAACCCCACTAACATTCTCTAACCTTCTAGAGTGTCTCTTCAAACTCTCGAGAATGCTATAAATGCTCAAGAAGAGAATCCCAGTCATTTTGGGATGTTATTGTCATTTTATGTTCCTTGCAAGCAAACCCACTACTTCACACAACGGTGGTTGTGTAACCGTCGAGACAATTGGAAAACCACCCCTTTTAATGGACCAACAATTGCAAAAACCATTCCTTGTTGTAGACCAATACTTGCAAAACCACCTTAACAATTTCGAATCCACCACTTAAGCCAATTAATAGAGGAAAAGCTTGGAAATTCAAGGGCCATACTTTTTCATACACTTGAAATCAAGCACAGCTTTGTTTGAAAGTATATAACAAACATATAATCAACTTCTTATTTGGAGATGTTCAAGTATTTTTACATTTGTCCCAATGTCATCACGTTTAGCCCTTCAACCAATGCAACTCCCAAATTTTATTGATTGTTAAGAAACTCAACCAACTCACTTGGATTATTGTGGGTGCTTGAAACTAATATCCTCTTATGTGTTTGATGCCTTTGAGGTGTTGGAATGTTGATGTTTCTCACATATCAACTTCACCATGTCAAAACAATGAAAGGACCAACTAGTCCACATATACACAAACCCACTATTTTTTGTTATTGAAAGATTACTTGTACACCTTGGACGCTCATACATCAAAGCTAGAGAGAGCCTAGAAAAAGGTTAACTGATCACACAATTGAACTTGGAATTAAGGAGGTCCTTAGTTTGAAAGGTTCAATTTTGAATGGAAAAAGAACTTCAAAGGATGACTAGAGGATTAGAGACATGTCCCATGTTAATACACCCAAAAAGACACCTTAATGTGGACTTTTATCTCTCCTTTGGTGGGAGGTTTTTGTTAACGAACAAAAAGTTAAAAGGCTCTAAGCAAAAAGATGAAGTTGGAGCATTTGAACCATCTATCCACTCCACTCCTGGGAAGAGGTTAGAGGGGGCTTCCTCAAATAGAGGATGTAGGGAAGGGAATTATCGGAGAAGCAAACCTTGATGATGTCAAGAGGATGTGGGGAAGGGAAACATTGGAGAAGCAATCCTTGATGAAGTCAAGAGGATGTAAGGAAGGTAGTTATCAAAGAAGCGAACCTTGATGATGTCGAGATGGGATTGCCTCCAATAATTGGAGTATATCAAGAACAATTAAAAAAATTATGCTTGTTGTTTATGTAGGAACATGTATATATCATCCGCCAAATTGCTTTATCATAATCACCATGGTAGTGCGAACAATGACGGCAGCTTCCGAGACAAATACGCATAAGAAAATGGTCACTAGGAAATGTAATTCTTCATGTTTTAGTTGTCTATTGGTGTTATGCCCCCAACTGTGGTCAACCACAAGAGTGTTGGTAATCCATCTTTCTTTGTTTGTTGGCGGCAGTACGCTTTCTATCGTAATTTTAGAGTTTCTTCCACTTTTCTTATACTTCTAGCTCAAATTCATTTATACCCAAGTCTAATGTTTGCCAGCACCACTCCCAACATCTCTGTATCCACATGTTTTTCCTTAATGATGAGAACAACGTATGACAGAATATAAGAACATCGGGAATGTCATCTATGGACAACAAAATTCAACCATAGGTTTATATGGGTCTTGACTACTTATATCCCAACCACTGCACCTGCTCCCCTGCCTGGCCCCTTTGTTTTAAGGCTCTTAACAAGATGGGACTATGGCCTTACCTAGTGGTGCCAAAGAGTTTAGTATTCGATATTACTGGGTGCTTCAAAAATATTGCAGGTAATCCCATGATAACTTAAATTTGCTGTTGTGCGACAGAAACTTTGGAATCTGTGTGAATAACTTCAGAGATAGTTGAAAAAGAAATCAAAAATCTTATACAACTGTCATTTGTCAACAGAACTTCCAAAATTCTTTCAAGCAGGAGTTGCAAACCTTCAGTTCCACCTTCCTAGTGCCCACTCAAACTCTCCTAAAAAAATGGCCATTCAGAATTTTTAGGCGTAGCTTCCTTGCTGAAATACATAGAACATGTTATTACGTGAAATCAACACCTTGTCAACAACATTAGACTTCGAGCACTCCTAAGTATATGCATATTGAGAGGCTTACTGTAAAAATGCTACAGGCAAAACCTTCAAATTCGCCAAAAATGACAAACAAGGCAAAAGAAAGAAAATTCTTTATGGCCTCAATTTTTTCTGACATTTTGAGTTAATAAAGGTCCTTCGTTATGACTATCAAATAAGGCTTGTGTAGCCATTTATCATCCTATATAGGATAAGTGCTACAAAATTTAAATATAAAATAAACAGTCACTCCAACATCATGCTGCCACACATGAGTAACTGGAATGTCGGAGCTAAAATAATTTGTGATGGTCCCCTATATTCTTGGCTGACAAGAATAGATGTTTTTGAAGTTGACTGGCATAAAACTCATCACGTTTGCAATTGAAAATCTAACATACTCGCTCAAATAAGATTCCCAAATTGTGAGGATAGCATTCTCCTTGGAAAAGTTTTAGAAACCCACCACAAATGACAAGCTTTTCTCCACACAATTGATGGCTCACTAAACATTTTTACAGAAACTCTAGATTGTACATAAACTTATAAATTTGATTGCAGAACCAGAAAGTATAGCAGTTATTCCATGGAAAGTAAGATGGTCTGATAACATACAAGTTACAACACAATTTCTAATAAGAAATAATGCATTTTTATATGAAACGCTACATTTGAAATGCCACCCAAAATTCCTAGCAAACAAGCATGAGAATTTTCCCACTAGTATAGTCTAGAAAAATGGCTTTCTTCAATACACTGAGCAGAAGTGACCCACAAAAGGAGCTAGGATTGGTCCTGTTCTGTTAGACTTCCAAAATGGAGAGTATCTTCAGTGGTTAATGAAGATGCGGACAAAAATTTACATTAAGGCAGCAATTGTAGAAAAAATGTTCCAACCTCAAGTTCAAAATTTTACACTCGCCTACCATGCTGCTAGGGAGATTGACTATACAAATCAGAATCGACATTAGGTGACCTTTTCGACATGGCTTTTTGAGAGGGTGATTTTTGCCACTCTGAGAACCATTGGGGTGCCACCATTTATTGTCGGCTGATTATGAACCTCATAGATAGTCACCCCACTGCTTACAGTGTACGTGAAAGATGCATCTGTCAAGCCCATTGTGTTTTGCAAAGATACCAATTGCTCGACAACAAAACTCATGGCAAGCCTACCTTTAGGATTTTGATTAAGGTATTGATAGGCCAAGCTAGCAACTTTCTGGGCTCCCTTCACAGAATACTGTCCTTCCAACCTTGGATCTATAATTTTAAGCAACTTCTTATTATTGTACAGAAATGGTCAAGCCCACTCTACCAGGTTATAGTCTCTGCTTAGTCTGGTCTTATCCATGGATGTCCTGCGAAACAACAACTCCAGTAACACCAAAACCATAGACATCACTTCTAACTGTTAGGTGACCTGTAAAACCAAAAGAACAACTGTTAAGGTTTCTTTATTATTGATAAAAGCATAAGAGAATTAAGTATGAATCTTGATCCTGAGTGACCAGACCAATATTTAGTTCCTGCGGGTTTCAAAAGCTCTAATACTATTATTAGTGGCTTAAATCTAGATCAGACAACACTCTTTCGAGAACAATGAAGTTTCACAAGAAAATTTTAACCATGAAAGATTAAAGATGAGATCTATTGAGCTTACCGGTCATCACATACTCAGGAGCTGCATAACCATATGTACCCATCACACGAGTGGAAACATGAGTCTGATCGCCCTCTGGACCATCTTTGGCAAGTCCAAAATCAGAAAGTTTTGCTGTATAATCCTACATAAATACAGAGTGAATAAGCAAAGAACTTGACAAGCATAATTTAAAAATCTTTGTATCAGCAATAGTTGAAACCATATATAAACAAACCTAAGTCACAAAGTTCGAGTTCGATGAGGATAAAATTTGTTTCAAGTTCGCCCAATGAATAAAGGTAAAAAAATCGCCATTAAGTTTGAATAATAGAAAATATGAATAAATATACACTTCAAAATTTTAAAAATTAAAATGAAAATAAATACATTCTTTTATTTAAAAAATTATAACAATAAATTTAAATATAAATATATAAATAAAAATAAACAAATAAAAAACATTAAAATCACTAAAATAAACATTAAAACATAAAAATAGTGATAGCAAATCACTTAATTAAAATTTTAAATTAAAAAACATTAAAAAAATTAAACACAAAAAACATAAACATAAAAGACCACATAAAACTTAACAAAAAAATTAAAAAACATAAAAATTACAATAAACTTCTACAGTTCTACCTATCTACGAGCAGGCAGGGCATGAAGGGCAAGGCAGGGCTCGTATTCTCAAATTGATCATGACAGTGAACCACTGGTCGACATGATGGCTACTCGCAATAGAGAAACAAAGGCAGGCGCCACGAATGCAATCAGCTTTGCCTTAACAACACCAGCCAAGTGATATCAAACCCTAAAAGCTAAAACTGGACCTCGACAATCCCAATTGATTTTTATGCTCGGGTCTCTTGTTTTCAATTTCTCAAATATCTATAGATCTGATTATCTGGTTAGGGCCCGTAGGTGAGAAAACGAGCACATTGAAATGTGGAGAGCCCTTTTTCCTGCGATTTTGTTGATGAACTTTGGCGAATTTAGACGAATTTTGTATTGATATCACAAATATGGCAAATTTCAAATTTCAAATTTCAAGCGAAATATTTGTCAAACCTTGTGACTTAGAAACAAACATCAAGCATTCATATTATTCTCTACCAAAACCTTGACCCCTGATGTTACAAGGGCATTTGTAATACCAACATAAAATATAGGTCAACTCTGAGTTTAAAAAGACACTAACCGAGTCCAATAAAATATTGGATGTCTTGAAGTCATGATAGATAAACTTGCCTTTCCAGTTCATGAAGAAAAGCAAGTCCTTTAGCAGCACTAAGTGCAATCTTCATTCTTACTGACCAAGGTATAGGAACACATACTTCTGTAAATATCAAGTCAACATGCAACATCATCATATTTCTCTTTACAGCTGAAATTCAATAAATTTATGAGGCTTGCAAAGCTAAAAGTTAAAACCTAGAAAGCCGTCCTCATTAATTATTCCCTTATTCTGCTAGCTAAAACAGAACCTAGAAACTTGGAATACACAAAAAAGAAATACTTCGGAATAGATGGTTTTCGAGATTGCCACGAGACATATACTTATAAACCAGCAACCTTTATTCATCTTCACAACAGTAACATATAAGTTTCACCAAGTGTGGGTGGCTTAACTGCCCAAGAAAGATGACCTCCGCCTGAAAGATACAAAATATAAGCATCAGATGAAGTCTGTTTCTATTTCAAACAACATCAATTATCATTTATCAACATCTTTGTCCACAATCCCAAAGCTTGTCTTAACTATTAATTATATCATTAACCTACCAATCCTAATCTTAAATCCTTTTTAATTTTTTTCTTAGAACAAGGATTAAAGTGGTTACCAGCCATTCTCTGTGCCCCTGAAGACCCTGTTGATTGAGAACCTTAACTGCTACTGAAAGGGATTTCAGACCTGGTCTGACATTCTCGTCTATGTAGTCTTTGTAGACAATGCCAATTCCTCTCTGACCAAGAACATGATCCGAACGAAAATTTTTTGTTGTAAGCTTTAATTCATTATATGTAAATACAAGTACATTTGAACCAGAATTCTGCCTCAGGTCTTCTACACCCCTGGGAGTTGGAGGAACACTTCCTCCATTGCTAGTTTCTGATGCAATTGAAGCACTACTTATCACTTCTGCTGGTAACTGCGGTTCAATTGCTCCGATTCTGCTAAGGCCGAGAACCCAATATCAGCAAGCCAACAAAATCACACCTCAATGATATTCTTTGAGAGGAAGAAAATCAACACTTCATAGAGATTAACAACTACAATATATATACACTAAAGTAACTATAATATTTACCAATGGAAATCTGAAAGATTTAATTACAATATACGTCATAAAAATAGTAACCCAAGGGGAGATTCCTATAAATACTTACTGAATTAGAGGATAAAGATCCAAATGAATCTAGATTGAAGGTGGAGATTCTACGGAATAATAAGTTGAAAAATGGAAGAGAGTTCCCAGATAAAGTAATAATAAAATTAGAGTTTAAACCCAGAAGTTGAAAAACAGGAGAAAGTTTCCAGATATAGTAATGATAAATTAAAAGTTTAAACACAGCCATTTTTACTTTTCTTTGTCAAAACATCAAAACTTAAAGCAGAACAGTAATGACACAAACAAATTTTGAACTGGAAACCTTAAGCTTTTAAGTTTTAAGTTAGCTATAGATTTTACTATCAAGTCTTTCACTACAAAACGGTGTGTGACAAAATGCAGTCAACTATTCCCACTTATGGGATTTCTAACAAAAAGAGAGTAAGGTTTAAGGCCAAGTGGACAGAAATAACAGAAACAAATTTTGAACTGGAAACCTTAAGCTTTAATGACAAAATTCAGTAAACTTTTCCTTTTAATGGAATATGTAGTAAAAATAGAGTAAGATCTAAAGCCAAGTAGACTTCTCCTCAGGAAATTCATGCCAAGTTAAATTTTGATAAGATCCCCCATTGTTTTACGGATGAGAGGGTACAGGTGCAGGGATGGTCACGCCTTTTCAAATAAAGGTACAGGAGTAAATGAATAAGGGTAAGTCTATATTATATATAAATATAGTCGCCAGAAGATGGGGGTTACGGGGACAGTGATGTGGTCTCGTCCCTTTACTGGAGCCTTCTGGTAACTATGGGTTTCCATTGTACAAAAGTCCAAAAGCATTTCCCACCTAGCTGGTTGTGGAAGGAGTCCTCCAGGTTCTAAATGATGAGATACTGAGTTGTTAATTGCTCTCCTCTAATAGAACAACAAATAATATAGCCGAAGTAGAACTTAATATTGGCCTTAAAGTAACCCCTGAGAGAGGCAATTATCAATTATGATCTTGAGGCTGAAGATGAAAAAAGGTTTGTAATAGATTTGGTCAACAAAGAGACCGTATTGATTGACATCTTTCTGCTCTCATAAGACACGGGATCTTAAATCCAAATTTGATAATATAACCTTTTCCACTGCTAGCAAGAGGCTAGCAGAGTGGCAGATTGGTGAGACAATATGGGAGTTGATCCCCTCCCCCTCAAATCAACAAGGTTCGAAATTCCTTAAGTAGAGAGCCCTCTATGGAAATTTTGATCTCGTGGAGGTCATCAATCTAAGGGATAAGGACTTGGAAACTATTAAAGATTTTATGTGTCGCAGATAGGGGCTTATTCAACAGCCCTCGTCAACATTAAAAATAACCCTATAGGGAGAAATAATGATGATACCATTAGAGATATGATTATCTATTAATTATTGCATGATGTCAAAGGACCATGGCCAAAATGCAAGATGGTCAGATTGGCAATCTCATCAGCACAGGATTTTGTATGGGCCCATTAAATTCAATGTCCCTAACTCTTACCCTACTCCCCTTGCCTGAAATTTGCTCATTGTGTGCACTTGTACAGCTACTGCTCCAATTTACCAGACTGCTATTGTTGGCAGGTGACTTATTTATTGTTCTGGATAGATACAGGAGGGCGAGCACCAGATTAGAGTACAGATTTGGCACCAACTTCAGAACCTGAGAACAAAGTGGTGCCATCAGCAAGCAGCAGAGCAGCATTGGTGTCGAAGCAAGGAAACAGTATAGTGCTAAGCACCAGCATAAATGTTGTAGAAGATATGTTAATATCTGATTATGCTATAAGGTTTGGACATCTGTGGCTTTGTAACCTTGAAGTTTACAAATAAAATTTTAAAAAGGCTCTAAAAAATGTCAGAAATAGAAGTATGAAATATAGTAAGAGATATAAACATAATTCAAGGAATATATCAGATGCTGCAAGACAAACAATTTTGAAGCAATATATGAAATATTCTCAGATCATTTTATGTTCTCACACCCGTTGTATGTCAATGTGCATAGATATGTTACTGTTATGAATCATACAAACTTGTAGTAGTATCACTAGAGTTATAAAAAGAAGTATTGCCTAGTATAAGAATATACTTGGGAGATGAAAGATAATATCAGATGTATAATGAAGTAGTGACGTGTATTTTTAAATGTTAACAGTTTTGTGTTAAGAGCATACTTTCAGACCATGTTACCAGGTACGCCCCTGGAGGCCTTGGGTACGGGAACGATATGTACAGGATACGGAGTACAGGTTTGGTATGCCAGGGGTATATGCCCAGACATACCCAGGTAGGATCTACCCGGACATACCCAGGTATGTCTGGGCATACCCGAGCAAACCGGCAAAAATACAGCATTTTTTTAAAAACTCATCTTTTTGGTCAAAAAGAGTCAACTTTGTCATCAGATGCATGAATTGATAAGGCTGGATGTCATTCCTTATTTCAAATGAATGTGAAAATTGACGAATGATAGCAAGAGTTTTCCCAATGAATCTGCTGTAATTGAATGGTTTCTAACCTTGTAAGATATTTTTCAACCACTTTGTGGTACTTCAATGAACAAAAGGAGTTGTTTACACCATAATCAGTTTCAGTAGAGTGAAAGCAATGCACCACTAAGAGACAAGTGTGCAGATTTCATAAGCATTCCTATGCAGTGAGTGGTGTACAACCTGCCAAGCATAAAGAGCAACTAATGCCTATATCTTCTTCCCAAGGAGAATGGGTAATGCAATTCAAAACTATGTTTTTACTCCTAGCAAGGATATACCCTACTATCAATGTATTTCATGAGACCACATCTCTCTCAGCCTCTGATAAAATCTGCTTTCGATTATGCTTGGGAAGATGTATATACCATTTTCCAAAGCTCCTATTGGCGTAGGCAGGGTGGATTTTTATATCAGAATTATGATATTATCAGTATGTTTTGTGGCTATTTCACTTATTTTGTTTACTCTATGCATGTATATGGTAATTTTGCTTATTTGGCCATATATATTTTGTATGGCCGTACCCAAGTTCCGTACCTGGGTTCCCCAAAAAAAATGCCGTACCAGTGTACCAGATCCCTGTACCTGTACCCGAACTGTACCACATATCGGCTACCTAGCTTTCAGATCATATCTACTAAAAGAGAGAACCCACATGTTGGTATGAAAGTAGTTAAGGTCATTTTCTATCAGACAGTTATGGCACTATAGGGGTGTAGAAATAAGCTGAAGCTGCTATTAGTGTCATTCCTCAAGCTGTTGAGATGCTTATTCCAATCATACAGATGGATGAAGATGAACTTTACTTGGATAGGCATGCTTATCCCAGAAGAAGATGCCCACAGATAACCACTGACCCGTGCTCAGTTCTTGAGGGTGAGCATATTTACCACCAGAGATAGAGGAAGACCTCCAAAACAGGTCACAAAATGCTAACCAGTGAATAGTGAGCAATTATGAGTATGGAAAGAGCCAAACTAAGAATGCGTTCAGACCTAAATTTAAAAATCTGACTGTAAATCATTTGATGAGGGAGACAAGTAGAAGGTACATCTGTGTTAGCCTCCGAAATTCTTGGACAACATAAGACTTGCATTGCAGTTGGTTGAGTACAGGGTTGGAGAGGAGTGCAAGAAAAGGCATATGATTCCAATGCCCAAGCTGTGGAGCACTTTCTCCAGTAATGGCAATGCATCCAATAGGTGCAAGCTAATTTTTTTGACCACTTATGGATAATTTTCCAGGTAGCAACAAACCATTGGCTTTCGATCCTGCAACTTTTATGTTCCCAGAATCACATGCTGGTTGACAGGCCGTTTTAGCCTGTTGATGTTTTCCAATTCTACCGTTGGCTCTTTTATAGCTTCTGTGCCAACCACATGGAAGGTAACTACAGAAAATTGTTGACAGGCTTTTTTAACCTGTTGAGGTTTTCTGATTCTACTGATAGCTCTTTATGGCTTCTGTGCCAAACACACATGGACGATAACGACAGAAAAAAATATTTATTCCCTGCCAGTCAGTCATCCTGATCCAAGCCTTTTGTCCTTTGTGCCTGTAAAGATGGTCAGATTGGCAATCCCAGATCCCGTCACACAGGATTTTATATGGGCCCATTATATTCAATGTCCCTAACTCTTTTCCAATTCCCCTCATCTGAAATTTCTTCTCTGTGTGCAATTGTACAGCTACTGCTACAATTTTCCAGACTGCTATTGTTGGCAGGTGACTTACTCATTGTACTGGATAGATACAGGAGGAGGGACGGCACCACATTTGAGTACAGATTTAGCGCCAACTTCAAAACCTGAGAACAGAGTGGTGCCATCAGCAAAGAAGCAGCGCCACATTGGCGCCAGAGCAAGGAAACAGTACAGTGCTAAGCACCAGCATAAATGTTGTAGGAGATATGTTACCATCTGGTTATGCTATTCACCATAAAATTATCAAAGGTTTTGACATATGTGGCTTTGTAACCCTTGAAGCTGACAAATAAAATTGAAGAAGGCTCTAGAAAATGTCAGAAATAGAACTATGATCTATTAAGAGGTATAAACACAATTCAAGAAATATGCCAGTTGCCGTAATACAATCAATTTTGGAGCATTATATGAAGTATTCCCAGATTCTATTATGTTCTCGCACCTGTCGTACATGAATGTGCATAGATGTGTTACTTTTATGAGTCATACTAACCTGTAGTTGTATCTACTATCACTAGGGTTATAACAAGAAGTATTAATTAGTACAAGAATAGATTTGGAAGATAAATGATAATATGAGATGTATTATGAAGTACGGATGCGGATTTCTTAAATGTTTAACAGTTTTGGATTAAGAGCATACTTTCAGATCATATTTACTAAAGGAGAGAACCCGCATCTCAGTATGGAAGTTCATAAGGTAGTTTTCCATCCAACAGCTATGGCGCTATAGGGGGACAAATAGGCTGAAGCTGCTATTAGGGTCATTACTTGTGTTGTTGAGATGCCTGTTCCAATCATTCAGAGGGATGAAGATGAACTTTACTCAGACGGGTATCCTTATCTCAGAAGAAGATGCCCACAGATAAGTTGATAACCATTGACCCATGCTCTGTTCTTGAGGGGGAGCATATTTACCACCAGACATGGAGGAAGACCTCCCAAGATGGTCACAAACGGCTAATGAGTGAATAGTGAGTATTTGTGAGAATGGACAGAGCCAAACTAAGAATGCCTCCATTCCTAAAATTCAGAAAATGTGACTGGGAAAGAGATCATTTGACGAGGGAGACAAGTAGAACGTATATCTGTGGGAGCCTCCAAATTCTTAGACAACATAAGACTTGCATTGCGGTTGTTTGAGTACAAGGTTAGTGACGAGTGCAAGAAAAGGCATATGATTCCAATGCCCAAGCTGTGGAACAACTTCTCCAGTAAAGGAAAGGCATCCAATAGGTGCAAGCTAATTTCTTTAACCACTTATGGATACTTTTCCAGCTAGCAGAAAACCCTTGGTTTTGGATCCTGCAAATTTTATGTTTCCAGAGTCCACATGCTTCTTGACAGGCTTTTTTGCCTGTTGATGTTTACCACTTCTGATTCTCCTAAGAGCTCTTTTATGGTTTCTGTGCCAACCACGTGGATGATAACTACAGAAAATTGATGACAGGCTTTAGTAACCTGTTGATGTTTTCTGATTGTACCAATAGCTCTTTTATGGCTTCTGTGCCAAAAACACATGGATGATAACTACAGAAAATTATATTTATTCCCTCCTCGTTAATTATCCTCGTCCAAGCCTTTTGTCCTTTGTGCCTGTAAAAATGCCAGAAAAAAATACAAAGAATGTGAAAGACAAATGTAATGCACGTTGCAATGACTAGGTATCAAGTTTTGGATGTATTGATTATATGTGAACTAAAGCAGTTTTCATTGACCAGCAACAATCAACCCTATCCATCTGTGCTCCTTGTTAATGAAATCATCAAGATAAAACCATCTTTGGGAATCTATACTCAGATCAAGAATGGCAGAGAATGCATATCGCATCCTCGCTAAACACATATCACCTAGTGCTACGAAATATGTGTCATTCAACAAGTTGTTCTCCCCTGTACTGAATTATACCCAGATAACATACCATCCAAATCCAATTGCTTGAAAAATTATTATTTTCTGTTAATAAATTGCTGAAGCTGCTTTTGATGAGAAGGGACTCACAAATAGCCATATTAAAAAATCGTATGAGCAATTATGCTTTGTTTCTACAATGGAACCATAAATAATATTATTAATGAAAATGAGCCGATGTAGGACTGGTGGAGAATGCTTCCCACAAAGAGCCCACCAAGGTTCGATTCCTGAAAGTAGCAAATAAAGAATAAGTTCTAGTGCAAGTCCCAGACAAATTTGGCAGAATAGATACCCCTCAATCCTTGTCACTAAATAGAAGGAGGCCAAGGAAATTTTGCAGAATAAATACCCCTCATGCATTGAATGGAAGGAGAACAGACAAATTGACAGAATAGATACTCCTCAATCCTTGACATTGAATAGTAGGAGCAAATTTGGAGGTCGATTATTCCTTCCATTAAAAATTTTAAATTTACCTAAATAAATTAATCTCGATTCAAAATTTTGTTTAACATTACAGAGAAAGCTCTACGAATCCATCCCTGTATAGAAAACGTCTTGCAGCTTTACTTTAACGAGGGTATGAATCTGATCCTCAAAAATTTCATCCCTATTGAAGAAGCCAACTTCTATAAAAATATAAAAAAATATTATAACAAAGAGCATAAACCTAGGAGAATTCGTCTGTTACATCCAATAACCCAGCAAGGTTTATCAAAATATACCTTAAGAGATGTTGCGAATATATAATTTAAGTATATACCAGTGAAATAGTAATCCAAGAATCTATGATTTCAAGTTGCATTTACTGATTAAACCCTTGAGGAGGTTTGTCGAATTTGATATTTGTGAATAGACAGTGAAAAGTGATTTGACCTACCTTGTCTGTGTGAGGAAACTTTGCTTCCAATGGAGTCACCTCCACCTAAACAGTTTCCCATCAATGCTTGTATGGTACAGCATAATACTCATATCATCCCATGTGGGTACTGGTTTTTGAGACAATATGAGTCCAGAAACGAAGAAATCCTGGATAACAACGCTCGGATCTACACATTTGAAATGGGTATGGGAGGAGGAGCTCTGATTTTCTCTTCCCTTACCCTTCGCTGAGTATGAATTCCTTCGTCAAAAGTCTTAGGCATCTAGAAGAGGTTAGCGAGTATTGTAATCGAATGGGACACATTCTTCGAGACCATCCGGGGTCCCTTATGACGCGGACCCTGGATTCTCT
Source organism: Taxus wallichiana var. yunnanensis (assembly GCA_018340775.1). Classification (NCBI taxonomy): domain Eukaryota; kingdom Viridiplantae; phylum Streptophyta; class Pinopsida; order Cupressales; family Taxaceae; genus Taxus; species Taxus wallichiana. The sequence continues at coordinate 423,659,338 of CM031240.1, read as the reverse complement.
TCTCTTACGCCTAGGTACTTAACAAATTCTTTTTTTTTTTCTTAAGTAGGAAGGATCCCATTCTTGAAGTTACTAATAATTCAGATGAAATGGAAACCACTGAGTAGCTGTGGGGCCACACCACCCTGTTTCTCTTCGGTAAAACTGGGCTTTCACATTTTGACCTTTCGCGTTACCTACTTTGCTTTTGTTTTCTATTATGGTCTTGGGTTTTGTTTTATTGGAATGCATTAATGATACAATATGGTTATAACAAGCAAAAACATCCATAGGTGTATGGGAGAGGCGGATACGCATATGGACGAATGTATTAAAATACACGTTGGTATAGTGAATTCCCTACTCAAATTATATGATGCAATGATTTGTTAACAAAAAATCAAAATTAAATTTAAAATGACTCAATTAGTAGATGTTTAATCCAGAGAAAATGTAATAGATAAATATGAGATGTATGGAAAGAAAAAAAAAGATTGTAAGTTTGTTAATAGTAGGTCGTACCACAAAATTTTCATAATATATAAAACAATTATTAGAAAACATAAAATTACCGAAATGGGATATAATAATATTTGAATGGAAAAAAGCTAAACTCGATATATTCATTGACCTACCGAGTGGTTAAGGAAGAATCAAATTGGAGTCGTGCAATTCTTAGAAGCAAAACTGAGTCGATGTTCATGTGTATCATATAACAAATAGAATTTATGTTGGTTATAATTTCCCAACACCACAGCAGGCCCTGAATCAGTGACCTATAAATCGCCGCCACGCCAACCATTGTCACAAACATATAACAACTTCCTTCATGACTGCAAGAAAATAATTTGGAAGAGGAAGCTCCATGACTGAACCCCACTTGAAATGAAACCCAAATTTGGGAAAATTGATCTCCTCAAAACCAGACACATTGTAGCACAACCCAAAACCAGTTAGGGCTTCAATTCGATTGGATCTGTTGTAATCAATCTGAGAAGCAAATGCACCAGTTATTTGCTCGAGGATTTTTTGATGAACAACAGTAAAAGTAGTCCCGAATTAATGATCATTCTTCCATTGCCCTTTTCATCGAACGTCACAAGCTTGAAGGGCAACTTCACATGCCTTTTCCCCACAGTCATCGCCCTCATCCCGAGGTAGTAAAATCCATCGTAGTGGCTTCCTCTGAGATTGATTATAAATGGAGTGTAATTGAGATGAAGATTGGGACCCTTACCTAGATGAAGCATATTGGTAGTGGTGTCTTCATCGTCAAATCGGTGGCTCTGAAGACAATACGAAAAATGGTTTCCTCCATTGTCGAGTTGTGATGGAAACGACATACTTCCTATGTCGAATCTCGCAATGCATGTTACGAGTTTGGTTGTTGCGACGAAGCAAGGGAGCAACCCAATGTGAAATCTTTTATTTCTTTCTATCCTTTGAAGGTGAGGGTTTCAGAAAGAATGGTGTGGTACATGTTGATATTTAATAGAAACATTTCATTGTGTAAGAAAATGGTGGACGCACCCATGATGACAACATAGTGGTGATGAGAGTGAGAGATCTTTGTCTACATATAAATTGCGGTCGTAGCGAGAGGGAGCATAAATGGGGGGATGATTAGAGGCAATAAGGGATATAATGAGGAATGACGAAGGCAATTAGGATATGTGTTTTCAAGAATTTTGACTCTAGAAAGGCCTATCGGCCAATTACTCATCTTTTTCATACTTAACTATACAAAATTATAAAATATTAAAGAAAAATTATACAATCGGAATCAAGAAATGATTGTATCAATTGGAATGAAGAAACGATTATAACATCAACCATAAGTAATTGTGGAAGGTCAATAGACACATATTTATTATTGTAAATTGATTAATACAATCATAAAATTACATTTAATGATATAAATCATAGATGAATTTATATAATAAATTAGTCAATTTAATGTATAATCTTTTGTATCAATGTCGGAGATAGCATGATTCATAATTTACATCTACTAACCATTTTGAAAGTGATCATCAATCAATGAATTCTATAAGATTCTATCTACTAACCATATGAAATTATGTGTGGATTCATAGTGATTGCATATCGGTATTTTGTATCACTAATACATTAAGAAGACACGTTCGGGTATACCCTTTATTAATGGAATTGCATAATATTGCATTTGGATTCATGGTCTTTCTCCCTTAAGATTAAACCATACTATAGTGATTATAAAATATCATATATAAGATACATTCTGTTGGTTCACTATATATAATAATTGAAATTATTAAAGAAACTATTTGGGTATATCTTAAGCTATATATGTTCATTCCTTGAAAGTTCATTTGGATGTTTATATACAAGAACCACATGGTAATGAAAAAAACAATCATAGATTTTGCATCATTAATTATTTCAACATCTCTCGTATAAAAAGAAAAGGTATTATGGATGCATCAAGATGATATAGAATATTTAAGGGCACATATCGTCATGTTGACGAAGAAGAAAAAAATGAAGAAAATGGAAGTCAAAGATATGGAAAATATTATTTTAGTAGACATGGGGTATGATAACAACATAAGCATGTAGGATATGCAGACGCATAAAGAAAAATTATATCGACAACCACACATTGGTATCATAACACCATTCACAAAATGAGAAGAAATGAACTTGAATATTTGTATCTCATCAACATTCCTTAGACTCAATGTTATAGAGCATTTCAACCTACACAAGGGTATGAGTACAACATTCCCAAAATGAAAAGTATTGAGAAAAAATACATTGTCATTGATATGGGAATTTTTTTGATGTTATAGATGTTACATAATTAGAAAATCTTTTTGGAGAACCCAAATTCTTCAAATAAATGAGTTGTTTTGACAACATGTATTATGACATTTTTATAATCAATTACTTTTATTTAAAGGTGATGGTAATGGTGATAGTAAAACATGGTATGAGATTTGGTATGAGCCTTGAGCCTCACCTTAAAACATTTTCATGTCCTTTGTGTATAAAAACAAGGGAATGAAATTGATGTTTTGTTAGATTTCAATGTTGCCAATAAAAGATTGAATATTATTTTCTTTATTGATACAATCTATCCTTCGTTAATGATATGATATGTGAAAGGATGATAAAACAGGATCGCATAGTAGTACATGTGGTTATAACCATTAATTTCAATTGTATACAAGTTTCCAAACCCTTATCAACAAACCCATTTTATACATATCATGCAATCATAACAACTTGAGAGATGACGTCTCTTTTGTGTGTTTCTTCCAATATCTTTATATGTTATTTATAATATGATTTGATGAATATCCTCTAATCATATCATTTTTTATTATACTTCTTTGATGAATTTTTGTAAAATAATTCATGTGCATAAACCAAACTTAGGAGTTGACATACATGTTGGAATGCTTCTCTTAAAGAATTGTCTCAGCAACATAGTTAATAATAATAAATTAATATCAACATTCACCAAGAATGATTTAATGAAAAATAATAGTAATTTCATGTCCACTTGGTTCTATTTACCATGCCTAGTAGATGAATGTGGAGGATGTGTTCATACATATGTTTATCATGTTTTATGTATGATAAAACAAAAATAAAAAGAAGGAGAATATAAAAGCATCTATGTTGCCACATGAATAGATAGAAGAATGTACAAGGGGTGCAACCTTTGGCACATCATCATTACTAAATGAATTATTTATGTGGACATTTGTTGTTGAGATAAAAAAATATTTAAATCTTTTCCATGTATTCCTAGGTTCTCAAAGTGATCCTTATGCAATTACTACATAAACACATATCATATATTAATGTGTTTTGTCATTAAAACTTAGACATACAAATCAAGGGTGATCTCCAACCTTGAATACTCGCACTAAGAATAAATTCTCCTCCATCATATGCTTAAAGTATTCTTCTTAATTGAAGTATTCAAACTAAACAAAAATAAATAATATAAGTAGAGAATATATTGCGAACAACAATTAAAGGTGATATAGAGAATAAAATTTCATATTAACTGAAATGACTATTCATACAAAAAAATTAAAAATGATGATTTAGAGTCGAAACTTAGCCTCTATGAATACCTATTTGAAAAATAACAATTTATTATTTTACAAATAAAATGTGATAAAAACATTTAATTGATTTCCTTCTATTGAGCTCTACACATGATTTGTTTGGACATTGTAAGTGTCCAAAGGGACAAATAATTAAAAATAGAGGAAAAATAAAAAATCAATTGACAAATAAAAACTATTATTTAGGAGGAGAGGAAGATGATGTTTAGGCACTCTAATAATTTTTAAATTCTTATCAAAAAAATATATGGTATATTTAAGAATGAACCATGAATTATGGAGTCTTAAGCACCAACTCATTGGAGTCTTGATCAATGTTGAGAACCATAATACCACCAAAAGTAGATTAAGAAACACTTTTTTGGGGAGCTTAATTTCTTACAAGACAAAACGAGCTTATTTTATTTTCACAATGCCATACATGTTCATGTAACAATTCACTACCAATGGCCAATCCATGTGAGAAAGATATGTTAGCTTATGGGAAGAGTTATTATCATATATAAAGAGAGCACTCTGCTAGCAATTACAACTGCCCTCCATTCTAAATGCATGTATGGGAGAAGGACACTCATAAGTTTCACATAAACTACATAAAATCCTCTCCTCTCCGTTAAATTTTTAAATGAGATCTATCGATAAATCACCTTCTATAAGTATTCAATCATATGCCTTTACTACGAGGCTTATCATTATTCTCATAAAATCTATCTTCATTGGCCTAAAATTCTCCATTTTTGAAATCTTCATTTTCATGTTATCTCGCATTAAAAATATTGGTATTGCTTGCTTCCTATATGAGACCCTTCCATGAATCTTTTAAGAATTAAAGTTATAGGTTCAAATGTAATAATTCCCTAACATAGATATTCCTTTTTGTTGAACAAATCCCAACACTTTTTAGGTAGGTGGCTCTATTAATCCTTAATGGGAAGTAGAAGAACTCGTTGCTTTATTTATTTTATGTGTGTCTCACCAAATCCCTTTGCCGTTGTTGTATTTTGAGACACGCCTATTAGTTTTACTTCTTGAATCAAGAAAAATTCTTATAAAGAATTTTTAGATGACGATTTGTCTGGAGACGAGGAGCTTGGATACACTTGCATATGTGGAGAGGGATACTTTTTATGTGGTGGAAATTTGTTCTTTGAAAAAATTCCCACTCTCATCTTAAAATAAAAATTGTATTATGAAATAATAAAACAAATAATTTGCATCCATCCTCGAATGGAATAGTTGGTTTCAAAAAATTACGGGAGATGAAGAAATTGAACTTCATTAATTTCTCATACACGATAATGATCTCTTAAAAGCCTTTTTCTTAAACTAATGTTTGAATTTAACAAAAATAGAATTATATGCTAAACCCTAAGATATTTGTAGACACAAAATCACAAACTTAGGTATATTTCTAGGTCCTAATCACATACTACTATTCATATGATTCTTAAACGAGAAAGCTAGTAATTGACATCTATCCTTGGCATATTTTCTGTCATTTTTGGTTTCCTCTTTGGTCTTGCACACCCCACATCCCAGTTTGATCTTCATTGTTTTATCTTTATTGACTTTGGACATCAACATCCAACCGGGATGTTAGTGCCCAAGCACCCTCGTCCCCTTTGGGAGCCCCCCGACCTCTTTTTATCTTGCTCGCCCCTTTTGGGCCTCTTTTATCTTTTGGGAATCTTTTTTTTTCTTATGGGTCGGCCTTTTAGTTGTCAATTACGAAATTCAAACAAGGGAATCATATAAATACAAATATATGTGATCATAATAAAGGACCAAGCTCTAAGCATTTATTATCACCACCTAAGGTTGTATCCAAAAGCATTCTAAGAGCATCAAGGCATCCATCTAGCACTCACTCAAGGGACAAGGGATTGCATTTTCTACATACACACATAGGAGGGGAAGTTCATTTTTCCATACACACATCTATCTACATTGCTACATCTAGTTATTGCTTGTTATCAAGTGTGTCTTGCACAATAACTTCCTAGGGCACAATTTCTACACACACAGACAAAACTACATGGAGTATGAGATGTAGTACAACACTCGGTCGTAAGTTCACTCTATCGGGTGACTTGGGGTTAGTTCAACTCCCCATTTGCATCTTTTTCTTTGTAGGATTTGATGTGTTTTGGGGTTTTGCAGGAGATAATTTATTTTTCAGGTTATAGGTAAACTCTTTGATCATACAACAATATACAAGAGATAAATAGTGAAGGCTAGTGTCATTGGTGCAACACAAGAATAATCAATTTCTGAACATTTTCACAATCATAGGCACCTAGAAAGGTCTCTAGCACTCTAGGCGCCCGACCTAGTCTAAACATATCCGACAGCTTAAAAAATTTATCGAGCACAATTGTGACCATTTCCTCTTGTTCATTAGTCTTCCAATCCGAACAACTTGGGATTTATTGCGAAATAAACTATCTACAATTCTCTCGCTTGCATTTAGGGTTTAAATTTCTATTTACTTATTGCTTGTGTATGATTTGTGTTTTATTGCTTATTATTGCATTGTGATCTGACTCGCATATCATAAGGTTTAGCTTAAATTCCATTTTTGTTAAATCATTTGGTGAACCCATCACTCAAACCCAACCTTGCTTCTAGGTATTTTGTCATCTTTTTATCATGGCTCAATCTTATGGACCATTTATTGAAGCCCACCTTCAAGAGCTTAATGATCATCTTGTTAAACATCCCCAAGATCTATATATACTCTTATTCACTTCTCATGAGGAGGCCACCAATCTAGTTGAGTTACATGTTCTTACTTCTATTCCTATTACTACACAACCCCCTACTTCCACCCTTCCACCTACTTCTATTGTTCTCGTATATGTTCCTACTCCCACTAACCACTTCACTTTGCCTCTTATTTCTCACATGCAACAAGTCTCTTCCACTGGCACTCAAGACCTAGCCTCTCTCTATTAGGATCTCCAAGTTCAAATCCATCAACTTCAAAGAGCTACTTCTCATGCATATCCATCTCTTGATTCCACTTTACTCCTTCATACTCCTTTCGCACCCGCCATTTCTACTTATGCACTTCCTCCAAACTTCGTCACTCCTAAGTTGCCCACCTTCAATGGCCATGGTGACCCTTAAGAGCATCTTTGAGAATTTCATGTGGCATGTCTAGATTATGTGAATGATCATACTTTACTAGCAAAGCTCTTTCCTAGAAACCTCCAAGATTATGCAATGCATTGGTTTTATAATCTACCTGTTCATTCGGTAACATCATTTACGCATTTAGCCGATGATTTTCTCGCTCATTTCTCAATCAATATCGGTTCTAAGATATCCTATGCTCAAATCACACAAATTAAACAAGGATCTAATGAGCATCTAGCGGACTATGTTTTACGATATAAGAACTTAGCTAAGATGTCTAATGTACTCATGAGACTCGAATTACAAGATCTATTTGTCCAAAGTATCTTACCACCTCTACAAGAGAGTGTCATCTTCGATAAATCTCCTTCATTTGATCAATTATGTCATACTCTTAAATTACGTGAAGGAAAACTTATCTCTATGGGAAAACTTAAATATCACGATCAAGCTTCATCATCTTCTACTCGGTTTCCAAGCAAGTCAACTTTCAAGCCATCTACTAAACCTATTTGAGCAAAAAAGCTATTGTCAACGTTGTCTCTATTATTGAAAAGCTTCAAATGACCTCAAAATTTTATATTCACTAAATTGCCTTGTGCTTCGCATGTTCTATTGTTGTAACTTATTGAAAGAAATATTATTACTTTTCCTCCTCCGCTTAATTTGGATCTATCTTGACCTAAATGCCATAATTATAACGAAATTTTAGATGGAATTATCATCAATGTGTTGGGCATTCTACTGATCGATGTTTCAAACTCCAACATCTCATTCAAGATCTTATAGACAACAATTCAATCGAGCTTCCTGAGCCTATGACATTTGCGTCGGTAAATGAAAACAAAAAGCTCAAAATCTTTAATGATCCTCTTTCTAACCATGACAAGTAAGTTGAATCGACCATTCATACTTATCGTATGCTTCCTCCTCCTTTATCGGGGCTCTTAATTTTGTAGTTTCTCATGCCGATGCATCTCCACCATTCATTTTGTTCTCTCGATCGTGATTATCATGCTACATTCTCTTCTAACACATTACATATCAATGTTTCTATTGGGCCTCATGCTATAAATAATATAATGATTGATCCATCAATTTATATGGGGGTGTCTCAGTATGTACCCAAAATTGTAAGGTATCGCCTCTTTGGAACAACGTAAACGTGCCCCATGATAATACAAGTCTCCTCATCGCAGTTTTCGGGATCCGAAAAAGCTCCCCAAGTGTGCGTTAACATCCCGCATGCCCCACTTAGCCCCTGCATGCTTTTTTGTTCTCTTTTCCCCTCTTTTCTTTGTGTTTTGTTCTTCAGTGACGAAACCGCCGCCTTACTGCGCTGAGCTGTCTGCAGTGACCGCCGCCGGAAGGGCAACGATCCTCAGAATCGCAGCCCCTGCTCAGGGCGGCGTCCTTCACGCATTTTCCAGAATGTTCCTTTTAACGTGACTCACGTAAATTTCAACGTTTACCAGCTTTTTTCACCACCTTTGGCTTGCATTAATGATTCTGGTTCCCTGGAATAGTGTTTTGGCTTTGTTTATGGTTTAAGAGATCAATTTGGTTTTTACCTTTGGGTGAATGCAAATGCTATAAATAGTTGGCTTGTGCTCAAGAAAATGGCCCCTCAAATTTACCTCTCAATTTCTCATTTCAGTAGTTCAGTCTTTTATTTTGCTTAGGATTCATAGTTTAGTTCATTGCATGCTTAGTTAATGTTATTTTGCTATTAGAAAGCCACATATCCATCTTGTGCAAATGTTGTCATTACTTCATGTAGTCCATTGAAATAGAGCAGTTTAATTCTCAGTAGGAAGCCATTAAAGTTGCAGGTTTTACTCGTCAAATAGGATAGTTTCAGGTTCTGGACGTTTTATGTTGCATGACTTGCAATAAATCCTGCTAGGAATTGCATAAGCCAAGCTCTGTACTCTTGCGCTATCCCTCTCCTACTCGCATTGTATTCAGTCTGTATCCTAAGCTGCCTTTGTGCCAAAATCTACTTGATGTTATGTTAGCATTACACGCTTTTATGGATCCACGTGAGCACGAAGGAATGAGGAGATCACACTGAGGGGACAAAACCACACACACCATCGGATTCGCCACTATTCTGCAAAATCCAGGTTCTAGCTTTCAAAGTTCTAGTTAGAAGCTTATCAAATAGAGTAGCCAATCACTTTATTTCAGTCAATTTTACTTTCGATATTGCCAGGGAAGCTGTGGGGATTGATAGTTTATGAGAAACTATGATTCATTCCTCACTTCTGAGGTAGGATCGAGAGTCTTTCAAATAGATTAGATTAGTTATTTCATTATTATCAATAGATTCACAACTGCACAGGCAAGTAGCTATACTCGGTTGCTTTGTTTGTTTTAAATTCATTATTAGATTAATTGTCAATTTCTAGGTATATTAAAAATAGTTGCTCCTTCAATTTCATTCATATAAATTCATCAGAAAAATACAAAAATAGAGAAGTTATATATGTTATAGATATATTTCACATAGTCAATTTTACTTTGTTGCAATTAGGTTTACATTGTTGCTTTTGTATGACAATCACGAGACCTAGAGAGCCCAAAGAATACGTATTCGAGCCAATCGTGCCCCAAAACCCAATCTCGTCACAACAATAACTGATATAGATCAGAATCTTAGGATCCAAGTCTTCCGAACAACGACAAACTTACAATGCGGATCAACTTCCGCTTAAGCGGGTTAAACATAGAGGACAACCAAGCACACACACGCTTTGATCAAATCAACCAAACTACATTACCCTAGATATATATCCGCATGACCGTGGAAGGGCTTGAAAGAGAGCAAACGTTTGGTTGTGATCCTTTGGTCCCACAACCCGGACGCAAGAGACACTCTCATAGATATAAATACCACTTAAGAATTCAGGGTTGCCGCACGTACGCTTTGTGAGATACTCAAAAGATCGCACAACCGTTAATTCGAATATAGAGGCCGAGAAGGCATATGACTATTGGATACTAGGGATTAGGGGCCGAGTCCGCACATGACCATAACGGACCACAACAAACGCGAATCTACGGTTGTGACCCACAAATCCCACAGCCCAACGAATCCATAGGTGAATCAGACATAGATGTTGGCCTACACACATTAGTATTCAGATCTACTCCACTTCCACCTATCATCATTGAACAGTTATCCTTGTTAGACATAGCAGCTAACAAAGCTAAGAATTTCTGGACTAGGCCAGAGAATCACCCGTAGAGTCCGCTATACCCATCATCCACCCTATGACCCTATCTGGAGATATACATGAAACTATCCCAGGTTATTTTCCATGTATTCCACAACCCATAGACCGAATCATGCTAGAGCTCGATATTGATTGGAGCCTTCGAGCAGTCATCCTTGCCGATCGATCTATCACACTAGTTTAGGTTAGGAGGGCCTTCTTTGCCTTAGATTTACAGTTTCCACTAGTGCACGTCGAAGACATCAGATTGCCTAACTAGTTTGTCTGCATCCCACGCATATTCCATCCCCACCATTGTCTCGGCACGACCTCGAGAGGTCAGGTGTGAGGAAGAATTACTTGTAGATTCCCACGCTCGCTTGTCACTTTTCCATCGTACAATGTCCTCTATTACACTTCTTGTTGCTATCAACTATCTACTCTCGCATATTTCGTATCCAGTTCCTAAATCTTACGGTTATGTCAAGCTTCCAGTTATAGTTGGTCCTCTTACCATGCTTGTGTCATTCCTTGTGGCACCTTCAATCACAGGGTGTGACATGCTCTTAGGTCTTCCTTGGCTTCGTGTTGCTCAAGATATCATTTATATGAATCACTTATGTCTAAATTTCATTCAAAACAAACAAGTTATCACCATCAAGGGTGTTCCACCATGCACACCGTGGTCATAGCCTCCTCTTGAGGTTGTCATTGCACTCGTTAGAGCATCTAGGTCTCCTGGACCTCTCAAATCTAAGGCACAATCTTCTCCTAGCTCTCCTATTCGTACATGACCTACTCGGTCTCATTGGTCCACTAGTCCATCTCATCAGCCTAGGTCCACTACTCGGATGACTCCTTCACATAGGTGCACATCACCTCCTCGGTCTCCTTCACATAGGTACACATCACCTCCTCGGTCTCCTTAACATAGGAACACATCCTTGGTCTCCTTCACATAGATATACATCACCTCCACATTCTCCTTCACATAGGTGCACATCACCTCCATGGTCTCCTTCACATAGGTTTTTGTCACCTCCTCAATCTCATGCACATGGGTCTTATTCACCGATACATCATCCGTCTCATACATCACCGATCTCAGAGCATTGTCACACAACTTTATCTCCGCAAGCATCGAGTGGAGGACCCTTACCCTTCACCTTTTTGGATAGCATAATCATCGCCATACACTTGGGGGCATCATGCTTACTCTCCCCCTTTCTAGCATCTTCAAGTGTCTTACATTTCTACTCATATGCTTTGTGTTTCGCATTTAGTATTTCTCATTCATCATACACACATTTATACACACATCTTGTATCATCATTACCATGTGATGCACTCTTGTGCTACAGTTCACACTTGACTGTTGAGGGCATACTAAATTCATGAACCTCACATCATATACAATATGCATTTCACATTATGTGCATTCATGATGCATCACTCTAACATTCAATTTTCACACATCGTACTACCCTATGATGCACTCTAGTTCCACAGCTTCATTCTTGACTCACGAGGGTCTAAATCTGAAAGGAAACTCACCTAATCTCTCACTCTCTACACTCTATGATTCATTGATCATATCTATCTAGCGTACAATTCAAACCTTTTCTCGATGACACACTCTTGTTCTATGGTTCATTCTTGACCATTGAGGGGAATTTATAAATGAACCTCATCTCATATTTCATCCACATTCACTCGAGGGGCATGTTTCTCCTATCACAATCACTTTGCATACCATTCCATCTCACTCATTCACATAATGTTACATATCTTGTTTGCACTTACTCTTGTTTGTTTATACTCACATGTTACACTTTGCTTAGCCATATATCTAGTATGTCATTACCTTTTTATATAAACATACACTTTCACTTGTTCTCTAGTGGTGAATGTATCTTTTCTACATATCCTTACACGCAACATTGATTCTTAGCATTGTACCTATTACCAGGTCCCCACCGAGGCTCCTGGGGGCATCTACTTTCGTGACACACTACAAGTGCATTGTTTCATTTTATGCTACTTATTATTCTTACTAGAACACTATTATATCGATCTATACACATCTTGACATAATTTTTATCTTTCTAACATGCTAATGGGTGCTTCATGTGCAACATTTTCCTTGTAGGAACTATTTGCCACCATGGTTGTCGATACTTTTCTTGCTCTTTTTGATTGTCATTGTTTTCTATTGTATGTCATTATTTGACGGCCTAGGCCTTGTGTCTTCTATGTTCATTTCTTGTATGCTTTTAGTCGCTTCAGCCATGATTGTCTTGTGACATTGTGAGCGATGTCCCATGTTTGAAACCCACTTTTTTGGTCTACATTATCTTCTTTCTTGCTAGATTACACATTGTCTTCTATATGTGTATTTTTCTTGATTGCGTTAACACATATCCTAGCCACTTTGTTTGCATGTTCCTTGGTTTCTACCAAGCACATTCCCTCCCCTATGAAGGTATCGGTTTTAGATCAAAATCGAGTCCTCTCCTTTGGGCCGCATTCTCCTAGTGACATCCCATACACCCCAAATGAGGGGTCATACATTAGGTGAATTAATCACCCCATTCAACAAAGACACATCCACGCTTAGATCTACACATCACATGAACAAAGTAGTCTCATATTCTGAAATGACCTAAAATTTGACTTGGGTCCTCAGTACAACACTGGCGCCAACACCGAGATATAAACACTAGCACTGGCTCTCCTTACCTTTCCAGGTGCCTAGGACCAAGGGGCGATTACAGATTACTTTCTCGGATCAAGGCAGCTTTTAGCATTGCACATAGTAGTTTTCACAAGACAGAACCATCCTCCAACAATCAAAATGCATTCTATCTTCCTTTACTACTTGGATCAAACTAAATCAAACTTGATCAAAATAGAACAAATTAGGATCACACCATTTACAGTGGTGTATAAATTTCGGGAAGCAATCAGGATGGAAAATTACACTAGACCTTTCTCCCCAACACTTCTTCTTTCGTGGCGTGAGATCACCTAAAAACTCGTTCTTGGTGTGAGATCTCCTGAAAAACTCACTCTTCGCGAGAGATCGCCCAAAAACTAGTTCTTCTATAACATTTTTAGGACATCTTTCTATCCTTTTCACTCGGCACTGATCAAGTGCGCATGTTCCTTTTAATACTTTTTCACATTTTTACATACTTTTGCATACTTTTTACGAGTTTTCATAACACATGACTTTGACTACTCTTTTGCTCTTCTTTTTGTAGGTTTATCCTTATGAGAAGCAATAGTCACATCAACAAACACATCAAGCACAACAATGACAACATGTATAATATGACATAACACATACACTTCACCCCTAGGGTCACTTCCTCTTCCTTAGCTTCCACACTTCATTTTATCACTCCACGCTTTTTCTTGTCTCCTCGACATGCTTTCACCATCAATCTACATGGTTATCAATTTTACACACTCTTTATCTACTTTATGTTATCAAGTATTCACTCAACAACATAAAGTGGGGAAAATGTAGACACTAAATCATGCACTTGGGTACATTTCTAGGTCCTAATCACATACTACTATTCATATGATTCATAAGCAAGAAAACTAGTAATTGACATCTATCTTTGGCCTTTTGTATGCATTTTTAGTTTCCTCTTTGGTCTTACACACCCCATAGCCTAGTTTGATCTTCATTTTTTATCTTTACTTGACTCGGACACCAACACTGGCGCCCTCATCCCCTTTGCCTCCCCCGACCTCTTTATATCTTGTTTGCCCCTTTTGGGCCTCTTTTTATCTTTTGGGCATCTTATTTTATTATGGGTCACCTTTTAGTTGTCAATTACGAAATTCAAACAAGGGAATCATATAAATACAAATATATGTGACCATAATAAAGGACCAAGCTCTAAGCATATATTATCACCACCTAAGGTTGCATCCAAAGGCATTCTAAGAGCATTAAAACATCCATCTAGTTATCATTCAAGGGACAAGGGACTGCATTTTCTTGCATACACGCATAGGAGGGGAATTTCATTTTGACATCTGCACATCTACTTATGTTGCCATATCTAGTTATTTATCGTTATCAAGTGCATATTACATAAGAGATTCCTAGGGCATGATTCTACACACATGCACATAGAACTACATGGAGTCTGAGATGTAGTGCAATGCTTAGTCGTAAGTTCACTCTGTCGGGTGACTGCCGGGGTCATTCCGACTCCCCATTTGCATCTTTTTTTATTTTTAGGATTTGATGTGTTTTGGGGTTTTGTAGGAGATCATTTGTTTTGTAGGTTACAACAAAAATTTGAGATCATACAATGACATACATGCGACAAACAACAAAGGTTAGTGATATTGGTGCCACACAAGAAGAATCATTTTCCAACCATTTTCGCAATCACATGCGCTAACAGAGGTCTCCAACGCTTATGTGCCCCCGACCCAATATAAACACCCAAATCTAGAAATACACCGAGTTACATAATTTATTAGGCACAGTGGTGACAATTTCCTCATCTTTTTCATTAGTATTCCAGTCTAGAACACCTCCGGATTTATTTCAAAATCAACTAAGTCTTCGATTCTCTCTCTTGCACTTACGGTTTCAATTTCTATTTGCTTATTTCTTGTGTCAAATTTGTGCTTTATTCTTTATTATTGAATTGCAACTCTTAATATATTAGGTTTTAGCTTGAATTCCATTTTTTAAAATCAATATTGCGAGTCATATATGATAAATAAATAGTAAAGCACAAATTTGACAAAAGCAATAAGCTAGATAAGAACAAAACCCTAGGTGCAAGAGAGGATAAAAGACTTAGCTGATATTTTCTTATTCCCGAAGTATGTTGGACTAGAAAAATGATGAACATAAGGAAGATACTATCATAACTACACTCGAAAATTCTATAATTGGTAGATGAGCCTGGACTAGGGCTCCTGGATTGGGGTGAGGGCACTTAGGCACCAAAGACCTCTAATGGGTTCCTATGATTATGTAGGACCTCTAAAACTGATTTTTATTTTGTCACTAGTTGGTCACTAACCTTCGTTGTTGGTCACCTGTATGTCGTTGGATGATCATAGAATTCACATGTAACTCCGAAAATAAATGATCTTCTACAAAACCACAAAACACATAAAATCCTAAAAATAAAAAGATGCAAATGGGGAGTCGGAATGACCATGAAAGTCACCCAATATATTGAACTTATGATCGAGAGTTGCACTACATCCTAGAATCCATGTAGTTCTTGTGAAGTGTGCGTAGGAATCGTGCCCTAGGAAGCTCTTGTGTGAGATGCACTTGATAATGAGCGATAGCTAGATGTAGCAATGTATATAGATGTGTGGATGGAAATATGAACTTCTCCTCTTATGCGTGTATACAAAAATTCATTCCCTTGTCCCTTGTATGAATGCTAGATGGATTCCTTTGATGCCCTTAGAATGCATTTGGATGCAATCTTAGGTGATGATAATAGATGTTTAGAGCTTGGTCTTTTATTTTGGTCACGTAGCTTTGTATTTATATGATTGGCTTATTTGAATTTCATAATTGACAACTAAAAGGTTGACCCATAAGAAAACAAGATGCACAAATGATAAAAGAGTCCTAAAAGAGGTGAGTAATATACAAAGAGGTTGGGGTGCCCAAAGGGGATGTGGGTGCCTAGGCTCTCGGCATCCCGACTAAGCACTAGTGTCCAAAGTCAAGAAAGATAAAGAAATGAAGATAAAAATGGGTTAGCGGGGTGTGAAAGACTAGAACGAAGATGAGAGACAAAATAAAAATGCCAAAGATAGTTGTCAATTACTAGTTTTCTCACTTAGGAATCATATGAATACAAGTACATGCTATGGACCTAGAAATGTACCCAAAGGCGTGATTTTGTGTCTATATTTACCCCCACTTTATGTTGTTGAGTGAATACTCGATAACATAAAGTAGATAAGAGATGCATGCCTAATAACCATGTAGAAAGTGATGGCGATAGCGTGTTAAAGATATAAGTAAATGCATGGAGTGATAAAAATGAAGCGTGGAAGATAAGAAAAAGGAAGTGACCATAGGGGTGAAGCGTATGAGTTGTGTCATGTTGTGCCTATTGTTGTCATAGCTTTATACAGGGTTACTTCTTGTTGCATATTAAGGACAGACCAGCAAAAGAAGAGCAAAAGAGTGGTCAAAGTCATGTATTATGAAAACTTTGTAAAAACATGTAAAAGTATGTAAAAATATACGAAGTAGTAAAAGGAAAGTGTGTACTGATCCATGGCCATTTAGTGAAAGGGATAGAAAAATGTTCTGAATCGATGTAGAAGAGCGAGTTTTTTGGGCTATCTCATGCCAATAAAGAGTTTTTTGGGTGATCTCACGCCAAGAGCAAGTTTTAGGGGCAATCTCATGCCATGACATAAGAGTGTTAGGGAGAAAGGTTTAGTGTTATTTGTTAACTTTTAAGTTACCTTTAACGGGAAGGTGGTTTCAAAAATTTTCAAATTTTTGCCATCCCACGAAAATTTCTTACCTAAAATTTTTCGAGAAATTGGGATTTTTCCAAACTCCGAAGTCTGAAATTCGGGTTTCAAGATTTCAGAGTTCTCTTATTTGGGTTTTTCATTATTTATAAGAAGGAAATTTTCTCAAACTTCCAAAGTCCTGAAACTCGAAGTTCGTAATTTTGTAACTTGAGGATTTCGGGTTCGGAGTTTTCCTTAGCATTTCTCATTTATTTTCATATTTCGTTTCCCAAATCCAAAATTTTCAAGTTCCAAAAATTTGAAACTTCACCTTTTAGGTTTCAAGGTTTCATTTCACACCCAGGGATACTTTCGTCTGAACACTTCCGAAGTCTGAAATTCTAAAGTTCCGAAATTTTAGAAGTTCGTCCTTTCGGCTTTTGGGTTTCATGTTTCGTATTGAAACTATCATGCTTACAATTCAAATTTTGGGATCTCCGAGGAACATTTAATTTCCAACTACCCCACATGTGTCATCCTGGCATTAATTTTAGGTTTACCTATATAAACCTAGATTTTCACCCGTCATTTTTACCTGGCTTTCACTCTGACACCCTGATTTTTACTTGTGTCATATCATACCTTAAGGCATCATTTTCAAGGTAATTTTTGAGTTTATTTAATCTTTTTGGTTTAGATTGATCATGGTTTTTATTTTCTATCATCATTTTCTTTCCATTTTTTCTCTTCTTGCTCAAACATGGAAGCCACTACTATTTTCTATTTATTTTGTCTTTTTAAGCATGTCGTATGGACTTTTTCAATTTTGCAAACAAGCATCAAACCTCATCGAATTCAAGGGTTGTGCAAAAGTTTCCTTATTAGCTTTTGGAAGTCACCATTTTAGGATTTTGGAAGTCACCATTTCGGGAGTTACCTTTTCGGCTTTGAGGTCTCGCATTTCAAGGTTGTTATTTCAAACTTTCAAACCAAGACTTTCAAAACCAAGGCTTTTAGACTTCCGAAACTATTCATCTTTTTGGTTTTAGAGTTGGATTGTTTTCGGCTTTCGTGTTTCGAGTTGGATTGATTTCAAACTTTCTGGGCTTTGATTTTTAGAGTTTTTAGGAGGTTGTTAATAAAATTTTCAAGGTTCAATCAGATTTCAAACCACGAATTCATGTCAACCTCTTCATCAAAAGGAAAGGGAAAGATGAAGTATACATTCTTAGGAGTCTCTCCTCATACTTGTTTATTGTTAGATGTAGGAAACATCGAAGACACCGATTTGGGACAAGTGGACATGGAAAATTTCTGGGAGAGACTAAAGGCTCCCAAGAAAACAACTTGGATGCAATCTATTTTTGAGAGTGGGCTTTCTCTTACAGCCACCTTTCATGCATCTATGCATTGCCCCGAGGTAGCTCATTTCGATAAAGATACTAAGTATGTTAAGGATGATGATGAAAATATTGTAATCAGATTTGATGCTGATTTATTTGAAGATTTATTCAAACTTCCAGATGTTGAGGAATATGCAACAATTTCTCTTGAGATGGCAAGAAACACTTGGGATAAAGAGTATGAATTATGTACAAAATTCATGATGAAAAGTTACTTAGCTAAGGGTACTACTAAGCTCCCTAAAACATTGTTCTACTTGGACTTTATCCAGAGGTCAATGACCTTATTATTCTCTTGAGTAGAGTTTCGGGTCTTGCTTCGGTGAAATAATTTCATGAGTGGATGTTCCTATATATCACCACCATAAAAAAGAATAAGGATTTCATACGATGGGGGAACATATCAGTACTTCAATATGTCATCAATTGGAAATTGTTTTGGTTTCAAAAGAATTTTTCATGACTTCTTTCCTTGTCTATGCAACAACTGCTATGGGAGACTATACTGGATTGAACCCCAAAGGTGTTAGAAGCACATCTCAAATCTATGAGTTTTATCCTCAGCTCACTATGGAGGAGGGAAACAAGCATTTCAGGAGAGTAAATGATGCATTCTTTGTTGTTCTTTTATATCATTTTGATAAAGATTTGTACAATCACAGAATATTTGATGAGGCCTTTCAGGAAGTAAGGGAATGGGGAGCCATATATCTTCAGTTTCGACTTTTACATATATCAGGGTTCTAGGGTTTTCGGGTGCTCTGAATAAGTTACCGAGATGTCCAACTGATAAATGGGTCATGTTAGAATTGGTTCATCAATTACTTAATTATAATAAGATTTAGAATAAGCAACACAAATTAGGAGTCCATTTTCCTATTTCAATTGGAAGGTATACTTGTGCCAGTATCTATAAATCCAAAACGTAGATGGAGAAATGTCTGAGGTCACCTTGCAAACTTTTCATCCTAGGACCAACTTTGATTATTGGGGAAAATTTAGTGAAACAGTTTGGCAAGCTCCCATGTGCCACAGTTAGAAGACATCTGGATCCACTATCGAGATGAAGTCATCATTAGACAACGAGAATTCAAAATATTAACTTTGAAAGAGGTTAAACAATATGGTATTGCAAATGTTCCAGATGACATCGAAGATGATGATGAGGTACTTGACCCGGTTTATAGGAGTGATAATATTGTTAATCAACTCATTACCTTGGATCGATTAGTATCAAGAGGAATGTTCTAACACAAAGGAAAGGTTGGGGCCCATTTTGCAAAGGACATATGATTGGTTGGATACTCTAGGTATTTCACCTAAGGATCAACCTATAAAGGTAGTTCAAGTTCAGACAACATTAATCCTTCCCACATCTTTGAGGAAAAAATATCCACTCAAAAGACTACCATAACTCCAAGAAATATTTCCTTTGTAGTGGGAGGTTCTTCTTCTAAGGTTTCTACTACTAAGGTTGTGCCCCCAAAAATACAAGTGTCTGAGGTTATTGATGTTAGTGCTTCTCCATTTGAGTCTCAAGATTTTCTTCAAACTCCTTCATTTCCATTGTCACTACCCGTGGTTCCTCCTCTTCCATTATCATCTATCGTTCTATCTTCCATTTCCAATTTTCCATCTCCTTCAATGGCCTAGGTTTTCTCATCCCTACCCGTTCTCTTAGTTGGAGAGATGATTGTTTCCCCATATTCTACTCCACCTTCTCATCAGCTTCCTCTTGCTTTTGTTCCCGTTTCATCCACTCCTGAGGCTATTCTAACACCTATGCCTTCTATCGTTACCACCTCCATTCCATTTTCTACCACTTCCACTAGTGCCATGATTTTATCCAATACCCAGCTTTCAATTTCAAAGTAATGACATCATCTACATCTGTCATACCTGATTGGTTGTATTGCCAAACCCCAAAGAAAAAGAAAAAGGTTCCCCTGATAGATGTAATTGACCTAAGTGTGATAGAACCAACTCTGACAAGATAGACCAAATGGCCAAGAATCATCTCTAACTTATCAAGAAATCACCAATTTGAAAGGTTTATGGAGATGGCTACCCCAGAGGAAGGAAAACCAAAGAAACTATTATTGTAATAGATTATCAGATTTCTAGGTTTTCACCAAGAAAAACAACACATGAAGGGGAGAAATAATATGTGCAAGTGGCTCTGGGAATTTTTTTGGAAAAATATTACAAGGATAAGGATTTTGTTACAAATATATTGTGACATTATTAATAAATTGTAATATTATTAATAATGAGTTAATACAACTCATATTAATAATATAGTTAATAGTTGTGTGTGAGTGAAGTTGTTGAATAAACAACTCACGTAGCTATTTTGGAGTGTGAGTGATCCTAGGGATAAGATTGAGATATTCATGGAGAGAGATATGAGGAAGACTAAGTGATAAGACTTGAATCCTAGATTATAGGATCAAGCATTTGTATAAGAAGCTATCTCTAGATGAATACAATATCCCGCATGAATACAAATCAATATTTTTCATATTATATTTTCAATGTTCATGTGGTGAGTTTTATTATAATAATTTGTACCAAAGTTTAACAATGGTATCAGAGCAGGTTGGTCTCACACCTGTTATGGAGTCTAGATGAGAGTCTATAAAGGAGACAACGTGTATTGATCCAGTGATTAATCAAATAGTTTTACAGAAATTTGTCGCACTTCATGCTTTTGATCTCGGCTTAGACTGTTTTCAAGAGACTCGGTTGTGGATTTCATTCTATACCTGTTCGATTTCCTAAGGATGCTCAGCTAAGTGTCATGTCTAATCTATCTCTACAATTTTGAGCCTCTGTTGATGCGCTTGGGTCCATACTGTTGTAATGGCATCGTGCAATTCTCTGGCCATTGCAAGTCTGTGATCTTCTTATTTTCTTTGTGTTTTGCATTAATGAAAGTGCAAGACTCCAAGGCAAGGAAGTTGTGGAAGACGTCTGGCTTTGGATCAATGCGTCCACCACAAACTATGGGCTCCATTGTGCATTCTATTTGCATTGACAATGTGTTACGAATTCAACACTTGCATTGAAAGCAACGTCATTGCATTCTCCTACACATGATCGATCTGTGCATTGATCTACAACAATAAATCTTTCTACATTCCAGTGAAGACCACTTCTCTCCACCCTTCTATATTTTGACCAAGTGTGTATACTCACCTTCATTGCATGAATACACATGGACTATGCATTTTGGAGCAATTCCCTTGCCGTCACATCAAAATATTATAACTAGACTAATTTTTATGGTTAGTTATATAATGAGTTGTTATAGTGTTTATTAGTCATTTTTTAGATTGGCTTCAAATTGTTAATGTTATTAGTTTATTTTAATTTTTGTTAAGTCTATGAAATATAGTTAGTCAAGATAATTTGGTGTTGGGATTTAGTCCATATTGTTTTTTGGAGTTAGGTCCTTTTAGATATATTTCATCCCTTTTTTTTTTCTTATTAATAATTTTATGGGATTTCTTATGTGTCCATAAGTTAAATGAATGTCATTGGTCCAATGTAGAGTTCATTTTATATGTTGTTATCAAAAACCTTTTTTAAAGATGTCTTGTGTTATGTTTTGTTATTGTCAAACTTTGTAGTCACCGTTAAAGTTACAAGTTGACAAAATATTGTCAAGAGTCATTGTGAGTCTTGTTAGAGTCAAAAGTTTGAAAAAAATAAAAAATTTGCCTCACGAGACACATTTTTGGTGTTACCCGACGTCCAATTTTTGGGAGAATAAGATGAATAATATTACAGTTCTAATGATATTTTTGATGACTTCAAAGAAGGAAAATATGTCTGGCTTCGGGGCTCCACCTCGACCTCGCCCCGTATCATGACAGGGAGTGCACCCAGTCTTTGCCTCGGGACCTGCAAGGGGTGCTGCCCCTTGACCCTACTAGGGGCTACCACCCCTAGACCCCCACTTTGGAATTTTAGAACCAAAGCGAAGATTTGTGGGGAAGATGCATCGACAAAAGGTGGTGCAAATTTGAGCTCCATGGTCCAATCTGCTGAGTAAGTAGCGACACTCATGGAGGAAGGAGGCAATGGAGGAAGGAGGTCAATCAACGACCTCTCTCGTCGAGCCACAAGTGACGGGGCCACACAATGGTGTTGTGGCATTTTATTTCAGTTGTGTGTTTACTTTTTGAAAATAAGAACAGATGATTTATACTGTTCATCTATTGTAATAAGTGAGCTCCTACGTGAGCAATATTTCCTATATTTTCTCTTGATGTCAGAACATTGCAGAAGATTAAAAACACCAATGTAAGTCAGTTTGTGGATCTTGAAATGGTTTGTGGAAGATCCAGAAAACCACATGAGGTGGACAGTTGATGGTTCCCCGTCACGTCGAAGGTTTGTGGTAAACCCGGTTAAAACCATGGAAAAAGATAGCCTTTCTTTTGATCAAGGTCATGAGCTGTTGGGCATGCCACATAGGTGAGCATACCGCAGATAAGTGTGTGAATGTTTTTCCACCATGTCAACATTAGGGGAGTGTATATTGGGAATTAATAATGTTAACAATAGGGGAGTGAATGTTACAAATATATTGTGACATTATTAATAAATTGTAATATTATAAATAATCCTAGAATTCTTAGTTAACACCTAGTCACATTGGCACATCACTCAGCCTAGGCTGAGCGCTCACCCGAAGCACGCAAAGGTACCGGGTCCCTCTTAAGAGTTGTCAGTAGAAGAATGGTAGCATGATAAAGTAGTAAACATATATTTTTAGAAACTAATCCATCTATTCATCATTATACTTGAACTAGATCTATAAGCGCTTAAATGTAAATCATCATGATAACAATAATATACATTGACAAAACATATCGAGATTAATTTGTTTTTAACCAATATTCTTTATATATTCATCGTACCAACAGTAAAAAAGCTTCATACAATACCAGACATGTGTGCATGGATCATTACAATTATCCAGTCTCATGTACTCATGTATCTCTCATCCTTCAAAGCATGTGTCTCTGTATATCTCCCTTCCTAAGTAATTCATTACACACACACACAGACATATATATGTATATATATAGGGTGGGGAACTAGCCCTTCACCACTTAACTCTACCAGAAATAGGTCACATGCTAATAACAACCACACACCTTTTACAACTATAGCCATACATGCAAGTATGTTATCTATAGATCGCTGATAGTTAACTATAGTGGTGGATCTATTCTTATCTTATGCCCATGCAAGAGTGAGTTGACATGTTCTTCAAAAATCTCCACAAAGAGTGGCATGCAAGTCTTGACATCACTTTGTGTGCTCCACATGCCAATCTCTAAGAATAGACCTGATCTCCAAAATCAGCTAAGTCCTGAAAGTTGACTCTACACCTCCGCGCGTGACACCTTCCTATACCTTCGCGCCTTTGCTCCTGTGTTGTTCTTCCGACTCTATGTGCAAGTTCAACTAAGTGTTTTCTCTAATCAACATTACCCCACACTAATCTCATTATCACCCCACAATGGCGATGTCCAAAACTTACACAAAGAATGGATAAATAAAGAATGGTTGAATAAAGAATTTTGAATAAGGTATACACAACTAACAAAATTGTTCAAGCCTCAGGCCCCTCTGTTTCATCCTGAAGCAACAAATCTGGATATTCTTCTTTTATATCTACTTCTAGGTTCTCCCACGCCATTAACGCCACTCCTGCCATCTCAGGCACGTCTGTAATGATGGACTACAGCTCTTCCATAGTGAGTTTTCCTTGCTCATTTTGTATCACAAGCATTACGCTTGACATAGAGGTTTGCACCCCCTCCAATACATCCATCTTTTGAGCAATGAGCTTTCCAAGCTCATCTAACCTCTCCTTATGCGGTGCCTATGCCGCAGCCAGTGTCTCGCGCTTTTGCTTCACCAGGAGTAATCCATTCAGTGCGGCCTAGGGTAGCATCCTTCATAGCCTTGTGGACTTCATTTTCCTCCTCCAATGTTTTCACCGTGATGAGAAAATCAGGGGTGTGCATATATCATAGCGCATGATCAGATTTCTTTAGTTCATCGTGGGTGGCTTGCAGTAGGCCTTCATAAGTAGCAATCTTCCTTGCTACTTCAGCCTGCGCTTTCTCTGACTTTTCCCAGGGTCCTTGGACTGTGTTGATACACGCACCTTTTCATCCTCAAACACTAATGTTATCATTGTTTTCACATAGTGCATCACAAAAGGAAATTATTTTGTACCTGGGATTCTAGATGCGGGTGTACCTTTAGAACATCATCTCCAATTTCCTCTACCATATTAACAAAAGTGTCATATTTTCTTTTGATCAAGTCCTTTTCCTATACTAGGTGCACTATCTCCACATCCTTGGCTTTCAATTTCTCCGTCAGTGCCTTAATGGTAGAATATTTATCAATGTTTCTTCTTGCTACTTCAAAGATACCTTTACCAGAGCATTGCTCACCTGCTCATCTGATCACTAACATCACCATTGGCTTAATTGTCATGTGGCATGTTTCAGGTGCCTTCTTCAACCATCTTGACATGCATGATTCTTCATCGACATCAAATTCTGGCTCATCCATATGTGTGTGCATAGACCATGAAAGTTGCTTCCTTGTGTGCAGAGTCACCTTGTCCTCATCCATGAGCGCCCATCCGAATAAATCCTTTTTCTTGATGGTGCTCTAAAACCAAGCATGAATAATCAGCTTTGGGTCTTCTACATACCCCATGGTATGTGCCTTGGCATCCTCCCCTGTCGACAGGATCGGGGCCCTCTGGGAATGGCTAGCATCAAGGTTAGGAATACTAGATGTATCCCCACCCTTGTCCGTGTAGCCTCTGATTGTTCCCCTTCTTCTCCTTCCATTCTCTCCTCCTTGTGTTGAGGCTCTTCTTCTGCTGGAGATGAAGGCGCCTTCTCCTCAGATTCTTCTATTTCCTCACTTAGCCTGAGTTTTCTTCTTTTCTTCTCCTCTGGCTCCTTCACTTGCGGGGTTTCTCCTTGCACCCTTGTGTGCTTAAATACCTTCTTAAACCTTTGGTCACCCTGCTCCTCCCCATAACTCCTTCTCCCTGGAAGTTGTCATGCACTCCTTCTCTTGGCCAGATGGTTGCTTCCTCCTTCGCACCAAGCCGCCACTATCCTCGTGTTCTTCATCCTCTTCCTCATCATCTTGCTTGGGTTCAGAGGGCCTAGGTGCCGAATGTTCTCCATGGTATGCTTCCCCTTTGGTGGCCCTGGAAGCACGAACTCATTTTCCACATACTTGTTATTCTCCATTTTGGGCTTCAGTTGGAGATATATCAGCGTGGCCCCGATATCCACAATGGCCAGTGTTTCTAGCTTAATGCTCAAAATCTCTGAGATATTATTCTCATTGTACGCATTCCTCCCTAGATATCCATACATCTTCCGTAGGGTGTGGTATTCACAGTCCACCTTGTCTGCATTAAACACTAACCTCCATGTGTTGGTGAACCGATGAACTAGTAGACTTGAAGTATTACACGGGAAATGCATAAGGTAGTTTGCACTAGGGGCTCCATGACCCATCTACCATTGGAAAGCGCACGATAATAAAAATGTTGGTAGACTACAAACTATACCTGCTTCCCTAGGACCGAAGGCAAATCCTTGGGTATGCGCCATTCCTCTCCAAACGTCACATGCGAGCCTATCATACCACATCTCTGCACACTCCTTCACCTCCTCCGTCATTGAACCCTTGTATAGATACTTCCTAAATATTTCAGCTGGAGACTTATGATTCATGGGGTATTCCCATATGTTCTCTTTTGGGCCATCTGGTACCCCAATCTCCATGAAGACTAAACTTAGTAAGATACAACCAAAACTTATTTTATTTCCCATGCACGTGCTTCCTCTACTATTTTTTCTATAATGAAGCTAATGTTATAAGTGGTTCCTTCTAACATGCGCTTTGCCACATGCAACCACATAGAATTAACTTGTGACCAACATTCTTGGTCATTCAATTTTGTGACCAGGTGTGCTGCTACCTGTACTACTGGATAATTTTTCAACTTGTCAATGTCCATTCCATGTGGTCCTTTCTGATAGCCCAACGCTTTCTGTGTCTCCAAGATGGCACTTTTTTCAGCTAGGTCAGTCTTAATATCTTCACATGTTGCCCTTAATCCGGTTACTGTGGCAATAAGAATGGGTGTCAATCTTACCCTCCATCCTGTAAAAGTAGAAGAAGTCCTCATGGACTCGGCTCATCAGCCATCTATACAATGGTGCATACTTTCCAAAGTATGGGAGCTCATACAGCTGGTAGACACCATTCCCTTTCAGTAGCCTTTTTCCCGGCATCATCATATATTGGCATGCCATCCTCAGTTCACTGTTCATTCGAGAAGTGAGCAGGTCATCTAATTTCTTCTAGTTTTCATTGGTCCGTGATTATACTCACTTATCTTACTCTTTCGTATGTGGGTATCCCATTCCTGGCCCACAATAACTTCCTCAGGGTACTGCATTTCTGAAAAATTACTTTCCGGGCCATCTCTTCTTCTTCTTCCACCACCACCTTCTTCTTTTCCTTTATTGGTGTTGCTTTCTTCTTTGGTGCCATTCTTCTTTTTAGGTTTTGTTTTCTAGACCGTTTCTTTGTGTGTTTTTAGTAGTTTTCTTCAAACCCTACCTCGATTCAACCATGCCCTAATTTGCAATCGTGAAATCACACACCCTAGCTCTGTTTTGTTACTCTGCTTCGTTCAAACCCTTTTCCTAGGGGATTCAAGCCCTTCCAATAAACAGATCTATCTTCTTGCACCTGGATTCACTTGCTTCGTACTTTGAATCACTTTACTTTAGCACTTCACATGTAGGTTCTTTGTCAAATTCTCATAGTCATAAGGGTAAAAATGAAATCACATCCCATCCTTATATAGATTTCTACTTTTTGCTACATTAATTGCTCCTCCACCTACCAAATTCTCCTCATTTATGACCCATTTTTATCATTTCTACGTGGTATACCTTCGCGCCAAACACTCCCATAATCATTTGCGTGTTATAACTTCGCCAAACGCTATAACCTTTACACCTTTTTACCCTTCGTTCTGAGACTTCTCTTTAGCGTGTGCTCTAGCACCCGAGTACCTCATCACTGCATCATCTTCTGGTAGTTACCATGGCCGCCGCTTACCTTGTGTTATATGTTCCATCATCCATCTTCATCCTTTCTTATCTTGAGAAGCAATCTTTTGTCAGTTACCCTTAGTAACCTTCTTTCTCAACACCCACAACATGAAATCTTTGTAGCATATACTTGAGAGTCACCAACAATCCACCCCACATGAAAAGGATGTGCAGTCCTCTGCACATCAACATGCTTCATATTGTAGTTAGCTTCATGCGCATGTGTGCGCTTATTACACAAACAAGAGCTAAATTGACAAAGCATAGTGACGATGAAAGAAATACATTAAGGAAATGCATAAAGGGAAACCTAATTTATCTGGAAATACACCTTATTACAAACACCAAGAAGACTTATTTATAGTAGGGCTTCAACCTACTCCCGTTAAAGTAACTAGAAACCTTGTGCCATCAATTGTTTCTAACTGAAAGCACCTAACTCAAGTATATGAGTGATAACATATGGCCCCAACCAATGCACCTTGAGCTTTCTTGGATGGCGCAAAAACTTGGAGTCATACAGAAGTACCATTTGTCCCACCGCAAGTTTCTTATCCCTGATGTGTCGATCATGCCATGCCTTTTGGCATGCTTTCTCCTATTTCTGACTCCAGCGTGTGATGGCTCGGCGCTCATCTAGTTGAACCATCTTCTCAATCCATTCTTCCAAGGCTTGCTCATCAGCTAGACCTCCAGCGCGTGCAATGCGCAAAGAAGGTAACATAAATTCTATAGGAAGAATAACTTCCATGCGCAAACACCAATTGAAAAGGTGTGGCTTTGTTCAATCTTTTGTATGTTGTTCTATAAGCCCAAAGAACAACAGATACTTTATCATCCCAATCTTTCCTTCCAACATCACAAATCTTGGTCAATGTGTGGCTCAAAATCTTGTTAAAAGCCTCAACAGTCCCATTTTCCTGAGGGTGATAGGGTGTAGTCTTATGGTGGGCAACCATAAACTCATCTAAAAGAATTCATATTGTCTCATTTAAAAAATGTGTACCCCTATCACTTGTTAAACTTAAAGGACAACCATACCTTGTAAGAAAATTCTCCCATAAGAACCTTACTTACTGTAGCCACTGTGTAGTCCTTTGTAGGTGCTGCTTCTGCCCATCGAGTAAGATAATTTGTACAAGTGATGATATAGCGTGATCTAGTCCTGTGCGCGACTAGTGAAATAGGCCCGACAAATTCAATTGCCCATTTCTCAAAGGGTTTTGCACTTGTAATTGGGCGTAGAGGCATCTCATCCCTTTGTCCTGGTCGACCGAGGTGTTGACAATGGTCACATGTCTTACAATACTCTTTACAATCCTTGTACAACATTTCCCACCATAAAACAACAAGTAGGATCTTGCACGCAATTGTTACATCACTTGCATAGTGGCCACCTGCAATACCACCATGTGCTTCTTCCATTATATCCTTTTGTTCATGCTCCAATACACAACGGCATAACACCTCGTCTCTACCTAACTTGTACAAATCACCACTGATTAACATGAATGGTGCCGCGTGAATAGAAAGTTGCTTCTTCTCTAAATCTTTCATGCATTTCAGCACCATACTAGTCCTCAGAAAGATAGTAATGTCCTCCAATTCTGATGGCACGCATTGTAACCTATACAGTTGTGCATCAGGCATGGTCTCTTCTATTGTTTGTGCCTCTTCTCCTGATTGAATTCTAGATAAGTGATCCGGTCCAGAATTGCTTTTGCCTAGTTTTACCACAACTGTAAAGTCAAACTCTTGAAATAAGAGTATCCATCGGCATATGCGCCCCTGTAAAATGGGCTTGTTCACCAAATACTTTAATGCCATGTGATCTGTATAAAACACAAATGGTGTAGCCAAAAATACTTGATGAAATTTGTGCAAGGCATAGATCATGGACAAGGCCTCGCGCTCTGTAGTGGTATAATTATGTTCTGCAGGGGTCAACTTCCTACTAGCAAAGAAAATGGGATGATCAACAATACCTTCTCTGGTTGAGCTAAGACAACACCAATGGCTGTGCCAGAGGCATCCACATGAACATGAAAAGGTTTATCCCATGAAGGAAAGCACAAGATAGGCACGGTAGTAAGTTTCTTCTTCAATATCTCAAACGCGTGCTGCTTTGTGACTCCCCCAATAGAATGTACCTTTTCCTTGAGCAATTCTTCCAAGGGTGCAATAAATTTTGCATACCCTTTTATAAACTTCCTGTAATACCCTGTATGACCCAAAATTTGCACACTCTCACGCCGATCGGTAGCTAGCGCTTTCAAGCCTATGATGACTATAACTTTAGTTGGGTCAACCAACAACCCTTCCTTGTAGATAATGTGTCCTAAAAGTGTTCCAAAGGGAGTAGCAAAAGATGCACTTCTTGATGTTCAATGAGATACTCAATTGTCCACATCTTTCAAACAGTAAGCACATATTATCACAATGATCCTTAATTAGCCCATAAATGGTCCAATCATCAAGATAGACTTGTAAAAGTTATGAATAAAATCCTTGAAGGCTTGTACCACTATCCTTGAAAATATAAGCAGTGCATTCTTCAATCCAAAGGGCATCACAGTATAGGCAAAGCTTCCCCATTCAGTAGTGAAGGTGGTCTTCTCTTGATCTTCCTGGGGTAATCCTAACCTGATGATACCTGAAAACCCATCTGTAAATGAATATATCTCACGCCCAGCCACTCCTAATATTTCCTCTGTGAATGGCGTAGGAAAGGGATTTGTAACACATGCTGCATTCAACTCTCTATAATCAACACAAATTCAAATCCTACCATCCTTTTTTATGCTTATCACCATAGGATTGACCCATTCTGATTCATCCAATGGTCGAATGATCCTAGATTTCAACATCTTGTCAATCTCCTCCTTTACTTTCTCACACAAATTGGGATTCATTTGATATGGTCACTTCCTAATAGGGTGCACACCTTCCTTGAGCTTTATCTTCATTTCTCCGAGTGATATATGCACGCCTTTAAGTTCATGGTATCCTCTTGGGAATAAGTCCTCATAGTCTTGAAGTAACTCTATGATCTTTGCTACCTCTGATTCTGACTAGTAATCCCCAATTATCACCTCCTTAGGTTCAGCTTTTGTGCCTATATTGACCTTTGTTGTCTTCATAGGTTCATGATATGCGCGCATCTACATCCGCACTGGCTAACACTTCACGTGTTCCATGTGAATGATCCACATCCAAGTGCTCAACTTCCTCCTCATCAATTATGTAAACCATCTTCCCCTTATCTTTTTCTAGAGAAGCGTGCTCAAGTAATATGATATCATCTTCTTCATCTGCAAAATGTGCCCTTGTCTCTGTCTCATCAAATAATTCCTAAATAAGTTCTTCCACTTTCCCACTGTCTCCCATGGTTAAGCACTTGATAAAGCTTAAAGTTGTGTTCACTGGTGGTGTAGATGAAAAGAAGTCAAAAGTTTGGATCATCCCTCTTCCAAAGTTTTCCAATTGCCGGTGTTGCGATGTAATTTAGCATATACATACCAAGCACACGCGTAACCTTTTAGAGTAGAATAAAATTGGTGCACCCAAAGTGAGGGCGGTAATGCTTCATGACCTCTTTTGTCCGAGTCTCTCACACCGCTATATATGATGTTGAGCGGGTTGATCACCATGATAAGGGACATTTTTTTGTAGGTGCATTACTTCTTGAAAACCTAGTTGATAAGGCGGTCCTAATCATTCCCCATTCTAAGAGATTATCCCTATGGACCACCCACCGGTCTTGCTTGTTGTCCCACCCAAAGTATACGACAACACATCTCATCATTTAAGATGGTCAACCTAGTTTGTTTCCATGGCTCCGTAAGAATCTAGCCAAATCTTCGGATCTAGTATAGCGGGATACTTGAAGCGACCTATACACCGAATAAAGTGAAAACCATTTTTCAAGCAACCACGTGCTTAACTTCGCGCCCCCACCGTTCATAAGTGACATGAGCCCAATTATCACAAGCAACACCGGTAGTATCACGATTGACTAAGAATCTTCCTAATGAGGGATTCTTTCCTTAGATGGATCATGGACCTCTGGGTCCGGAATAACGCGTATATAAATTTTGTTCAAGTCCTCTTCGCTTAAAGGTTCCACATATGGCATGGATTTCCCATCTATCAACGGTATTATAACCCTTTCCTCCTTGTTCTCAAAGCTGATACACCCCTTGTTAAATCTCAAATCAACATTATTCACATAACACCAAGGGTGCCCAAGAAAAGCTGGGAAGCTATCTACTTCTACAAGCGCTAGCACTTCAAAGTCTCCTGTGAACTTGGCCCCTTGTATAGTGATAGATGCATCCTTCAAAACTCCTATGGGAGTAGATTTCATTCTATTTTCCATGAATAATACATTAGATGATGGCTGCAATGGGGGTCTCCCCATTTGTTCCCACGCATCCAATGTAAGTACATTTACTTCCACACCTGTGTCAATCAAAATATTACTCAACAACCACCCATCCACAACAACATTCAAAGTGATCTCCTTGTCGTAATCAATGCTATCGGGGGGAATATTCGCATGAAGTATTTGTCTTCTAGTCTCAGTTCCCATGCGCGAAGTATTCCCTTTCAACCAATTTCCTAATAAAGGAATAATATTCTCCTGGCGCAACATTCTACATACCTCTCTGATGTCGTCAATATCCGATGGGGCCTATTCTATATCCTTGTGCTCCAATTTCCGAGACTACTCTTTCAAACCTTGTATCTCACCTTGAAGGCTTCTAAGGACCTCCATCGTTTCTTGATAGACTTCTTTCTAATGAGTTGGATTTGGATACCTAGCATGCAAAACCTCCTCCCTAGTGATTTTCGGTTTACATTGCATGCACCTCTCTTACACATGCCACCTCAGCTCATGTGGTTAGCTTGACTATTACTACCTCAGGTTTTGGTGTTAACTTGGGTATCCACTGATTCTCTATCATGCTGCTGGATTCTAACCATCCCCGCACCCTTATTTTCTTGCTTGTGTTGCTTACTGAGATGCTCATACAAGTCCGGACACTCTTCATAACTATGCCCCTTTCCACAAAATGAATATGAAATATTTTGCGGGCATTCGCGCCTATAATGGTCAGGTGAACCACATGTATAGCAAGTTCCTCGAGGGAATTCACTCCTTCCTCCACCTCAGCCTCGTCCTCCATATCCACCTTGATATCCTCGTCCTCTTTCACGAAACCTCGTCAAACCTTCGTCATTCCATTCGTACATAGCACGTTTTATTATAATTCCTATCCCGATGCTCATTCTTCCCTTTAGAATTATCACCACACTTGCTGTCTCTTACCCCAATATCAACGGCATCATGGATCTCGGCCAATCAATCTACAAACTCCTTAGTATCATGGGTCCTGCATCGACACTAAAATTTTCCTCCGTAATTTCTATTTCATTAATGTATGTATTAGGAATAGGATGTTGTTAAGTATAATTAGTAGTAGTGTCTGATAGAAGATAACAACGCCACGATGCAGTGCCGCCAATAATGTGGAGTACGGTAACAATCAAAGTACAATAGGAATGTTGTAAAAAGTAAATATTTGTCGTAAGTGGTCTGGTAATGTTAAAATGTCAAAGTTTGGGTAATTAGAGAAGTAGGGTCTACATGATTAGGAATTAGAAATATTATATTGGTAATAAAGACAAGGAGTGAGGTCATAAATATTTTGTGTATTTTATTTGTAAAAAGTCTAAAAATGTGGAACCCATGTAAAATGATAAGGTTTATCTTATCTTAACAGATAAGCTTACATGTACAAATAAGAGTTAAGGTATGGAATATGATTCGTCAGAGTGGATTTCTTATCCTATCTTAGAGATAAGATGGATAAGCACGGAAGTTCTATAAATAGAGAGGCCATCCCCTCATTTAGCATAGAAGGAAGTAGTGAGAAATATTGTAGGAAGTGTGCGAAGGAAGCCATCAGTTTAAAGGTGTGTTGAAGAATCCATTAAGAGGTGTAATTGTAAAGTTTCTCCCATAGTCTTGGTGAAAGGCAAGTGAAGTCAATAACACTTGAAGTACCTCATGGGTGAGATTGTAACAGTTTCATGTTAATATTATAATTTATTTTGATATTTTAGATTTGTCATCATTCTGTCTTATCATAGTCGATGGTATTCTTGTGTTATGTTGTTGTTTTGTTTCCAGATTACATCCACCAAACTAAAGGCTGTGCATTAGTAAATAATCATAGCACGAGGAGTTCCCGGTGAAGAATTATCATAGTCTTAGGATTGGTGATGACATTTTGGTTCCGTTCTTTAGGACCATTCCTCGTTGGTGGATTTTCTAGAGAGATATTCCCACTTAGTCAAAAATCAATTAGAGGGTAACCTTGTTTTTACTATGCATAGTAGTTACCATGGTAAATTCATTTTTGCCATGAATAGTAGTTACCATGGTAAAGTCATTTTTTTGGAATAGTATTTACCGCAAAGATAAAGTCACTTTTTACCGTGAATAGTATTTACTGCAAAGAACTTCACTTTTTCACCGTGAATAGTATTTACCGCATTAACTTCACTTTTACTAGTGAATAGTGTTTACCACAAGTAAAGTCGGTTTTACTTGCAATAAGTCAAGTTTTACCATAGTTTACCGTGGTCATTTCTATTTTACTGTAGAAAGGTGTAAAGTCACTTTCTAGTATAGTGATTCCAATTATTTGTGCACATAAGTCTTGTTAATTGTACTTGTGGGTTGGTATTTCACGGTGGTTACTTTTGAAAATGGGAAAGATTCTTGTTTTTTCAGCTCAATCTAATGAAGATGCTTCTTCTTTCATTCAAGAGTTTAAGCGATCTTGTATTTGTAATGGCCTTATAAGAAGGGAACAATGGACTGAATTTTTTCCTACCTTTTTAGATGGTTCAACACTTAGGTGGTTTGAAACACTAGGTGATAATGTGAAAAATTCATGGGATTTATTAATTGAAAGTTTTCTTGAAGAATTTGGTGAACAACATAAATATGCAGATCTCATGATCGAGATCACAAAGCTATCTCAAGGAGAGAAGGAGAAGATAAGGGATTATCATGCTCGTGTTCTAGAGCTAAGGAGGAAGCTCGATGCCCAGATCCGAAAGGAAGGACTAGCGGATGGGTTGATGAATGGTGTGTATAATCTCCTCTGTAAGCACTTCATTCTTGGGATGAAGCTAGAGATCGACAAACGAGTGAAGTATGACCGCCTGCTACCATTGAACAAGCAAAGGAGATTGCAAGAAGGCAAGAAGAAAGCATGGAAGAGGAGCCCAAAGAAATTGTTGCTAAAGTAGAGCCTACACCAGCACCTTTGGTCCAGAATCCACAACCACTCCCGGTGAGCACAAATATTTCTCCTAGTACATCTACTGAGTATGAAGATCTACTCAAAAAGATGGGTCAATTAACTATTAATCTTCTTCAAGGAAAGGAATTTAGTTCTCAGGGAGGAGATAGAGGTCCAAAAAGAAATATTTTTGAAGTTGTTTGTTATGGTTGTTATAAAAGGGTCATTATAAGTATAATTGTCCGAGATAGAGCTTCTACATCGGTAAAGGAGATAATGATAAAGGAAAAGCACTGTGAATTCTTTTGATGTAGTAGATAAGAGCATAAATAATGAAGTAGATGTGTTTGTAACAAAAAGAAAAAAAAAGAAAAAGATAATCAAGATGGAAATGATCCTAAGAAGATGAAAGAAGAAACTAGTAAGAAACATAGGAGAAGAAAGTTGGGTGTGCGGGATTTTCTCGATTTCACGGGGCAAGGACCATACTCCATCTTGGAAGATCTGCATCTAAAAGGCTCGCAAATATTATATATGGTCAACTCTTGGCTATGTCTTCGAGAAGAGGCGGGAGTTGCGAGGTGGACTCAATGCTCGAAGAAGGAAGGAGGTTGATGTCCTTGTTTTGGAGGCGAGGCGGATCCCTATGCTCCACAAGCTGAGCTATTATGTAATGGTATTTCAATTCATGATGTCTTAGTTGATGGAGGTGCTGTAGTTAATGTAATGACCGAGTCTGTAATGAATATGTTGGGTTTAAAAATTGATCGCCCTTCAACACTTATGTTAAGGTCATTAAATAAAGGAAAAACTAAACCGAGAAGGTGTAGTTTAAAATGTGGCAATATCTCATTATGAGTGTGGTATGTGTGATAGACTTTCGGGTGATGAAAAATGGTATGTTGCGTACCCAATGCTTTCTTTGGAAGACCATGGCTAAGGAGAGTTCATGCAAGAAACTACTGGAATGAAGGTTTCATGACACTTGGACGTGGTAGAGAGAGGGTGAAGATAAATGTGATCCCTCGACATCATAAGGCGAACCCTGTGGATTCAAGTGATGAAACTGATGATTGGACATCCTCTGATTACTCTAGTACCGGTGAAGTGGACACTGAAGATGAAGAAAGCGAGGTGGATGTTTTAGTCATGGATATCCTTCCAAATCACACCAACTCATGACCCCATAAAATTATCTCAAGAAGAATTTGATGATCGTCTCCAAAAATAAAGATTGGTGATCTTTGTGATGGAGAGTGAGAAGGAATCCTACCTCCAGCTCTTTCGAAGGTACATACACCTATTCACTTTTGATTACAAGGAACTCCATCAAGTAAGTTGGGTAGAACATTGTATTGAGCTGGTAGATGGTGCTAAGCCCATAAAGCAAATGCCATATAGAATGAATCCTAATTTTTCCAAGACCGTAAAAAAGAAGAAATAGATAAGTTGCTTGATGCGGGATTCATATTTCTTTGTGGAGAATTCGAATGGGTTTCTCCCATTGTGATCTCAATAAAAAAGAATGGGAAGCTACGCATTTGTGTTGATTATAGGAAGCTCAATAAGGCAACAAAGAAGGATCATTACCCTCTTCCATTTTCAGATCAGATCTTGGACGAAGTAGCTGGCCAAGAGTGCTATAGTTTTGCTGATGGATATAGCGGCTATAACCAAGTTCGTATAGCAGAGAAAGATCAACTGAAGACCACGTTCACCACTCCTTGGGGAACGTTTGCTTATAGAGTTATGCCTTTTGGGTTGTGTAATGCTCTAGCAACATTCCAACGATTTGATGAATAGGGTGTTCGAACCCTACATTGGGACCTTCATCAGAGTATTTCTGGATGATTTTTACATCTATGGGAGCAAGTTGGACCACCTGCACCAAATGGAGACAACATTTCAAAGGTTAGATGAAGCACAAGCCTCACTAAACCCTACAAAGTGTGTCTTTGGATGTTCTAAAGGCATTTTGTTAGGGCATGTTGTATCCAAAGATGGTATTGGTACTGATCCTGATAAAGTTTCAAAAATCAAAGAT
Organism: Taxus wallichiana var. yunnanensis; assembly: GCA_018340775.1. NCBI lineage: Eukaryota > Viridiplantae > Streptophyta > Pinopsida > Cupressales > Taxaceae > Taxus > Taxus wallichiana. The sequence goes on along the minus strand of CM031240.1, from coordinate 423,622,439 downwards.
TTACCATTTCCTCTTAATAGAAGTAAGTTGAGATCATTTTTAGGCCATGTGGGTTACTATAGAAGGTTCATCAAGAATTTCTCAAAGATTACACAGCCACTAACCCAATTCTTGAAGAAGGATGTTACTTATGAACCAGGAAATAAGGTGCATGAAGCTTTTGGACAATTGAAGGAAGCCTTGGTGTCTTCACTTGTTTTGAAGAATCTAGATTGGAGCAAGCCATTCATTGTGTACACTGATGCCTCAGATGTAGCACTAGGAAGTACTTTGAGCCAAAAGGATGAAAATGGGAATGAACATCCAATTTACTTTGGGAGCAGACAAATGAGCAATCTTTGAGGTAAATTATCTTAATCGAAAAAGAGGCTCTTTATCATTTTTGCTGTAAAGAAGTTTAGAAATTACTTGCTAGGGCAAAAATTTCTAGTTGTAACAGATCATCAGGCTCTAAAATATATTGTAAATAAGCCTAACCCATCAGGGAGGATAGCAAGATGGATAATTTTGCTACAAGAGTTTGAATTTGATATCATAGATAGGCCGGAAAGAAGCATGTCAATGCGGATGCACTCTCTCGAGCCTATGATGGTTTAGGATCATCTTGTGATGATGATGATTTCCCAATGCAACATTGTTATCCCTAGTGAATACATAGATATTTGGAATTATCTCGAATGAATTCAAGTTTCTGAAGGTGCCAATACAAAGACTAAGAGAAAGATTACTCAAGCCGGTCATCCATATTCTATTCTGCATGGAGTATTATTTCGAATAGGACACGATGGACAATATAAGAGGGCAAAATTGGACGTGATCAAGGGAAGGAACTGCTAGAAGAATTCCACAATGGTACATGTGGAGGGCACTTCTCCGGACAACTTACAAAGCAAGAAGGATCTTGGATGCGGTTATCACCGCCCACTCTTTTTAAAGATTGTTATAATTATTGTAAGACATGTGATATTTGTCAAACACATGGTAACCGTAAGACTTCATCGGCTCCATTATGTCCTATTCTTCCCCTTGGTCCCTTTGAAAAGTGGGTAATAGACATTATAGGTCCACTTCCAACTACATCATGCCAAAATAAGTATATTGTAGTTGCCACATTATTTAACCAAGTGGGTTGAAGCTAGGCCATTGAAAACAACTTCCATGGATGAAGTGGCAAGGTTCATGTATGAACTCATTGTCACCGATTTGGTTGCCCATTAGAAATTGTAACAGATCAAGGAAGCCACTTCATTAATGAGGTGGTAGAAGCCCTAGTCAATAAGTTTTCTATTAAGCACAGGAAGGCAACAACATACAAGCCAAGCACAAATGGATAGGTGGAACGAACAAATTTTGTGTTGTGTCAAATTCTAGTAAAGATGCGCCTTGCGGTACATAAATGGGATAAAAGGATTCATGCAACATTGTGGGCATATAGGGCAACATCAAAGTCAGCAACAGGATACTCCCCATTTTAGTTGGCCTATGGCATTGATCTAGTTCTTCCTATTGAGTTTGATATTCCCACTGTGAGAGTTATGAAAAATGAAAGGATGGATGAAAGTGATTCAGTAAAAGAAAGGTTGGTACATCTTCATTTGCTGGAGGAAATGAGAGAAATAGCAAAGGATACAAGCCATAAGAAGAAAATGAAGCAAAAGGAATACTTTGATCAAAAGATCCGGTGGTCTCCATTTCATGTAAATGACTTGGTTCTAGTATATGATTCCAGATACGAAAAAAGAAGACAGAGAAAATTTCTTCCAAAATGGATGGGGCCTTACAAAATAGCAAATTTGTGCATAAAAATGGTACGTCTGGATTGGAGGAATTGGATGGCACTCCCATTACAAAATGGGTCAACCACGACAAGCTGAAGATTTTCCAAGCACCAGAATAGTCTACTCAGGACGGAGTAGAAGCTAGGAAGGGGGAAGATGTCGACACTAAAATTTTCCTCCGTAATTTCTATTTCATTAATGTATGTATTAGGAATAGGATGTTGTTAAGTATAATTAGTAGTAGCGTTTGATAGAAGATAATGGCGCCATCAGTATGGTGCTGCCAATAATGTGGAGTACGGTAATAGTCAAAGTATAATAGGAATGTTGTAAAAAGTAAATATTTTTCGTAAGTGGTCCGGTAATGTTAAAATGTCAAAGTTTGGGTAATTAGAGAAGTAGGGTCTACATGATTAGGAATTAGAAATATTATATTGGTAATAAAGACAAGGAGTGAGGTCATAAATATTTTGTGTATTTTATTTGTAAAAAGTCTAAAAATGTGGAACCCATGTAAAATGATAAGGTTTATCTTATCTTAACGAGATAAGTTTACATGTACGAGATAAGAGTTAAGGTATGAAATATGATTCGTCAGAGGGATTTCTTATCCTATCTTAGAGATAAGATGGATAAGCACCGGAAGTTCTATAAATAGAGAGGCCACCCCCTCATTTAGCATAGAAGGAAGTAGTGAGAAATATTGTAGGAAGTGTGCGAAGGAAGCCATCAGTTTAAAGGTGTGTTGAAGAAGCCATTAAGAGGTGTAATTGTAAAGTTTCTCCCATAGTCTTGGTGAAAGGCAAGTGAAGTCAATAACACTTGAAGTACCTCATGGGTGAGATTGTAATAGTTTCATGTTAATATTATAATTTATTTTGATATTTCAAATTTGTCATCATTCTCTTATCATAGTCGATGGTATTCTTGTGTTATATTGTTGTTTTTTTCCAGTTTACATCCACCAAACTAAAGGTCATGTGCATTAGTAAATAATCATAGCACGAGGAGTTCCCGGTGAAGAATTATCATAGTGCGGATTGGTGATGATAGGTCATGGACCTATAAATTTTACAAAAGGAGGATACATTCTTTCTGATCGCGCGTTGTAGTAGGGGGCAGTGACTAGCATCATGATTCAAATGGAAAATCTCACAGTCCAATAGCAATGAATGTATAGTTCTGTGGGGGCAACTATCCTTGGTGTGCCCTTCCACTTCACAATCTGTACACCAGATTCCTGAGCGCGTTTCATGAGCTAAGTTTACCGATAATTTCTCTAACTGTTTTGCCATAGCTACTATCTGAGCTTCCAAAAATGGACTAACTCCAGTGTCAATACTCCCAACTACTTCAGCACGTAAAGCGGCTTCTAATGCTTTACACGGGTCGGTATAAGTTTTATGCGGCAGTGCTCTCCGAAATGGGGTAATTAATTCCTCGAAAAACCACCGTGCATGCTTTGACGTGCATGAATGTCATAAGAGAGTTGGGATAGAAGTGTTTTAAAATGGGCATCATACTCATGTACACTTTCGTAGTGCCTTTCTTTGTATCCTTGAGTGTGCTTATACTCTTCCTCAAACTCGGGATATGGAACTCTTTTAAGAAAGCATCTTTCAATGCTTGCATAATCAATATAAGTTTGATTGGGATCAAACTTCCTATACCAAATGTCTGCAGCACACGCTTTGTAATGTAGTAGCAAATTGACTTGCCTTGCGCTTAGAGGTCGTGATACCTTTCGCATAACACAATATTTCACACATATGAACATTTTTAGCAAATCATCCTCGATACCTCTATATTCTCGGGAGATGAAGGGACATCTCCATATAAATGTTTTGGGGTTGCTTCTGCGGGCCTTAACCACCCGACCCGAAACCTCCTTGGTTTCCTCTTCCTTCAAAACCACCGAACTAGAACTACCCATATTGCCCGATCCTCCTCCAAGATTTGGAATAGGGCCCATGGATGCACTCCCATGTGTCCCTACAAGCGGTACTATCTTGGACCCCTACACTTTGTGAGGTAGTCCCATTCCTGAGGTGAATCCCACACTCAGCACACTCATATTCTGTGCAGATGATGAGCCTAAAAATGTACCCCCAAAGAATAACGAAGCTTGTTTGTGCTTGCCATTGAGGTACTTGCTTTGTCTTACCTATTTACGTGCTTTCACTCCCTAAATTAATTTTTTTTCTACCTGCTATACTAGAAACTGGAAAACCAAGCCCAAGGGCTAGGTCAGTAGGTTGGATTAGATGCACGCCCATGGCCCAAGTCATATCTATTGGTGTGCTTCCATGTGAGGCCGAAGAGGGTTCTCTGTCATGCTTTGCTAGATGGGGAGTTCCTGATACTCTTGCTCTTCTTCCTCCCCATGAGCCTCAAATCCTTCACGAGCCATCTCTCTCCACAAAACCATCCATTTTGTAATTTCTTATTTCTTGCGTAATTCCCTCTCGTGTGCCTCATCATACTTCGCCGCCTCTCTTCCCTTTCTTTGTCTTTATACCGCTAGGTCTACCATCTTTCACCAATCCTGTTCCTGCCCCCATGCATGGAGATTTTTTAGCTCTCCATGGGTTTAGCTTCCAAGCTCAACGTTACCATTAGTATTTTGATTGCTAGCGGAATACCTTGTAAATACGTCCCTCTAGGATATCCTAGGAACTGGAACTCTACTACCTCTCGGGCACAAATAAGTTGAAATTGAATACTCTAGAATATAGCTGTTTAGGACAACGCAAAACAAGGTATCCACCGCACGAGTCCAACTCAGGTCAGCATCATATAGTGTTTGAAATTTATCCTATGTCCAAACAAGTGTGCAATACCTCTAATTCCGCTTAGATGCATATGCGATCAACCATTCATATAATTCTACTTTGTAAAGATATCAAAGAAGCTTTAGTGACAAACCGTCATACTGATTCTACTCTACCCAAGTGCGTGTGCTAAATCCGGATCCAATGTTAAACCTCTCGTGCGTATTCTTCCTCCAAATCATGAATCCATTCTTCAACACTCACCAAAGTTAGCCGGTATTTCTTCATTGCGAACCATTCTCAAACAATTGAAAAAGAGGTCCTGAAATGGAACCAACGATACTGACCTAGAATTCTTAGTTAACACCTAGTTACATCGGCACATCACTCACCTAGGCCGAGCGCTCACCTAAAAGCACGCAAAGGTACTTGGGTCCCTCTTAAGAGTTGCTGTAGAAGAATGGTAGCATGATAAAGCAGTAAACATATATTTTTAGAAACTAATCCATCTATTCATCATTATACTGAACTAGATCTATAAGCGCTTAAATGTAAATCATCATGATAACAATAATATACATTGACAAAACATATCGACACATTGTTGTTTGACCAATATTCTTTATATATTCATCGTACCAACAATACAAAAGCTTCATACAATACCAGACATGTGTGCATGGATCTGTTACAATTATCTAGTCTCATGTACTCATGTATCTCTCATCCTTCAAAGCATGTGTCTCTGTACATCTCCCTTACTAAGTGATTCATTTACATATATATAGGGTGGGGAACTAGCCCTTCACCACTTAACTCTACCAGAAATAGGTCACATGCTAATAACAACCACGTGCCTTTTACAACTATAGCCATACATGCAAGTATGCTATCTATAGATCGTTGATAGTTAACTATAGTGGTGGATCTATTCTTAGCTTATGCCCATGCAAGAGTGAGTTGACATGCTCTTCAAAATCTCCATGAAGAGTGGCATGCAAGTATCGGCATCACTTTGTGTGCTCTGCACACCAATCTCTAAGAATAGACCTGATCTCCAAAATTGGCTAAGTCCTGAAAGTCTTGACTCTACACCTCTGCGCGTGACGCCTTCCTATACCTTTGTGCCTTTGCTCCTGTGTTGTTCTTCCACGTGGACTCTGTGTGCAAGTTCAACTAAGTGTTTTATCCGATCAAAAAATATGAGGAAGACTAAGTGATAAGACTTTAATCCTAGATTATAGGATCAAGCATTTGTATAAGAAGCCATCTCTAGATGAATACAATATCCCGCATGAATACAAATCAATATTTTTCATATTATATTTTCAATGTTCATGTGGTGAGTTTTATTATATTAATTTGTACCAAATTTTAATAGCTTCAAAATATAAAGAAAGTAACACAACCCACTCCGTCTCTATTAATTCATGTTATGATCCTTCAACTACATCTACTCGACAATTTCTTCCACTTATGATGATATTTCATATCATGAAATCAAGAAGATAGGTCAGAAGGGAAGATCAGTGGATGGATGGATTGAATGCATACTTCAAGAAGAAAATCCATTGATTAAAACGTTGTAGAGTTATATAATGAATTGAATACTGAGAAAGATTCCATAAGGAAACTAGATGCATCCCTGTCTGAAGAAAGCAAAAATTTGGGTCTTAGTTTGGTTACCTAGGAAGAAATCAAAAGTATTGATACAGATCTACTCTTCCAAGAAGGTGTGGTGAGTAGTGCCTACAAGTTGTTTGAATTTCAAAAGGCCATGGAATTCAGGTCATAGGTGTTACAAGATTTGAACAAAAATTGGATGAAAAATGGGTTGAAATAATAGATGCGTTGAGTGATATTTCAGAAGAATTTGAGGAGATCCATTGTAAGTTCTTCAATGAGAACATTGACGCCCTTCCAATTGATCAAGTGAAGACCAATTTCAGAAGTTTGGTAAAGCAAGATGATGAAGTTACAAAAACCTTCAACATTAATTCAATCTACAGACTTGTTTCATGCTAGAATTTCATAAATTGGATCAAGAAAGTTATAAGCAAGTTGAAAAGGTTGCTAGCTAAGGTTGCAAGGGAAGTGGATACAAAAGATGTAGTAAGTTAGTACGCATGTGGACATGAAGAGGAAGAAATACAAGAAATTGTGAAGTGTTTCATGGAATTTAAGCAATGTACGATTTACAAGTATGAAAGAGAGTCAAGATAAATATGAACTTGAAGCTTCATAATGTAGGGCCAAACTGAGCTTGGTGGCCATTGTTGAACAAGATTTGAGTTCTTGGTTGGTCAAAGGTTATATGGTTGACTTAGTCAAACCTTTGAAACTGCTTTGCTATTTTTATGGGAGCTGTTCCCTTGAACTTAAATACATTCTATTTTTAGCAATTAGTTAGCTAAAGGTAGGATCTGTAATGTCCAACCTCTTGAACTTATAAATAGATTAGAGGTGTTAAGCATTGAATCAATTTTCAATTTGGTGAGAATACTCTTCAATATTGGAAGAGTTTTTAAGCTACTTTGAGCCTTTTGATAATATTCATAACAATATTTTTCCGTGGAATGTATGGTGTATTGTGCTCCAATTGATTAATCTCTAATTTGTGAATGTTTAATTCCTTGATATGGATTGATTGATCTACCTTTATATCAGTTATATTTCTTTAATCTTGAGGAACGTGACATAGAACCTTTGTGTTTCAGTTGTGGAGAATTTATTCCCTTTATGTTATCAAAGTGAATCATACTTACCAGTAAAATATTAGAGAGTATCACATGAAATTTGCATATAATTGATTGTTGTGATATGTTAATTGTGATTTTGAATGAATCTATCTGTTCACTTGCAACTTTGTGCATCACCTTATTTAAATTTTTATTGTTATTTATCTCTAACCTTAATCCTAAAGACTAAGTACATTAGGATATTTATAAGTGTTTTAGCTTTACACTTCGATCATAGATCAAGTGATCCAAGTTCCAAAGGAAGTCGGCCCTCTCTGAAGGTTCATCCCAAGGCAACAAGGTCCCACACCTTAGGGATGTTCCAATGTTGCATGATATCACTCAAAGATTCAATGGGTGCGTGATCCATGTGATAACATTATTCTCCATCCATGACTACTTCCCAAATTTATACACCATTATAGATGGTGTGATCCTATTTTTCCCTTGTTCTAATTCGATCTAGTTTGATCCAAGGAAAAAAAAGATATAGATGATATTGTATTATGATTGTTGGAGGACACCGATTGTCTTGTGAAAACTACTATGTAAATTGTTGAAAATTATGTTGATATGATAAAGTGATTGAATCGCCCTATTCATATAGCACCTAGGAAAGGCCGTGATTACCACTCGGCACTAGTTTCTATGTTTGGGTGGTGGCGTTTGTGGTTAATTGAGGACCCATGTCGAATTTGGGATATTTGAAACATGTAGAATCGTAGATTGTGTTGTCTTGTGCTATATCTCTCGAGATAATATAAGGGATGACATGATTCGCCCAATGTATTTTCCCCTCATTTGGAGTTCATGCAATGTTAAGGAGGATGCGGCCCAAAAGAGATGACTTAATGCTTGAGCTAAAATAAACCTTGCAAAGGGAGGGAATGTGGATGGTAGAAACTAAGATACATGCAAACAAAGTGGTTAGATACATGTGTTAGTAGAAAATTAATAAACATGTAATATGTAACAAGTAATAGTGTAGACAAAGTAGATTGTGAAAAGTGGGATTTAAAAATGGGACATCACTCATAATGTCATAAGACAATCGTGCCAAAACGTCCAAAAACATACAAGCAATGAACACACAAGACATAGGGTAAAGCCCACAAAATATGGCATTCAATGAGAGACAATGGAAAAAATTAACAAGCAAAGTATCAAACAACCATGGTAGCAAATAGTTTCTGCAAAGCAAATGTTACACATGAAGCACCCGTTAGCATGTTAGAAGATAAAAACTATGTCAAAATGTGTATGATCAATGGAATAAGTAGTGTGTTAGTAAGAATAGGAAGTATTATAAAATGAAACAATGTTGGGCCCCTAAAATATTGACTAAAAAAGTAGGTGCGCAAAGGCGTGCAAGGATAAAGCACGCAGGGAAGGGTTTAAGGAATCCCATGGCATGCGTGATGCACATGGATATAACCAAGGGTTTAGGACTTAGTCAAATTGGGCGTTTGGGGTAAACATGTGAAAAGCATAACCCGATCACGCATGGATAAGGTGTCGGCATGGCGACAGTTGGCCTAGGAAGGAGCATGCCTATGATAGAAGCTTCTAGAAGCACATCATGGTATAAAGTGGAAAGCTCAGGCCTAAAGGAGCATGCTCGCATGGAGGACCACATTCGCGAATCTTGGCATCGGATATGAGGGTGCTGGAGGATGAGTTAATAGTCCGAAAGGCTATAAATATAAGTGCCTACAGTAAAGAAAAGAAGAGAACAAGAGAGTGGGCGGAGCTCTGTAGAAATACTACAAGAACTCTGTTAGTGGGTAATTGCATTTGGAAAAGATGTATTGGGTATGGGGATTGTAATTTTTCTTTTTGTTAGCCTAGCTACATTAGTCCAGTTGTAATGCATGATTGCGGTCTGCTTCTCTGTGACATTCTGTAATGGCTCCATGGATGTAATGAGGTTACCAAGTTTATATATATGAATATCAATGGTTCTGATACATACATATTTTTCATAGGTTCTCTTTCATTTATGTTTATGCTAGGTATGGATGTTTGTATACTTCTTTCTATTATGATACAAGTCATATAGTCTGTGAAGTACTATCTGTCTGGAATGGCTGCAAGGATCTAGAGGCCGTTCTGAGCTCTATGGTTCTTGTATGTCATAAATCCTTTTTAAATCTCTTAGACACAAATCATAGATGATGTTTCCCACTTAAATCACATAAAAGAGAGACTCGGCACCCGCACATGCCTCGGGTGAGCACCCAACATCCATTGGGTGATAGGCCGGCATGCATGGGGTTCCTTTCTTTTGTGATAGGGGTAAAAATGACTACATCTTGGTTCCATTACTAGGACCTCTTTTCAAAGTTGTAGTGGGAAATAACATACATCATGATCTGTGTAGTGAGTAATGACAAAGTGGTTAACGTTGGAAAGTGTTGAATCATGGTTCAAGAGCACGGAGGATGAATTTTCTCAAAGATTCAACACTGGACTTGAGTTTGATGCACATAGATGGGTAGAAGAGAACCTCTACCATGATCTATATGATTTTTTTCTATTGCTTCCTAGTGGAACTGTATGAATGGCTCTCAACCTATGTGTCTAGATCAAGTTGGCATTATGGATCATGTGTGTGGACCCAAGAAGAATACCAAGAGGATATGCAGGATGCAAATTTGATGTGGACCCATGCTGTGGATCATTGGTGGAAAGGATTATTGGCTAGCTACACTCTAGAGTATGCCATTTCCACATATTCTTATCCAGAGGTTGTTGAGTTTGAGTTTCTGAGGGATCCCAGAGGATCATTTCTACATGTTGTCCCTCTAGCTATGAAAATCTTGATGGTTACCATGAGTTTAGAGGCATTCCCAATGGCCGGCTAAACCATTCTGAGTCTTGGGCGAGGAAGCTAGGGTGGAGGAAGATGGAAGATGTTGTGACGGAGAAAGAAAGGGAGGAGAGACAACTCAAGTATGGTGAAGCGTGTGAAAGGGAGATTGCTAGACAACATGAGGTTATAGGTGTGATGGATGTATGGCGACAAATATTGCGGGAGGGATTTAAGGTTCACACGAGAGGACGTGGAACTTGAGCGATGCATGTAATCCCATCTTGGCAAGCACGTAAGAGAGACCCCTTCGACTTCTGATGAGAGTTCATCGTGTGGAGAAAGAAGAACCGTTGTTGTGCACATCCCGAGCCCACCTAGTGACCGAACCTGGCACTTGGTTTTCCAGATTAGGGGAAAATATTGCTAGTCCAGTTGGTTACATTGGAGGTGATCGATCTACACCCAGGAGGTATAATTTCTCGTTTGGGCCTTCTATGGCTGTAAACACTAACCCAATGTTAGGAATTTTTGGGCAAGGTATAGACACACAAGCTTTTGGTCTCACGTGTGTATGGGAGTGGCGTGGGGTATACTATTGGTATTGGAGCATTGTCATAGACCATGACATGTAGCTCGGTGGGCTATGGGGACCCTTAGCATGACCACTATAGGACTGGTGGATGGTGGATTTGGTGGTTCGGGAGGTATAGGAGCTAGTGGCTTTGGTGGTTCAAGGCATGGTGGATCTAGTGGTTCAGACCTGGTGGACCTGGTGGATTAGGCGGTGGAAGAAACATAGGTAAAAACCAAGGCTTTGGCTCAGGAGGATTCGGGCCCCAACCACCCCCACAAGTTTTCTTTGAAATGTCTCCACATTTACCCGATTAGAGAGGTATTGAGGATGTTGTGGAACATGTTCACAAGTGTGAACTACTATGGCACGCAAAGGTATCATAACCCCAGAATGGAAGGCTAGTCAGTTTGCAACCATGTTGTAAGGGCGCGCACATAACTGGTATAGGAAATATGACCCTCATCAAACAATGGTGGACTATACTACTTTAAAGAACACATTCTTGGTAGAATTCCACATTCTTGAGTTTGAACAGAAGAGCATCAACACTTTGAAGGAGATTCAACAAGGAATGGCAGAGAGTGTGTGGGAGTATGATGTGTGCTTTAAAACTCTCTTGTCTAAATTATCATATGATATTCACCCTTCACAACATGCTCAGTGGTTTGTTGGAGGATTGATCACACCCTTTAAAAGGGCCTTATCTCATAAAAATTTTATAGACCCACACGAGGCATTGGAAGCTTCTCTACGCACCGAGGCTATTGGTAGTGTTGATACTGGATGTTAGCCCATTCCTGGAGGCTCAAATTGTTGTTATGGCCAAGCAAGCTAGAAAAATTTGTCTGCAAACTCAGCCCATGAGACTCGTAGTGGTTTATGGTGTACAAATTGTGAGTTAGAGGGGAACATTAAGGATAATTACTCCCGAAGGATAGCTCGCACCATGAAAGTAGACTGTAAAATTTGTCATGGGGACCATGATGCAAGTAGGTTCCCTTGCTTACAACGCACGTAATCCAAAGAATGTGTCTTGTTATTACAAGATCTACACGTCTACAACCCATGATACTAGGGACTGTAGGCTCATTGATTAGATCCATGAGGCCATTGATCATGGGGTACGCCAGACCAGCATTGCCAGTAGTTCCAAGGGTGATGATCACCATTATGAGGAGTGCGTAGATGGAGGCGTGTGCGGAAGGGGTTTTCACGGAGGATTCTGTGGTCATGGTAACCGCGGAAGAGGAAAGACTAAGTTCCTGCGTGGAACTTGTTTTAATTATGGGTGTACAGAGCATTACAAACGAGAATTCCCAGACCTGTTGCAATGCTCATGGTGTGGAAAGAAGCATAAGTATGAGGAGTGCCTGGAGTTGTTTGAGCACATGAATCAACAGCACCGGAAAGAAAAGGGCATTGCAATGGTTAGTATTAAGAAGGCAGACACACAGTGGATGCCTTGGGTAACATAGGGATGTAGGTTTGGAGCTTGTCTTGGTAACAACAAGGGAAAAATCCATGCATGCAAGAGAGATACCAAGGTAGAAGAACCTGGTTTCAAGGGAGGAAGTAGTTCATGGAAAGTACCTAGACCCCGCGCATCAAAAGGAGGTATATCAAGACACCATGGATGTTATTTAGAGTTTACAAGGGGAAATCTAGTGTCTAAAGGAGTAGTCCAGGAGGGAGGAACAAGGAAGGAGAGTCGAGGCACCAAAGGATGACCTGGATGAGGTCAAGGAGGTGTGTAAAATGCTAAGGCAAGAGAATATTATTCCCTTGCTAGGATCATGGTTGAGAGAGAAGGTACCATGCGCGCCGGAGGAGAGCATGAGAGGAAGGTCTTACACATAAACCTTCCCCCTCATAACCTTGACTATGATAAGGAGATCACATTGAATGCAGTTGTAGATGGATGGCTCCTTTTAATATCCTTATTGACACATGCATGAAGGTTAATGTTCTAACTTTGGATGCATGGCATCAGATGGGAAGACCTATATTATAGTCATCTTTGAATGTGTTGTATATGGAAAACAAGACTAAGGTGATGCCCATCGGTGTCTTAAAGGATGCAACTATCACTATCTAGGGAGCTATGTTTACTGGGGACTTCAAAGTCTTGGCACTTGCTGAGGTAGACAATTTTTAGCACTCCTTGGGTGCCCATGGTGTTACAAGAACAATGCAGGCCTTCAGTTCAAAAAAGGGTACATCAAATTTGAAAATAAGGAGGAGTGGGTCATTATACCCCTGGCTGATGGGAAGTCAACACCCTATCTTGAACGCCTGGGAGAAGAAGTTTTGGATAGGATATATGTGTGCTCAATCAGGGACCCAGAGATAACCCATCCTACTAATGGAGTAATCCACTTTGAAGATGCTTAGTTAGAAAGTGATACCACCAATCTAGCATGTGACAATTGGGTGCATGGAACTTATGAATTGATGGGAGGATAGTTGAGAGGGTCAGTGACCAAGGTGACAAAGGTGTGCACAGTGTGACGCTTAGGAGGAAAGGAGTTACCTATGTATTCAGGAGGAGCCTTCCCTAAGATATTTTTATAGGAGGAAGCTCAGTGGAAGAATGAGAAGGAACAAGGGGGATGTTAGGCTATGTCCTACTTAGTACAGTGGCACGGTGGTGGGCTACCCATCAGGAGAGCCTTTTGGAATGTTATGAGGTAAGAATTGCTCTCTCTGTCAAATTTTCTAGGAGCAATGTGCCCACCACCATCAAGGACTACCATGGGAAGGAGCCACCTCTTTCCATATCTAGGAGTGTGATAGGATCTAGAGAGAAGGTGTAGAAGATTTTCCACCATCCCTCTAGGTGCACAAGTTGTATTCTACACTGCAGGGTTGTGCATGCGCATGCATGGTACATTCATTCGGAGACACACCACCAGATAGGGAATTGACAAGAGCTCGCGGCTAAACTCATTCAAACCTTTGAGTATCGGAGTACCAAGCCATCAGTTGATAAGTCCTTGCAGGGTATCAAGCACCTTACCATGGGGGATAGTGCCATGGCAAAGGATAGGCTATTGGAGTTACTAGGTGGACCAGGTTTGGAAGCGTGCTTTGAAGAAGAGTAGAGGAAATAGAAGAGTTATAACTTGAGCGCGCGTGTTTGGAAAAGGAGAAAGGGAAGTTGGTGTATGTGATTAATGGAGAGGAAGGGAAAAATTGGATGTTAGCCATTCTATAGGGACGTGTAAGGTGGTGGAAAATGCTGATACTCACGTGCATGCCTACCATGAGCCCTTAAAGACAAAGAAGGTTAACATCGGTTCAAGAGAAGAACCTAAGGAAGCTATTATTGGAGATTATTGGTCGAGAAGGAAGTCTCTAAGATCATTGATCTATTGCGTGAATTTGAGGATTTATTCCCATGCGGGTACCATGAGCTCAAAGGCATTCACCATTCCTTGGGGGAGATGAAGATAAAGCTAAAGGACGGTGCGTGCCCGGTCAGGAAGAGACCCTACTAGATGAATCCCAATTTATGCGTAAAGGTTAAGGAGGAGATAGACAAAATGATAGCTTCTGGGATCATTGAAGCAGTGGAGGAATCAGAATGGATAAGTTTGATGGTAATCAACATCAAGAAGGATGGGTGGATTAGGATTTGCATGGATTATAGGGAGTTAACGATGTTTGTGTTATTGATCCTTTTCCAACCCCCTTCACTGAAGAAATCTTGGAAGGAGTTGCTGGGCATGAAATCTATTCCTTCACGGATGGATTTTGGGGTACCACCAAGTCCAAATTGCAAAGGAAGACCGGGAGAAGAAAAATTTTTCCATTGAGTGGGGAAGTTTTGCATACACATTCATGCCCTTTGGGTTGAAGAATACACCTGCTATTTTTTCGCGCATAGTGGTGCAAGCATTCTAAGACTTCATCCATAAGTTTCTTTAGGTCTATTTAGATGATTGGACAATGTATGGTCTAGTAAAATACCATTGTGACAATTTGAGGTTAATGTTTGAGAGGTGTAGGTAGTTGAGGATATCCCTCAATATTAAGAAATGTGTATTTGCTACACCCTTTGGGACACATTATTGGGGCATATCATATGTAAGGAGGGCTTGTTGGTAGATCCCGCTAAAGTTACAATTATTGTGGGGTTAGGGGAGCCTACTAGCTAGAGTGCAGTGTGTGGATTCCTTGGGCATATAGGTTATTACAGGAAATTCATCAAGGGGTATGCCAAGATCACCGTGCCTTTAGAGGAGCTGCTCAGACATAAAAGTGCCTTCCATTAGGGAGAGGCACAACAGAGGGTATTTGATACATTAAAGGATATTCTTGTCACCGTACCTATATTATGTTTTCCCTCTTGGGACAAGCCCTTCCATGTCCATGTAGATGCCTCAGGAACCACTATTGGAGCAATGCTCGTGTAGCCAGTGAAGGTATTGTTGATCACCCTTTATGTTTTGAAAGCAAGAAGTTGACACCAGTAGAGTAGAATTACACCACGACTGAGCATGAAGCATTATCAATGATCTATGCACTTTTCAAATTTAGGTAGTATCTGACTGGCAACACCCTTTGTATTTTACACTAACCACATGACATTAAAGTATTTGGTGAACAAGCCCATTCTAGCAAGGGCACATATGTTGATGGGTATTGTTATTTCAAGAGTTTGAGTTCACCATAGTAGTGAAGCCTGGGAAGAGAAATTGTGGACCTGATCATCTATCAAGAATTGATTCGGGGAGGACATGCAGAGTATTGAGAAGATAATGCCGGATGTGCAATGTTTAGGTTAGGGACGCACGCCCTCGGATTTGGAGGAAATTGCAGTATTTTTAAAGGAAGGTGTGGCGCCAAAAGGAATGAAGGCATTAGAGAAGAAGCAACTAGCCATACGTGTCGTGCCCTACATGTTGATCAATGGAGACTTGTATAAGTTGGGACGTGATGAGGTGTTACGCAAGTGTGTATTAGAGCATGAGCGCCTCACCATCATGGAGGAAGCACATGGAGGAAGTGTGGGTGGGAATTATGCAGGTGATGCCACCACGCATAAGATATTAATGGTAGGTTTGTGGTGGGAAACCCTGTACAAGGATTATAAAGACTATTGTAAAGCGTGTGACCATTGTCAGCGCATTGGCAAGCCAGGAAAGAGAGATGAAATGCCTTTGTGCCCTATACCTAGCGTGGAACCTTTTGAGAAGTGGGAAATAGAATTTGTATGCCCTATTACACCAACGATGCATAGGAATGGGTCACATTATGTCATAACTTACATGAATTATCTGACAAGGTGGGTAGAGGCATCCCCAACTAAAGACTACACAACAACCACAGTGGCAAGATTCTTATGGGAGAACATTATCATGAGGTATGGATTTCCATTGAGTTTAACCAATGATAGGGGTACGCATTTCTTGAATGAGACTATGAGGATCATGTTAGTAGAGTTCATGGTGGCTCATCAGAAGACTACACCCTATCATTGACAAAAAAATGGAACCACGGAAGCATTCAACAAAATACTGAGTCATGCCCTGACCAAAATTTGTGATGTCAGCAAACAAGATTGGGATGAAAAATTATCAACAGTGTTATGGGCTTATAGGATAACTTATAAAAGGTTGAACAAAGCCACACCATTTCAATTGGTGTTTGGCATGGAAGCTATTCTGCTAGTTGAATTCATGTTACCTTCTCTGTGAATAGCACACGTAGGAGGGTTAGCTGATGAGCAAGTGTTGGAAGAGAGAATTGATAAGTTAATGAAGCTGGATGAGAGACGATCACTCACCAAGTGGAGCCAAACAAAGAGAAAAAAAGTAGAAGGTCCGCATGATCACCACATTATAAGAAACAAGAAGTTTGAGGTTGGGAAAATGGTCTTACTTTATGATTCTAAATTTCTACGCCATCCTGGGAAGTTGAAAGTCCATTGGTTGGGTCCTTACACAATCTCAAACATCCTTGATTCAAACTTGTGCCAATTACAAGTGTTGGATGGGATGAAGTTTCTGACACTTCAATGGGAGTAGGCTCAAGCCCTATTATAGATAAGTGTTCTTGGTGTTTGTAAATAATAAAGTTTTTCCAGTTAGTTTAGAATTTTCCTTTATGCATTTATTTTCTTGTGTTTCCATTTCATGTTGTTGTTTTGTTTTGTGCCTTAGGCACCGGTAACCTTATTGTTACTTTTTGAGAATCTATGAGTGTGCAGAGGACCACACATCATTTTAGTGTGGGGTGGAGTAATGTGAAGGAGCACATGGTTAAAGTACCAACGTGGTCTATGTTAAAAATATCACTGAATGAATGGCCCCGTTAAAAGAGGTGCTTGAAAAGAAAAGATGGAAAAAGGATGGTTGGTGTCAAGATAAAGCTACTTTCAGATCCCATGTACAAAGGAGGAGAAAGTGCATTAAGCAACATGAGGTAGGCGAGAGCAAAAATCGGGATGTAAGAAGTGCCTTCAATTTGGGTATGTGCACGTAAGAGTCTCCTGTTAGGTTGGATTGATTGCGTGCCAGAAGGTTGGAGGTTTGTTCACATAGGTTGGGGCACGTGTGTGAAAGCACCAAGATGGGCCTTGTTTTAAAAATCTGCATTAAATGTAAAAAGTATAGTGTTAGTGTTGGGGTGTGGAGCCTATTTTTGGTCTTCTTAAATCGGTGTTGAAGTCTTTGGAGCTCGAACGGTTAAGTTTGGAGACTTCGTGGAGCATTCTGCAGTCATTTGTTGTGACGTTGCTATGCGATCTTTGTCTTTGTTGCTGCGACGATGCTATTAACATGTTGTTAATTGGTACATTAACGCCGGACTGCTTTTTTTTCAGTGTGGGAAGTTGAAAGATCGTGACTTTCAATCTTTTAGGGTCAGCTTTATGACTTCTTAAGAGGATTTTAATCCTATAAATAGAGGTGTTAAAGTATCTTGAAGATAGCTTAAGTGTTCAAGAGGTCTCGAGTCTTAGAGATCAAGAGGTGATCAAGAGTGATCAAGGTTAAGCAATTGGGTGTCAATTGTGGTTTAGATGTGGTTTAACATCTTTGGAATTTTGTTGTGAGTTCATAACTGAGAGAAGACTGTGAGAGTTGTTTTACTCTTGTTGATAATAAAATCTGAGCAAGTTCTTGGTGGACGTAGCCCACATTGGGTGAACCATGTTAAATCTTGTCTTATCTTCTTTTGTGCATTATTCATTTATGCTGTTATATTTCTACAAGTATAATTTTGCTGTATAGTTTCCTATTGCTGTGGTTTGAGGAATTGTTTCCGCATATTTGTTCTCTAATTCCTAACAATTGGTATCAGAGATTTGGTGGTTTTTTGCTGAAGTTGTAAATCATAGGGAAAGTTTAGCTTGAGTGGGAGCTATGGCAGATGAGGGAAGATCGAGGGTTGAGAAGTTCAATGGGCAGAACTTTGGTTTGTGGAAGATGCAAACGGATGATTACTTATATCAGAAGGACCTCCATGTTCCTTTGGCTGGAAAAGTAAAGAAACCTACAACCATTTTGGATGAGGATTGAGAGTTGTTGGATAGAAAGGCGCTCGGGCAATTTGTTTATGCCTCAGCATCTTGATTGCTTTCAACATATCACGGAGAAGACCACGGAAGGTCTCATGAGTGTGTTGGGAAGTTATATGAAAACCCTCTGCCTCTAATAAAATATTTTTGATGAAAAAGTTATTTAATATGAAGATGTCTCGAGAATGGTTCTATTATCGATCATTTGAATGAATTTAATACGGTTGTGAGTATGTTAAACTCGGTAAAAATTGACTTTGATGATGATGTCGGGATTTGTTGATTTTATGCTCCTTACCAGATAGCTGGGACAACTTGGTTATGGCTGTAAGTAATTTAGTCTCTAATAACTCAAAGTTGAAGTTTGAGGATGTAATAGGTTTGATCCTAAGCAAGGAAATGCAAAGGAAGAGCACCTGAGACTCTTCTACTTTTGGAAATGCTTTGATGGTGGAGAGCGAGAGGGAGAAAAAGAATGAGAGGGAAAGGTAACTGTGGGAAGTTGAATGATCACGGAAGGTCAAAGTCCAAGAGTAAGTTAGAATGTTGGCACTGTGGGAAGGTTTGTCATGCTAAGAAAGATTGTTGGGCTCTTCGGGATAAGAAGAACAAGGAGGAAACTAAAGAGGTAAATTTGGCAATAGGTGATGTTTGTCAAGACACCTTAATTCTTTGTTTAGATAATATTACTGAATCTTGGGTGTTAGATTCAGGGGCTTCTTTCCATGCCACCCCACATAGACATTACTTTACTGATTTTGTTCAAGGTGATTTTGGACATGTATATCTTGGTGATGATGAACCATGCAAAAGCATAGTAGGGAAAGGTTGTGTTTAGGTGAAAATGCAAAATGGGAACACATGGCTACTTAAGGACATCATGCATGTGCCTAAGTTGAGGAAGAATTTGATATCAGTGGGATAGCTGGGTAGTGATGGCTATACGGTTAGTTTTACAATGGATTCTTGGAAGGTTACCAAGGGAGCTCTTGTGGTTGTAAGAGGTAAGAAAAATGGTACTTTGTATTTAACCAGTGGTGATGATTATTGCAATTAATTTTCTGCAGATGGAGATGTAACTTTGTGGCACCAGAGACTCAATCATATGAGTCATAAGGGCATGCTAATTATAAAGGACATGTTGCCCAGATTAAAGGAGTTAGATTTGGACTTTTGTGAGGACTGTGTTTATGGGAAATAGAAGCGGGTGAGATTCCTCAAGATTGGACCTACCAGGAAGGACGGTAAGTTGGAGTTAGTGCATACAGATGTATGGGGGCCAACTAAGGTAAACTATATTGGACGTTCATGTTATTATGTCACTTTCATTGATGATACAACTAGAAAAGTTTGGGTATATTGCATTAGAAAGAAATCGATGTGTTTGAAACTTTCAAAAGATGGAAAGCCTTGGTTGAGAATGAAATAAGTCTCAAGTTAAAATGTCTCGTGTCAAATAATGGAGGGGAATATTACAATGAATTTCTTGATTACTATTTGGTAAATGGGATCCGCAGCAAAGAACGGTTCCAAATACTCCACAGGAAAATGGAGTGTCAGAGATAATGAACAAGAAAATCATGGAGCGTGCTAGGTGCATGAGGTTACATGTGGGGCTGCCACTCATGTTTTGGGTGGAAGCGGTCATCACAATTGTTTATCTAATTAACAGAGGACCCTCTATGGATTTGGATGGAGGTATACCTGAGGAGGCTTGGTCTGGTAAGAAAATTGATTACTCATTTCTTAGAGTATTTGGATGTGAGGTATTTGTTCACATTGATAAAGATGATAGGACCAAGTTAGAGGCTAAGTCTGAGAAATGCACCTTTGTTGGATATGGTGAAGATGATTTTGGTTTCCGTGTTTGGATTCTTAAAGACAAGAAAATATTTTGGTGTAGAGATATTGTCTTTAATGAAAAAATCATGTATAAAGATCAGTTGCAGGAACAAAAAGAGGAATCAAAGAAAGAATACACAGTGTTAGAGGACATTGCGGACAATAAGGTGTCCAAGGGGCTGGTTCAAGTACAACATGTTCCAACACAACAAGTTCAGAAACCTACTCATCAGGAACCCCAAACTCTTGAGGTGAGAAGGTCTTTTAGGGTAAGAAGGGAACCTGAACGATTTACTCCATCTTTGAATTATTTATTGCTCATTGATAGTGGAGAGCTAGAGTGCTTTGAGGAAGCAGTGTAGGTGGATGCTAGGAAGAAGTGGGAGCAGGCCATGGATGAAGAGCATAGATCTCTTATGGAAAACCAGACTTGGGATTTGGTGGAGCTACCCGAGGGCAAGAGAGCATTGTAGAACAACAGTGGGTGTATATAATCAAAGAGGAAAATGGAGGCAAGAAATGATACAAGGCCCAGGTTGATGGTCAAAGGATTTGCACGAGAAGAAAGGTATAGAATTTGTTGAAATTTTTTTCTCTGGATGTTAAAATGACTTCTATTAGGACTATTCTTGGTTTAGTTGCAGGTAGAAGATCTGCACTTAGAACAATTAGTCATGTGAAGACTACATTCCTTCATGGTGAGTTGGAGGAGGAATTGTACATGCAACAGCCACAGGGTTATGAGGTCAAAGGGAAGGAGAGGTTAGTGTGCAAATTGAAGAAGAGCTTGTATGGCTTGAAACAAGATCCACGGCAGTGGTACATGAAGTTTGATAGTTTTATGCAGGAGAAGGGTTACTCCAGGTGTCACTCAAATCATTACGTGTACATCAAGAAGTTTCTTTATGGTAGTTATATTATTCTATGCCTGTATGTAGATGATATGCTTGTTGTAGGGAAGAACATGTAGGAAATAAAGGTACTCAAGAAGCAACTAGGTGACTCCTTTGCTATGAAGGATTTGGGGCGTAAAAACAAATCCTTGGTATGAGAATAACTTGGAACATGAAGGAGAGGAAGATGGTATTATCTTAATAAGAGTACATAAAGAAGGTCTTGGAGAGGTTTAGTATGTATGATGCTAAACCAGTTGGTACTCCTTTGGCAGGTCACTTTAAATTATCAAAGGAGCAGAGTCCCAATACTGAGGAGGATAGAATACGAGATGTCCAAGGTACCGTACTCATCGAACTTGGTAGCTTGATGTATGCTATGGTATACACCGGGCCGACATTTCCCATGTAGTGGGAGTAGTGAGCAGGTTTATGAGTGATCTAGGTAGAGAGCACTGATAGGAAGTAAAGTGGATCCTTCGATATTTGAGAGGGACCATGGGAGCAACATTGTGTTTCAGTGGATCACACACTACATTACGTGGATATGTAGATTCAGACATGGCAGGATATTTGGACAGTAGGAGGAGCACAACATGTTATGTATTTATAGTTGGTGATACAACAGTGAGTTAGATTTCACGGTTACAAAAGGTTGTGGCTTTGTCAACCATAGAGGCTGAGTATGTTGCTGCCACAGAGGCAAGCAAGGAGATGATTTGGCTACAGCAGTTGCTTGATGAGTTAGGTCATAAGCAGGAAGTTGGGATACTACACAATGATAGTCAGAGTGCTATTCATTTGATGAAGAACTCCGCTTTCAACTCTAGGATGAAGCACATTCTGCTGAGATATCATTTCATCAGGAAAGCTTTGGAAGAAGATAAGTTGAAGCTGGAAAAGATTCGTACCAGTTAGAATCTTGTGGATATGATGACTAAGGCGGTCACAAGGGAGAAGTTGAAGTTGTGTTCAACTTTGATTGGCCTTCATGGTTGATAATGAAGGGTTAAGAAATTTTCTCAGTGGAAACAGTCTCCAAGTGGAAGATTGTTAGGGTGTGGAGCCTATTTTTGGTCTTCTTGAATTAGTGTTGAAGTCTTTGGAACTCAAACGGTTAAGTTTAGAGACTTCAGGAGAATTTTGTAGTCGTTTCTTTGTGACATTGCTATGCAATTCTTGTGCCATTGCTATGACGTTGCTGTTAAAATGTTGTTAATTGGCTTTTAACGTTGGGACTATTTTTCCAGCCGTGGGAAGTTGAAAGATCATGACTTTCAATCTTCTAGGGTCGACTTTATGGCTTCTTAAGAGGATTTTAATCCTATAAATAGAGTCATAGGGTATCTTGAAGATATGTTGAGTGTTCAAGAGGTCTTGAGTCTTAGAGATCAAGAGGTGATCAAGAGTGATCAAGGTTAAGCAATTGGGTGTCAATTGTGATTTAGATGTGGTTTAACATCTTTGGAATTTTGTTGTGAGTTCATAATTGAGAGAATACTATGAGAGTTGTTTTACTCTTGTTGATAATAAAATCTGAGCAAGTTCTTGGTGGACGTAGCCCACATTGGGTGAACAACGTTAAATCTTGTCTTGTCTTCTTTTATGCATTATTCATTTATGATGTTATATTTCTGCAAGTATAATTCTCGCTATATAGTTTCCTACTCTGCGTGGTTTGAGGAATTGTTTCCGCATATTTGTTCTCTAATTCCTAATAGGTAGGTGAAGTAGTACTTAATGCTTAAAAGGGAAAAAACTATAAATAAATGAGTCGAGGCACTTCATTTTTTTCATGTTGTGTATAAGGAGAATGAAGCACTTTTTACACCTTTGCAAACTAGGGCTTCCAAAAAAATGATCTGTGTGAAGAAAAATTTGGAGAGATTGAAGTGTGGGTAACCAGTTCGGGTTTGTAAACCAGGAGGAAGGGATTTCATGGGCATAGGAGAAGTTGTGAGAAGGCGCCATCTTGTGAAGGGAGTATCCCAGTTAGGGTTTGAAGAACTAGGGCATGGGTTTAAGTAATTTTCTTCACAAGTTCAAGATCTAAGGTTGGAGAGACCAGAAGAACAGAGTAACACAGTTGATTGAAGTGGGAAGGATACCTAAAGAATGACACCTAAGAAACTAGCTAGTACACCCAATAAGGGCAAGGGAAAGGGCACGGGCAAGCATCAAGAAGTTGAAGCACACACAAATGAGGAGTGGTATGCAAAAATGTAGTACCCAGATGGAGTGTTGTTGGGGAAGGAGTGGGAGTCCCATATTAGGAACATGTCTGTAAATGATTATAATCATCAAACAAACACAATCAAGAAGGAAATGGTGTTGGAGTTAGTGTGCCTAATGAACAAAAGGACACCAGAGGGTTTGCCCATATATAATGATGATGTGAAGGTCAAATTGGAGAAGGCAGGGTTATTACAACTCTTTGAGTTGCCCTACTTCAGGAAACCTGAGCACTTATATCAATGGCTGATGTCATGCGTACATGAGGACTATTTCCACTTCGTAGGGTGCAAGATGTGCATAACTCCTTAGCTCATTTCACATTTCACAAGCCTCATTTGTGAAGGAGATGGTTTGGAGGATGACTTGACTGACAAAAAGCCATTAAGAAAACTATTGCCACTTTTGTATGCAAGAAGAGGTCAAGGTATTATGATGTCATAGACATTAAGGATCCTGGTGATGAAGATGGCCGCGCACCTGGTGTCAAAGCTAAATGGCTAGGAGAGATGGACCCAAGTCAATAAGCCATGGTTGAATGTGTGCAAGAAAGATTTCAGAGGGCACCATCTACAACTTGTCCGCATTCATTGCGGATGAAATTATCAATACTTGCGCGAAAGAAGGTGATAGGATCCTCTTTAGAAATGTGCTTAACCATCATGTTCTTGGAAATCGGGATACCCGATACATTAGATAAGTTTGTATGGGAGTACCCTGCTGAAGACCCCTTTCCTGCCAAAAGGTTTGAGAAATATGCTTGTGACACTATGACAACAGTGCACAAGGCACGCTTGGAAAAGTGGTATTGTTAGCTAGATTTTCTGCATAGCATAAAACCTAGGCAGTCATGAGATAAATCTCCCTCATTTACCGAGGAGGCTCCAAAGTGTCGATTTGTCAATTAAAATATGCTAGTATCTATATGGGGTTTTACTTTAACTGTTCAACTCATGAACCATAGTTGTATAGTTCTGCAGTAAGTAAGTAGTTATTTAAGAAAGGAAATATTTATAGAAGAAGGGAATTATATAAACATAGAGAAGAAATGGGGAAGATGTGCATCCCAATCAATAGATAACAAAGTTGATTGCATGCACATAGAAGAAACCAATAGATATAAACATAGAATTATAAGCAAAGGTAGCTCTAGATCTAGATTTGAAATAACACAAAGTCTATTAAAAGATCTAAGATAAAAAGCAAGAAACAAAATACACTGTGACACAAAGTTCTCCAAAAATATGCTCCTGTATATTCCTTTGCTTCAAGTGGCTCTCAAGGGTTTCAACACAAAGTTTGGAACACAAGGATGTTGCTTACAAATTTTGATCATTAACCTAGAGGTTCTTCTCTAGAAAGTATAAATGAGAAACTCAACCGAATCGAAACATAAAAAAACAAGTAAAGATGACATTTGGCAATCATCCTCCACTAACTTCTCCTTAAGTGATATATGTATCACTTAACTAATAGAACTGTTCCACATAAATTTAAGTAATGGTTTCAAAACCAATAACTTTAAAGTTTTACAATTTCATCCAGGGAACGTGGAAAATAGAAGAAGAAGTCAGGCAACCTGTAACATTTATGTCTTCTTTTTGTTCGATATTGGATATACTTATCAAACATGTAACTTAACATCTTCCCATTTGTTTTAGCCACTACTTCCTTTTCTATCCTGAACTGCAACAATCCTTAGTTTAACATCTTGATACACTCTTCCACATCCTCCAAGATTGGCCCGAACCTTGCAATATCCGCCTGTAGTGCCACCAGTCTACTAATGGAATTCATCGTGAAAGGTTTAGTAACTCCATCAATTCTCTTTTATACCATCAAAAGAGACCCTTCCAGGGAATTAGGCACTCTGATAGGAATGACCCGCACGTATGAAGTAACACTTCTGACCACTTCCTCCTCAGTGAAAGAAATGATATTGTCTGGTAAGGATGATATCCTACTATCAAGTGCTTGTATCCTCTTCAGCAAAAATCTATAGGTCTCTAAACAAAAAGATACTGCAAACTCCAGTTGCTTCCCCTTCTCAACTGATCCATCAGGTACAATATACTCCACAACCAATACTTCTCTCGGTAGCTTGTTGATCTCAGCCAAAGTACTCAGATTACTCTCAACAATTGTGTTCATATCTACCATGCTCATCACTAGTTGCTTCAACTTATTTACTGCATCATTCATAACCTTCAGGCGGGATGACACCTCTCCAAGTTGTACAGAAGCTTGACAAATAATCAGATTCTTCCATTCATCAATAGCTTTCACCTGATTACTTGCATCCTCCATCTCCTGCATAAGATGATCACTCACTTGCTCTGAAATGGGATGAGTGGAAGGTTTAACAACCTTGGCTATGATCTCACACAACTGAGATACCTGCTTCTGAAGCTCATCTTTCTCTGCCTTTTCTTTGTCAAGCCTAAGGAATAGAGCATCTATCAATGTCTGTGTATCCTACTTCAATCCTTCTATGGTGGCTTGACCGATGGGTACTCTGGTTATTGTTACATATTCTACCGTGAGCTCATCTTCCTTCTTTCCTTCCACCGGGACTGACATCTCAACAAACTTTTGCCCTAACTCCTCGATGATCAACCTTGAAGTTACCTTAGCAACTTTAGGTCTTCTATCTTTTCCACCTAGGCTCTGGAGTAGCTGCAAGTCGTGTTCTTCCAAGTTCATCTCCATTCTAGCTTCTGGAACCAACTGCGAAGCCAACCATTCTGAGAAGTTACTTCTCGAGAGAATGAGAAGTTGTTGAGTGCACTACTATCTCCTGCTTTGTTTCCTCTCCATCAGAAAGTGCTACAGTGTTATGGCTGCCATCTTCTGAATCATCTAATGACAAAGCTCTTTCAAATTCTGCCATCTACAGCTTCAATGTCTCTTCTGAAATAGGTGCTGAATGGAGTGGCTAAGGAGAGAAGATAAATGTCATCGGATTCAGTGGAGGCATGGAAGTGTCTTCATTGGGGGTGTAACATTGGTGAAGTATTGGAGTCTTTGGAGAAGCTGGAACTAAAGTCATAGCCATGGAAGTGATCTTCTCCTTTGATTGAGATCTTCTGTGTACTTTCATCTTCTCGGCCCTTCTGCTTCTTTCTCCTCCGTGCTTTCTCTTGAATGAATCTTCTGTGTCGAAGTTGTCCATGATTTGATTCATCAGTGCTTCATCAAGGTAGTATCCCTTCGTCAGCAACCAGTTTGAAGTATTCACCAGAACAATGCCAGACCTTTCTTCAATTATATGGTAGCCCCCTACGTTATCCTGAAGTACGGCTCTATCTCCTCCCATTTGATGGTAAGCATCAAGTAACACATTCCCATCATCTTTAAGATCCACAGGTATCCGTGCTAGTCCAAAGTTGAACACTTGCCATGCTGATAGCCTGCTGAAATCCTTCTTTCTAACCTCGTACTCACTTTTGCACTTCATCCAGAAATCCTCTAATGAAGGCACATGTGCATACTCCTGGGAGATCGTCTTCCTGGCTACTCCAAATGGATCAAAGTTTAGTCGTGCGAAAGAACTCTTGCTCATACTCGGATAACATCTCCATCTCCATCCCTCAAGCTTTATGAATGCTCTGGCAACTATAATGTCCCAAAGTGATTGAGAAGAATCTCGTAGACTTGTGCCGTTTCGACTGAAGGTCGTGTATCTCCATAAGTTTTCTACTCAGCTCCATGGTGACCAGTCTATCATTCAGATATCTGGGTAGCTTAAACTATTCTCTAGAAAAGCCGAGTAGCCAGAGGTATGTGAAATCTATAAATTGAATGAATAGACTGCCAATTTTAGATACAACTTCCCACACTTCCTTGCTTACCCTGTTGGCCTTTAGGTCCCTGTCTAGCCTACAAATGAATTCATAGAAGAATCCATCATTGACCACTTTGAAATATTTCTCACACGTAGGTACAGTAAGCTATGGGTAGCTCTTGAAAATGGGGTCCTTAGAAAGAACACCACATCTATCAAGCTTGGAGAAGATGCCTTGTGAAGCTGCAGTGTACACCAAGTAGGAACTCATTTTGAAGCTAAAAGTACGCTTCACATTCTACAGTTGATCACCAATGTTATCGCTAATGATTTCTGACCAATTGATTATGGAATCAACCTTGTTGGCTTCAATGGTCCTGATGAAAGCATACATCCATGTACATAAAGTGTGAGCATTCACCTCGCCATTTATCCCGCATAAAAATTTGGAAATATCCTCTACCTCCTGCACTTGATTGGACCGTGGAAGAGTTCTTGGGAACCGAGAAGGAGATATGGTCTTCTTCATGTATCTGCTATTCATTATGTTCACGCAGATTAACTCTATGCTTCTCCCACTGCTTTGCCGGTATCCTGAATGCCAATGGAAGTCATAACCTTTTGAGCTGGAATCTTCAAACAATAATTGATGAAATCCACATCCAACCAAATTATTGTTTTCCCAGTAGCATCTCACACTGATCTAGATGAAGGATGATAAGACCTAGCACACTCCATAACAAACTCTGGCAACTGGGTTGTGTATGGAAAGGCTGTGCAGCTTGAATAATTCCACTGCTTTTAATTACACGCATGAGTGAAGTCTTTCCCGCTCCGGATCTATCAATCAATTTAGAAAGAGGTTTTGGACATAGATCTCGTGTCTCCTATGTCTTTAAATTTGGAAGTGATGCATGAATCTTTTTGCTTTCTTTTCATCCCTCTTTGCCATGGCTTTGTCTATCTTTGTCTCGAACAATTATTTTTCTTATTATTTGTCCGAATTCTTCAAAATTGGTGCAGATCTGGATAATTCTTTAGATTCGGAGGATATATTCAATGTATTGGACATTGATTAAAGCTCCTTTTCTTTTGTAAAGCACATATAATGAATTCTCGTAATTAATTCAGACAAAGATGGCAACCGGAACATGAACATTGGATTTTAATCATAAAAATACGCATTATTCAAGCCTCACCGCCAAAAATTGATGTTTTATTTGCATGCAAAGTGAGCATGAATTTTCCAACTTCACCTGAGCACCTGTATCACTTATGCAAACAATTATCTAGACACAAATCAACTTCCTTCAACCTGTGTGCCAAAATTGGAAGCTTTTAGCCTTGATTTCACCTTCTTTTGAGCAAAAATCCTCTTCAAATGGGGCACACTTTTCCCCTGGGCTGCACTTCTTTACTTGTGAATTAATTAATTCATCCTTCCCAGCAGCCCCGCTTATATAACCTTTGTGATTCTATAATTAATTAATGCCTTTGCTATTACTGGACAATTAATTAATTAATTAATGAGCTTCACTCTTCAAATGGGGCGCCTATTTTGTGCATGCTTATGGCTGTCATTAAATAAAATAAATTTATTTAATTTTAGACTTCTGCTTCTACTTAACTCAAGCCTCACAATGTTTTTGACCTTAACCACTGAAAATAAGAATTAATTTAATCATTTAATACTTTAAAAAGTATTATCTCTCTCCCAAAAGGGGTGCACTTTTTGACATAAAGGGGTTGCCATTAAATAAATAAATTTATTTAATTTTAGAACAATCTATTTTCAACCACCTTTTGTCCTTTACCTTTGTTGACTTTTCCACAAGCCTGGTGCCTATTTTGGGTGAATAATTAATTAAATTAATCAATTTAAAGGCTGCCTTTACTTCTCCAAAGGGGGCACACTTTTGGCATAAAGAATTCTATTTTTAAGAATCACATGACAATGGGATTTTTACCCTACAAGGAAGCCTTGAAAATCCCATGATTCACTTAAGTCACTTGTATTTCATAATGGGATTATTTACCCTACAAGGCAGGCAATAAAATCCCATGATTCACTTAAGTGATCTTTCTTTTATTCCACAATGGGAATTTTTACCTGCAAGGCAGGTAATAAATTCTGCCTGCTGTTGCCTCTAATTTTCCAATTGTCACTTAAGTGGTGTTGCTTCTATGGGAAAAGTACCCTACTAGTTAGGTATAAAATTCCCACCTACCTTCTGCTTCTAATTTTCCCATGATCCACTTCAATTCTTCTTTTTCCAAAAATGTGGCCAGCCCAGAAGAGGCTTTTGGTGCATGAATTCGTCTTTTCCCAGTGAACCAGACATCCGATGGTGAATTCCTTCGAAAAACATGCGTATGTGATCCCCACTACTCTAGGACAAACCGAGAAAAGGAATTGATCTAGAGAAATTTCACAGAAAACAAAATGGGAAAACACAAAAACACAAAAATTGCCTAAAGTCATAAATAAAGTGCAGAACTCATTCCTAGTTAAAACCCTTATGGTATATAGGAATAATGATATGTTTGATCACAAAAGGGTTAAATTGGAGTGCAAATTTTCTCAAACGGGGCTTAAAATAATTAAATCCAAATTTCCTGCAGACAAATCTTGATGACAGAATATAACAATTTTGGGCATTTGGATATTTGGCGAAAATGGCTCTTTGGGAATATCTTGATGCAATACAAGAACTTTCTCGTAATAAAAACACAAAATGACCCATTATTTTAAAATTAAAAATTTTAGTATGAAATTTGGGGACACTAGGTATATATGCCTAAAAGACACGTTTGGGGTAGAATGGAGAATTCCCAAACAACTGCCAAAGAACCACTAGGGGGCGAAGCATAATTTACTGTGTACCAACATTTTTGTTTGGGCAGATTCAAATTGTTAGATGGGACATGGATCACATGGTGCAAGCTCCCCTTTTCCTTCACATCTCAATACTTCCAAGTGGGAGTAAATAGAATCGGGAGTACAAAATTTTAAGTTGGACCTTGGTAATCTGGACCAGGACCACAGGGAAATGTGCAAAGGGTTGGTGTACCCCTGAAGCATGCATACGTGGAGTGGTACGTATCACATGAAATTTAGATGACAAGGCCCATGGCTCGCCCATTGCATATGGATCCACGACATGCGTATACATCCACATAAGACCCAAGTCTGAGAAGGGTACATATTTGGAGAACGAGGTATCTATACCTCAGGATCTAATTGGTAGGAAGAGACCCGTGCCCAAACAAGAGGATAAAGAACCAAAAAAAAAAAAAAAAATACCAAGCATGGTGCATACACGTGCAATAGGTTCCCCCAGACAAGTGCTAGAACCAATATGTACACGCGCAAGAAAAATCCCATAGTAAAAGAGAAGACTCCAGAGCTAGAAAAGCCATCAGACAAGGAGTCATCGGGAGAGGAAGATACAAAGTCACCTACATTGGAATCTCCAGTTAGGAAGAAGTAGAGGGTAGAAGAGGAGACCACCTCGGAAGAAGTTGGAAATTTTGACAAGTGCATAGGAGAAAAGGATGATAGTGAAGAAGAAGTAAGTGGGGAAGAGGACCCCGGGAAATATCAAGGGCTACCTATTTTCAATGTACATGATTCGAGAGGAGGAAGGCAGAGAAGAAGAACAAGGGTTCCTTTTTGTGCGGTGTAAGGATAGCCAGGTAGGAGGAAGCACCCAGGACATGGGAAAATATGAGGAGGCTAGCACGTAGAAGCAAGAGGCTCTAAGCTCTACGTAGGAGTAGACGGCCAGGGTGGGTGGCGAAAGAAGAAAAGACCAAGAAAATTAAGACCTTGGTGAAGGACAAAGTGGAACACAACGCTGAACCAATATTGAACAAAGAGAAGGAGAGCGCAGAAGAGGAACACGAAAACACTAGAGGCCCAATTTTAACTGTAAGTATACCCAAGGGTACACGCATGGGAGGAAGCGAGCATAAGGGAGAGGGCTGGAGATGGGTTATATTGATGACCCCAAGAAAGTGTTCGGCGTGGTTCCAAAGTACCCTTCTGGTAGAGGAGCTTGTAGCAATGTCATTTTTTGACAAGGAGGCTGCATATCCATGGACAAGGAAGATGCTCTCATGGGATATAGAGTCCCACCTTGATTAGCTAGATTTTGAGGTAAGACATGGGGCAATAATAACATTGTCAGGACTAAGAGAAGATAACCCAGTGGTGGATACCTAGCAGCTCTCAGATGAACAAATATGCAACGCGCTCAATAATATCTCCATTGAGATAAAGGCTAGGCTCTTTGGGTGGAATGATAGGGTCAAAGACTTGGAAGGGGAGCTAAAGAAGAAAGAGGAAGAGATCACTACTTTGACAAATGAGCTAAGCCGGAGAGACGTTTATCGGCTGACCAAAGGTGGCAACGTGAATTGAAGGATGAAAAGGCCAAGGTGAGTGCTATGTACAAGAAGGTGGAATCCATCAATGAGGCTATACTATTGAAGCATCCAGACCTAGCATTGCCCGCACAGAGGTATGGATCAGCCTTGGGATGCCTGGTGGATTTAACGAGGGTGCTTAACATGGAGAGACAACTGCTAGCCTTGGAGTTTGCAGAGGAAGTGGCCACGTGCCTGGAGAAAGAAGATAAGTTGAAGATCGTAGTGCTCGTTGTGGAATACATCAAAGTGCATGCTGATGTAAGGGTTACTTCTCAGACTGCTAAGGCCACGTACGAAAATTGTGTGGATAGGGACAATGTGGCAGGTGCCTTGGTCATCAATCATGAAGTATAACTCAAGGAGTTCCAAGAGAAGAACAAGGGAAATAGGGTAGAAAGGGATAAAATCCTTGCCGAGGTTGAGAAAAATTCTGAAGCCATTGAAACCTTAAGAGGTTCAATCAAAAACTAGTTGAAGGAACTATATCCACGCATTACACGAAGAATGGACGCACTGGAGGATATATGCAAGGAATTGGAGAAGATCACTGATACCATGAGCACACAAGGAGATGGACTAAATTTTGGGGAGGTGAGTGCCCTGGTTGGCGACATCTGTCAGAGAGCACAGGATGAAGTTGATGCCTGGAATAAATTGGAGGCTGACTTGCAAAAGGATTTTCCTAGTTTGTTGCAATGATTCTTTCACTCTCCCATTCTTTCTTCTTTCCCCATTATTTCATCCCCTTATTCTTTCTCCTAGGTGTAAGCCTATTGCATTCTTTCTTTCACTAAGGGAAGTGTTCCCGTGGACGGAGAACAAGCGTAGTGTGGGGTGATGTCGGGCCCCTAAAATATTGACTAATTACAAAAAGGCGCGCAAGGACAAAGTGTGTAGAGAAGGGTTTATGGAAGCTTTGTGGCACATGCGACGTGTGCGGATAGAACCAAGGGTTCGAGACTTAGTCAAATTGGGCATTCGGGGTAGAACACATGAAAAGCATGACCCAAATGCACATGGATAAGGTGCCAACCTAGCGACAGGTTGGCCTAGGAAGGAGCATGCCTACGGTAGAAGCTTCTAGAAGCACATCATGGTATAAAGTGGAAAGCTCAGGCCTGGAGGAGCATGCTCGCATGGAGGACCACATTCAGACACTTGGCATCGAATCTGAGGGCATTGGAGGATGAGTTGGTAGTCCAGAAAGGCTATAAATACAAGCACCTCAGAGTAAAGAAAAGAAGAGAACAAGAGAGTGGGCGAAGCTCTAGAAATCTGCAAGAACTCGTTAGTGATTAATTGCACTTGGGAAAGGACGTATTGGGTATGGGGATTGTAGTTTTTCTTTTTTAGCCTAGCTACATTAGTTTAGTTGTAATGCATGATTGCGATGCGCTTCTCTGTGACATTCTCAGTAATGGCTCCATGGATGTAATGAGGTTACTAGTTTATATATATGAATATCAATGGTTTTGATACATACATATTTTTCATAGGTTCTCTTTCATTTATGTTTATGCTAGGTATGGATGTTTGTATACTTCTTTCTGTTATGATACAAGTCATATAGTCTGTGAAGTACTATCTGTCTGGAATGGCTGCAAGGATCTAGAGGCCGTTCTGAGCTCTATGGTTCTTGTATGTCATAAATCCTCTTTAAATCTCTTAGACACAAATCATAGATGATGTTTCCCACTTAACTCACATAAAAGAGAGACTCGACACCCATGCATGCCTCGGGTAAGTGCCCAACATCCCACAGGTGATAGGCCAATGCACACAGGGTTCCTTTCTTTTTTGATATGGGTAAAAATGACTACAAACAATAACACCCGTAATGTGTACATAAGTAGATGCCCTCGGGAGCCTTGGTGGGATTGGTAAGAGGTAAAGTGCTAAACATCCATACCGTGTAACAGATTTGTAGAAAATATGCATTCATAACTAGAAAACAATTAAATGCACATGTGTATATAGAAAATATAATGACATACAAAGTATCATCTAGCATGTGAAACAAAGTGTACATATAATCATAAGTAAGAAAGATTAAGTGTAACCAAGATATGTAATATACTATGAATGAATGAGATGGAATGGTATGCACTGTGAATATGATAGGAGAAGTGTGACACCCAAACAGATGTGTATGAGTATGTATGAGATGAGGTTCATTTATAAAAGACCCTTGACAATCAAGAATGAACCATAGAAAAGAGTGTGTCATCGGGAAATGGTTTGATAATGATTTAAATTTTTCAAATTATTAAATCTAAAATTACAGAGTCATATATGCTATAATAGAGATCCGATACAATTAAATGAGCCAATATAATGAAAACCCTAAATACAAGGGTAGAAATAGAATGACTTAGCTAATATTTACTCAATTTTAAAGTATGTTGGGTTAGAAGACTGATTAACAAAGATATAACGATTGTCGTAATGCTCTCGAGAAAATTATGGAGTTGTCGAATTCGGGTTGACCAGAGTGGTGCCTGGATCTAGGCTAGGGTGCCTAGGTGCCAAAGACCTCTTCTAGGTGCCTATGACTATGCAGAGGCTTAGAATTTGAGTTTAATGGTGTCGTGCAATTGTCGCTAACCCTTACTATTGATTTCTGTATGTCACACTATGTCGTAGAATTCTCTTGTAACCCTAACAGTCCCCCGACTAAGTGGAATTACAACTAAGTGATGCACTACATCTCATATTCCCTGTAGTTCTTTGTGTGTGTGCACGAATCGTTCCCTTAGGTTTCCCTTAATTAATCCCCATTTTTTATGTTCAAACCCATGTGAAACCCCGTATTATTTTGATATCATGTTGCATGATGTATAATGTTGTGATTTATAATTAATACTTTACTATGTTTTGGAAGGAAATGTTGTACATATTCTTGTTATTTTTATCTTGTTATCGCTTCTTCAAAAATGGCTTAAATTAATATTTTTATGAGCATTAACAAAAATTTGGAAAAACATATCTTTGAGTGCATGACTCATTGGTGCATTGGCGTAGGACTCACCTTTGCATTAGCATAGGACTCACTATTAAGTGTCGGGCTTGTTTAGATCACCAATTCATATTTCCTTGAAATAAAAAACTTGCGCAAAGGAGATAAATAACTTAGATCGCTGAGATATGAGTTGGTATAGTTGACACATCAATTAACATAATGATATGAGCATGAAACGTGTGTTACTACTTCAATCTACCATGCAATGCGAAATATAGGAAGCTCAACTTCGATTCTTAGAGACGTGATGCGAATGAAACCTATGGATTTATTATCACCACAATTCTCTACAATCAATCTAAGATCTAAAGTATCTTCCAACACCGATTGACTCTCTCAAAGGATTCAATTATGGGCATCCTCTACAGTTAGCAAGATTAATTCAATCCAAACACTGTAAAGACTACTCCTTCCATAACTGTAATTCTTAGAATAGTTAGTCATTATTTTAGGCATCATCTAGTTAAGTAGGTGTTATTAATTGCAAATAAACTAGTTCTCTCCTAGAGGGACTAGGACTACTCTTGTATAAGAGAGCTAATGTATTAAGATTCAAGTTCAGTTAGTTGATGATTGTAAAAAGTATAATCTTTTAATTCAATAAAATTGCAGATTTAGGGGAAAAATTTGTTGTGTGACTTCCAACGATTGAACTTGATCGAAGGAAATAACAAGGGCCACTCCTCCCTAATGAGAAGTGAGATTTGTTGTTATTTCCTTTATGTCATTTCGAATGCATTTACCATTTTAACATTAAACTGTGTTAAATACCTTTAAATCTTGTCTTTAATATTCTTTTGCTTTCAATGCATTTCATTTCCTAATCACAATATGTCTCGTTATTCATTATACATTTGTTAATTACGTGTTGCAAATAATTCATACTATTCCATTTTATTACAAACAACCATGGACATCACCATGGATTGAAAAATATGATATAACTAAAATGTGTGTATCAACGATGCTCATAACTTTTTGGATCCATTGCCATGGAATTCAAGGTGTTATCAAATTTTAAAGGTGCTAACTATAAGTGTTGTCTCGTAAGTTTTCATTCAAAAATTTAATTTCCATAACTCTTTCTTAAGAAGTAAAGAAGACCTTGTAGTGACAACAAGAATCCTTTATGCTTTGGAGTATGTGGAACACAAACAATCAAGTTAAGTATTGATGGTTAGGGAACTATCCTCAATATGATAGGATTTTATGTTTAAACCTAGAGACCATAGAGGTAAATTCATTAGGATAATTTTTTGAAACCCCCTCAAAACCAACATGTGGAAAATGACCAACAAAGGATGGTTGGTAAAGTAGAGAACCCCAATGGTGTAAAAATGGAAACCCTCTAATTGGCATAACATTTACCTATCCCATACAAATGGATCCTATGAAAAATATATCTCCCTCAATTTTACCCACCTTTCAGGGATTAGTCTTAGAAGACCCTGACCAATTCCTTTTTTAATTCAAGGCATTGTGCTAAACTTATGATTACACTTTTGATTCCCAGAAGCTCAAGTTATTTCCCTCCACTTTAAAAGACATAACTATGAGATGGTTCATGGGATTAACCCCTAACTCCATCCATAGTTTGGAGGAGATGGAAATAGTTTTCTTGGATAAATATCAAGAGTATTGCAAATTATGGGACAAGAAGGAAGAACTCTTTAGAATTAAACAAAAGGAAGATGAGAGTGTGGAAAATTATCTTGATAGGTTCCTGTACGTCGGAAAAGTAACAAAGTAGCTTGAGAATCAACAAGTAACTCTTTTCGTGCCCGACCTCCCGAGGTCATGCCGAGACACCGGTGTGGGTAGAATGTGCAGGCAAACTAGTTAGGCAGTCTAATGTCTTCGACACGCACTAATGGTATTTGCGAATCTAAGGAAAAGAAGGCCCTTCTAACTTGGACTGGTGTGATAGATCGATCAGCGAGGATGACTGCTCGAAGGCTCCAATCAATATCGAGCTCTGGCATGATTCGATCTATGGGTTGTGGGATGCGTGGAAAATGACCCGGGATGGTTTCGTGTATTTCTCCTGATAGGGTCATATGGTGGATATAGTCAACTCTATGGACGATTCTCCCTAGTCCAAAATTCTCTAGCTTTTGTTGGCTATTGTCAGTCTAGTAGGGATAACTGTTGAATGATGAGAGGTGGAATCGGAGTAGACTGAAATACTAATTTACGTAGGCCAGTGTCTATGTCTAATTCTCTTATGGACTCGTTAGGCTGTGGGATCTGTGGATCACAACCATAGACTCTTGGTTGTTGCGGTCCCGTTATGGTCATACGGGAGATCAAGTTCTGATTCCTAGTATCCAGTAGTCGTAAGCTTTTTCAGCTTCTATGTTTAGAACCAACAGTTGTGTGATCTTCTCAGAATACCTTACAGGTGTTATCGCAACTTGGATTCTTAAGCTGGTATCTATATCTACTAGGGTGTCTCCAGCATTTGTGGAACTAAAGGATCACACCCGAATGTTTGTTCTCTTTCGAGCCCTTCTACAGTCATGTGGGTATTTTCTAGGGTAATCTGTAGTTTGGCTGATTTGACCAAAACAGATATGCTTGGTCGTCTTCGATGTTTAACCCTCTCAACTGTGCCCTGATCTGTTGGAAGTCTGTTGTTGTTTGGAAGACTTGTATCCTAAGGTTTTGGTCAATATCAGTTATTGCCACTACGGTATTGGGCTGGGGCACAATTGGCTCGAAAATGTATTCCCTGGGCTCCCTAGGTCCCGTAATTGTCATGCAAAAGCAGTAATGAAACAAACTATAATAAAGTAAAATCTAAGTGCACTTCTAGCATATATAATTTCTTTTTGTATTTTCTGGCAATTTATAAGAAAGCAACTATTTAAAAATATTTAGAATTGACAACTAAACTAATAACGTAAAACAAACAAAATAGCCGAGTGTAGCTATTTGTCTGTGCGATTTCGTATATCTATTCTAAACAATGAAATAACTAATCTATCTGCAAGATTCTCGATCCTACCTCAGAAGTGAGGAATGAATCATAGTTTCTCAGAAACTATCAATCCCCACAACCTCCCTGGTAATATCGAGAATGGAAATAACTGAAATAAAGTGATTAACTACTTTATTTGATAATTCCTAACTAAAACTTTGAAAGATGGGACCTGGATTTCACAGTAATGCGGCGAATCCGACGGTGTATGTGTTCTTGTCCCCTCGCATGATCTCTTCGTTCTTTGTGCTCACGTGAATCCGAAAGCGTGGAATGCTTGCATCAACAGGAATAGATATTTGGATCAATGGACAACCTTCGAATGCGATGCGAATAGAATACGGATAGGAGAGGGATAACGCAAGAGTACGAGCTTGGCCTATGCAATTCCTAGCGGGGTCTACTGCGAATCATGCAACAAAAGCGTCCGTAACACCGAAACTAGTCTCGTATGAAGAGCAAAACCTGCAACTTTAATGGCTGCCTAGACTATTCTACTCCAAAACAATAATATCATTTGCTTGCAGAGGTTGGATCTGGGCTTACCAACAAAGAACACAAAGCTAAAACAAACCTGCAACAAACTATGCTACTAATCCTAAGCAAACTAAAGGGACATAAAGACTAAAACATGAAAGTTGAAGTGAAAATGGTGGCCCAAATGTTTTCACTTGCACAAGTTGGATATGTGGCTTACCAGCTGCAACACAATACTAACCAAAGCACTCAATGAGAAAACTAAGAATCCTAAGCAAAGGAAAACTAAAACTGCTGTAACAAGAAATTCAAAAGCAAACTTTGGAGCAAAATTCAGAGGCCATTTGCATGTGTACAAACCATGCATTTATAGGAATCCAAACATCCAAAAATCAAATCCAAACTAAACTCCTAAACATTAAACAAAAGAAAAACACTATTCCAGGGGACCAAAAACATTAATGCATGCTCAAGTCGGCAAGAAAAGCTGGTGAGTCGTGATATTTCACGCGGTCGCGTCGAAAAGAGCGTTATGAAAACGCGCAGACCGCCCCTCGCTCAGGGCGGTGGTTCTGAGACCGCCGCCTGCCGGGCGGTGGTCACGAGACCGCCGCCCTTCAGGGTGGCGGTTTCGTCACTGAAGACCAAAAAGCCAAGAAAAGAGGGAAAAATAGGGAAAACAAAGCACGCGGGGGCTAAGTGGGGCATGCGGGATGTTAACGCATATCCGAAGAGCTCTTTCTGGATCCCGAACACCTTTCGAGGAGACCTGTATCATCATTGGGGCACTTATTACACCGTTCCGCAGTACAGTACCTTACAATTTTGGGTACGTACATATTGCCCCCTCGGAGAAGCGTTTTAGCCATGAAGAGGCATAAAACGGTGGGTCCGAGTATGGCAGTCCCGAAATGGGAAGTTAGAAGTTATACCTTACACGTCCGTGTGTCGAAATGACGCCATCCAAAATTCCCGTCACTTGCAAAATGAAAAGAGAACTCAAGTGCAGATAGATACAATAATTTGGAAAATAAACGCTAAAACAATGGGGAAAGAGGACGTACCATTAGTGCGAGGATAGAAACTTACCTCCGTCAGCGCTCCGAACCTGCGAAAAAGCCATTTTAAAACGAAACAGAAGGATATATATATGAAAGTGGGCCCATTTTCCTATTCATTTGCGCGAGTCGATTTGATAGATTTTGAGCTCTGGGGCCCACGGTAACGGTTTCTCACGCGAGTAGCGTCAAAACGTCCACGGCGAGATAGTGATCATGCCTCCACGTGTGGAACGCCACCCCGCGAGATCACAGGTTGGTTTTTCTTCAATTTTGTGCTTTTCCCTCTTCAATTTTAAAATGCTAAATTTGTTGTAATGGGGGGGTCATTTTTGAAAATGTTAGGTTTAAAAGGTCCGTCTAGGGGGGGCGCCTACTGGGTAGGCTTTGTTTTTAGCTAAAACGGTCGTTTTTTGCGTTTTTTGGACTTTTTAGGGTAAAAACCGCGTGGGTTTTCAGATACGACCGCCCCGGCTGCCTGGCTGACCGCCGCCCGATCAGTGGCGGCGCGTATATAAACCGCCCCCTTTTGGCGGCGGTTTGCGGCGGTTTTGCAATGTAATGCAAGAGCTTGTTTTGGAGACTTATACTTATATTTTCTTGCATTTCTGTATGTTTTTGCGATTCTCCCGATATCGTTTAGATACTAACTTACTCTGTTTTGTGTGTTTTTGGGTGTACGCAGGCGAAGGAGGAGTATATTAGATGGAGCCGGGAGAGAGAGTGTGACTGGCTGCCCGGGGTATTGGATGCCCTTTCAGCAGATGAGGAGGACACATTGCAGAGGGCCGGCATATTGCGGATATCGCGTGTGCCTCACGTTGCTCCGTCTAGTCACATACTCTGTGACTTATTCTCATACTGGGATGCAGATCGGAACACTTTCCGATTGCCAGGGGTCCGTGGTGAGTGGACCATTACATTAGAGGACGTCTACCACATTCTGGGGGTCCCGATCATTGGGAGGAGACTCACACTAGAGACAACAGGCTCACGGGCACAGATTGCACAGTGGGCGACATATATGGGAGATGCAGCTATTTCCACGGGGCCGAAGAAGGGAGTGAGAGTTAGATCCATTCCTTCTTTTCCCATCCCCGTATTTCGACAGGCCATCATGGGGATCCTTGCCTCGAGACTGATCGGGGACAAGGGAGGTGACACTTTGTTATACTGTTGGGCCCCCATCATTGCACAGATAGAGGGGCATGGCCGGATATACGCCTGGGGCGCGGATATTTTGGGGACCACCTACCACGACTTATACAGGGTGGTCCGGTTACAGGGACAGTCTTTGAGCCACCCCACTCTAGTTATGAGTTGGGTGTATGAGCGCTTCATTCCCTATGGCAGAGGCGTGGAGGTGGCAGATCCTGGGGCTGTGAGGGCAGCCAGGTGGTCAGATATGTCGGTGCTTAGAGCACCTCATCAGCCAGTAGCTTCCCTTACTATAGCAGACATGGAGGCCACACCGTACCAGCTTATGGCCGGCGTATGGGGAGAGGAGGCCATGACATTGGTCTCCTGCTCCATCACAGGGCAGCTTATTGACCGTGTGGGACGGGTAGAGGTACATCCTTTCAGCAGAGTTCCTCAGCAGTTCGGCCTCCCATATGTGGGCATGCTTCCTCCAGTAGCACCAGTTTATAGATCAGTTCGGGAGGCTAGAGGGGGGCCTAGAGGCCATGGTTGGACAGTGGTTACCCCTGGCATTCCTATTGCAGCCAGGGGGATAGTTCGGGCCAGAGGGAGAGCTGGTGCGCCTCGGGCACCTTTACTTCGGATTACCGCGGGTCCTGCTCATAGTAGTGATGACCCTATAGATATTGACTCCGATTCTGAGGAGTCCACAGAGGGAGGGTCGGAGGAGCAGACGGATGAGAGTGATCCTGAGTGGCATGACACTCAGGATATCATGCAGGCGGAGAGGGCGGAGCAGAGCGCAGAGAGAGAGACTCTGGTTTCCGAGGAGCCACTCTCCCGGGGCCATGGTGGAGATGATGAGTCCGTTGCGGGGTGTCATGTTGCCCCAACTACAGGAGCAGCTCCTCAGTCGGCAGCGGCATCTGCAGCGGGTCCTGGCCCTAGTGACCCATCTTGGAGGCTCGGTGATCCGAGTAAGTTATCTTCTCCTCCTTTGCAGTGTTAATTTGATTTAGGACTTGTTTTAACTGCTATCTCTCCTTATATTGGTATCCTGTATATTTTAGCCTCTTGCCTAGTTTTTAATTCGTCTTTCCTCTTTGTTTTGCAGAGACCATTGACGAGTGGCGGGATCTAATCCGTAGGGTATGTACCGATTCTCTGATGATCCCTATGGATAAGACCCGTGCGGAGCTATCCGTAGATGCCGGGGAGCCCTCAGCAGCCGGCAGGCATACCGACGTCTTCGCTCCCATTTGGCATGTGGCCAAGATGGTGTCGACTCTCCGTACAGAGTTGGCAGGCTATAGGACAGCCGAGCGCCTTATGAGGAGCCGTTCTCATGGCGAGACCACGACCGCTCCTCGGGACCCTGAGCCCTCCGTCCATTCAGAGCGCCAGCGTAGCCGGAGTCCTAGGCGAGGGCGCGCACCTTCAGCGGGATCACGTAGGGGTTGAGAGGCCACTTGGCCCCTATGCATCTTTTGTATTATAGATTCTTTTGTGTATTACGGGCTCTTTGAGCGTTTTGACCATGCCTAGTGCATGATGGCATTGTATACAAATATTGATTATTTATATATATGCGCCGATTTTGGATCAAAACTTTGTCACTTGGGTCTTCCCTTTCTGTTTCCAGCTTTTTTGTGTATACTACGATGTATGTTTCATATGCTTTCTAGAATGTATGCAATGGAAAACAGATGATGCAAATGTTTGCTTTCTTTTTGTGTTTCATGATGCTGATACATGATATTGTAGATATACTGTGATCTTGAATCTTAACTTTTGTTTAGCAATTTGGATACCTCATGATTTGTTTTGGCAAAGTGATGAAAATGACCAGTATGATGAACAGATTAACTTGCCCCACTCCTAACTCCACGCAACTAGTAAGATGCGAGGGCTCATCACCAAGAGCCAAGAAGGGCGCAAGTTATGAAATATGGTGAAATGATAGTGATGAAAGATAGACGAAGCTTTGGTGGAACCAAATGAAAACTACAAGCTTATTCTACCTGAATGACTTCATAGTTTTGGATGCAACTTGCTTTGCGGTTTATCCAGACTTAGACCCGTAGATGGCCACATAGTAGACAAAATCTGGGTTTTTAGGATTTTTAACTCTCTTGGAATTTTTGAACATCTGATTCATTCGTTATTGACTCAAAGTTTGAATTGATTGTTTATGACCTTTTAACATTTACTTTGTTTAGAGGACCCCCTACACTTTGCCCCATGCTACCTGTAAGAAGCATGGGTTTATCACCGTGGGCAAGGCATAGGCGAGTAAGGGCATTTCCATCCTTTCCCAACCCTACGTCACTAGTAAGAGACGCAAGCTCATCACCGAAGGTTGGTGGGGCAAGGAAATGTGTAAAAATAAAATTTTCTGTTTAATCACTTCTTGACTTGTCTATTTGAGTAAAATGTCAGTATATGCTTATTTTCCAAAGAGATGTGTATATGGGATAGATGTGACACCATGAAGCTTCTAGAACAGACCATGGGCAAGACACCTATCCTAAGAAGAAATCAAAGCGAGAACGAACTTGCAGATCTTGGTATGGTTACCGTTAGGACTTCGTCATGTCTGATTTATTTGATAAAAGATTCTGAGTTGATTGATGATATCGAAGACGGAGAAGTATGATTAAAGAACTTTATGCCAAAAACATCACGAGTTTGTAATGAATTGCTTTGAGGATAGATTCCTTGATCACAATTTATGTAAGAAACAAGTGGACAAAATGATCTAAATCTATATGAAGATGCAATGTAGATAGTTATATAGGTAGCGTTAGTCTTACGTGTAGAAACGCTTGAGGTGGAGAGAATTGACTGTTTCGCCAAACTCCTCACCTTCTAGCGTGCATAAGAGGTATGCACCATTTCCGTAGTCCTTTGTGACTCGGTACGGGCCCAACCATTTGGGCCGGAATTTCCTTCCTTCGCCGGTCTTCTTGTCGATCCGGCTGTCTAACCTTAGAACTAGGTCACCTTCGTATATGTCACGTTCATAGACCTTCTTGTTGTACTGCCGGCACATCCGGTCGGCATAGACTCTATGTCGTTGTTCAGCGTCTAACCTAGCTTCATCCAGACTTTCTAGTTGGGAGAGACGTGCTTCTCTGTAAGCATCTTCATCCATGGATGGTAATGGGAAGTCGTCCTTAGGACATGCTTTGTTGATGTCCCGGAAATCTATGCAGATGCGTATCTTTCCATTCTTCTTGAGAACGGGAACGATGTTTGATACCCATTGGGAGTAGTCAACTGGCTTGATGAATCCTACCTGAAGGAGTTTTATTACCTCCTCTTTTACCATGAGGGCTACTTTGGGCTTCATGGGTCTTGATTTTTGTTTAATTGGCTTTGCATCTGATCTAGTGACGAGGTTGTGTACCGCAATGTGGGGTGCGACTCCTGTCATCTCTTTGTAATTAAATGCAAATGCCTTTTGATGTTCTTTGAGAACCTGAGTATGTATTTCCACTTCCTCTGGGGTTAACGAAGAACCTAGCTTTAAAATTCTTGGTTCATCTTCCGTTCCGATATTGACATCGATTGTTTCTTCAATTAAAGAGGCATTACCCTCTTCGAACTCAGGTGGTGCCGGAGGTAGATCTATATCATCCCCATTTTCCACCGCGTATATATTAGGTTCTTTTTGTGAGGGAAGATTCATTACGGGATTTCCGAAGTAGGAAGATGAATGTGGGATCAGAGATAAATCTAGCGTGTGATAGGAGAGATGTAGTGCTGCATAGGCATTTAAGTAATCCAAAGTAGCCGCATCATTTCCAACATGGTCTAGGACGGTAGATTCATTTCCGCTTGAAAGAGGATTTGTCATTGTTTTTATCAATGGTTCGTTACGAATGGATACTGTGAAGTGAGTATCTTCTAGCTCATTGCTTGGAGTGAAGCGTGATGCCGAGGTTGCTATTGAATCGGTGAGAAGATTTTTTCGCGGGATTGCTTCAATGGATATGAAGTTGAACGCCTTGCTTAAATCTAATACAGCGTTTTTGTAAAGTTGCAAGTG
Organism: Taxus wallichiana var. yunnanensis; assembly: GCA_018340775.1. Classification (NCBI taxonomy): domain Eukaryota; kingdom Viridiplantae; phylum Streptophyta; class Pinopsida; order Cupressales; family Taxaceae; genus Taxus; species Taxus wallichiana. The sequence goes on along the minus strand of CM031240.1, from coordinate 423,578,337 downwards.
TTCGGCTTTAGTTTCATATACCTCTGAAACTTGGTTTGCCACTAATTGCGAGTCTCCTAAAACTCTGATATTATCGATACCAATTCTTTTGGCTAAGGTAAGGCCAAGGAGGAGGGCTTCGTACTCAGCGCCGTTGTTTGTGCATTCAAAGTTTAATTTAAAAGAAAATGGGAGGACCTTCTCTTCGGGCGAGGTAAGAATTATACCTGCCCCCGCTCCATAACGGCATTTAGCTCCATCGAAATGGAGAGTCCAATACTTAGCCGGGAGTATGGATGTAGGTGTATCTGCTGTGTTTGCACACTCTACTTCTACCATATAGAGATCTTCTGCTGGCAAGGAACCAACACCTAGGGAAAATCCGATACCTACTGAATCGAATGGTAAGAACATTGGTGAATCTTGTTCTATCAACTCAACGATCTTCGTAGTAGTCCCTAATGATACTATTTCTTTAGTTTTGCCTTTAGGGGTTGGAATTGTTTGGGCTATGTTGGTAGTTTCAAGATCCGTCGTAGGTATCAACTTTTCCTCTGGCTTTGGGTCAGAGGGTTTGTTAAGTTGGTTTGTTGGAAGTTCAAATTCTGAGTGTATACCTGGTCTTTTCTTTAAATCAGCTAGGTGTACATCAAACGGCTTTGGATCACCTTTGGCTACAAATACCTTTCCCAGATGCAGAATCTTACTTCTTGAAATAGCGTGGAAGGGATTGCCTTCATTCGATGTATCCAGGGCACCGAGGATCATATTATAGTTAGTTTCCGATCTATAATATAAAACTCAACAGATTGTTTTAGGTCCTAAGGTGACCGGTAGTATTATAGTTCCTATCGATGTGGCTTTAAGGCTATCGTAGCCTCTCAAGGTATTTCGTGTAGTAGAACAGTTTGTTTCTCCATATCCCAATTTTTGGAGAAAAGAGAAAGGAACTATGTTAACCGCAGCTCCATCACAACCATTGCCCTTTACATAGTTATTATAAACTTGTACTTGCAAGTGTAGGGCCGGATCACCTTGGCGTGCGATCTCAAAGATCTCGTAGGCATTTTACTTATTTCGAATATGAATTCAACATCCCTATCTGCCTGTCCCGGAGGATAAACATCAAAGTCTATATGATTTACTTGTGCTTCTGGTGGTGGAGTGATACTAATTAAATGACCCAAACCTAACGCCTCTAAAAGAGCAGCCCTATGAGCAGGGGAATTCTTTAGTAAATCAAGGAATGAAATATGCGAGAAGGTTTTTGTTAGATCATTAATTAGATCGTAAGCACCCATAGGTTTTGCTACGGTTTCTTTGGATGTTATCTCATTTCCTGGCAGTGGCTTGGACTTGGTTGAGAGAAATACTCTCGTGTTCTCGTAATTGCTTCAACGGGTAATTCGGAGTCTAACTCTACTAATCCAACTACCTTAGGTCGTGGTTGACTTCCTAGTTGTGGCGCGACTAATGGATTTAGCGAGGTCGAGGCCTCGTGATCGTTGTTTCCTGTTATTGCACCTTTGTTTGTTCCAGCTGGTTTCAACCTATCGTTATCATGATTTGGGAGTGGATCATTAAAGATCTTGAGAGGGGCATTCTGAGGGGAAACTGCCCCTGCGAAGGTATTTGCCGTTGGTGATGTAGGATCTGCTAAGAACATATCCATAAAAATTGTTTTTGTTCATTTGGCAAGCGTTGCATGAATTTGTTGTAATCACGACACGTTCTAGTGTCATGACCCCGAATTTTATGGAAACCACAATAAGAATTGGGGTTGTAATTCCCGTTTTGTTGGTTTGGTGTATATTGTGGCCTAAAATTCCGATCAAACTGTTGCCTATTAGGACTAAAGTTTTGTTGTTTCTGGTTTTGACTTTGGTTTTGATAACCAAAGGAGTTTTGGCTTGGTCCTTGTATGGGATTTCGCCGTTGTTGTTGTTGTGGATTATTAAAATCCACCGTATTGATCGTCGGGGTAAAATTGTTGTTTCTTTGGTTGTTTGTTTGTGACGGAGTATTAACGACATTTACCCTCTTGGGCTGGTCGGTTACCCCATCTGTTGTTACCCCACGATTTTTGTTAAGGATTTTGGGTCCTTGATTGACGCTTGTAGTGGTTGTAGTATTTTGAGTAGAGGTGATTAACCTCCCGTTTGCTCCATACGCCTTACGGCCACTATCTATTGCTGCTTGATCAATTCGCAGAGCGCTCTCAAGTACCTCGTCATAAGTCCTGTGGGAACTTCTGACTTCTTCCTTCACTTCTCTCGCTAAGAGAATGAAGGAATAAATCACATAGCTCCATCTCGATCCATGTTTGGAGCGCTTGCCGAGGAATAAAGGACTGTGCGCCACCTTTGGATGAAATGGGCGACAGACTCGTTATGTTCTTGCTTGATGTGCAAGAACTCCCTGATTCCTGTCCTTAATAGTTTGTTCATGTCGAAGGCTTTGATGAACTCATACACGAGTTGTTTGAATGAATGTATGGAGGCTTCGGTATTCTCGTAATACCAATCGAGGGCAATGCCTTCCAAAGATTTTAGGAATATTTTAGCAACAACCCCATCCCATGGGAGTAGTTCTCGAATGGCTGTAGCGTAAGCTTTGATATGTGCATTCGGATCTCCCTCTCCTTTGTATTTGGGCAAATCGGGAAGAGGCCTTGGAAGCATAACGCTTCGTATGGTGAAATCTAAGGGCTCCTTCAAATATTCTGAATAAGTCCCTATCGCATATGTTTCAACCATTGATGGTGTCTGTTGAGGAGGCGGTGGCGGAACGGGTTGTTGATATGGCGTAACGTACGCGTTGGCAGGGGCATAAGGCAACCCCTGTATTTGAGCAAACATGCCGGGAGATGAGTACATATCCCCTTGTGGTGATTTGGAGTACATGTTTAAGTACGAAGGTGTACTATCCAGGAATGGATTGCTCTGTCTTGACCAGAGGAACAAAAGTCTAAGCGATAGTGGGTCTAGTTGGCACTTGTTGTGAATATTGAGGAGTCATACCTAACGTGCCTACTCCCGTGAGGAGATCTACTTGGCTAGGATGGTGCGGAGGATCGAACTCCTGTTTGTATGAATCTCGAATTTTGACTTGCTTGGGCAAGTTCTAATCCTCTAACCTTTCTATTAGAGTTGAAATGACTTCGTTCGGTGAAGCCACGATATCGTGCCTTGGTGGCGTTTTTGTATAACATGGCTTTGTGGAGGTGTGTGATATCCTACTATGAACTCGATCACTATCCCGCCAAGCATCTCTCGAGAGTATTTTCCATACGTGATGGCATAGGGGAATTTTCTTGAGGAGAGAACTCAGCCGTATCTCGCAAGGTTCCTACAGTGGGTACATGCCTTGAGAGCGTTGTTCACTCCTAGGATAACGTATTGAGTACTCGCCATCTAGAACCGAGTATGGATCTGATTGTCTACTAATAGGCGGTCCGAGTAATACCCGAGGAGATGAAGCGACTCTCCGCTTAATGTCATATTGTTCGAGCTCAAGGCTCTGCTTGTGTTTGAGCAAGTTGCTCCAACCCCTCCGCTTGGAAGGGCGAGTTATATCTAGTCCTTGGTGTTTGTGTTGACAATCGATTAGTTGAATAGTTGTCGCCCCACATTGAGAGGGAGGGTGATGACCGCCTATTCTCGTTGGGCGTAGTATGCCTCAAGACCCAAGAGGGGTCTCGCCGTGATGCATCGAATCCCGACATATTCGGGGTATATGAATACCCGCAATAATGGGAAGGAGCGAAGGTGATTTGGAAGATGAAACTTCTCAAAGAGAAGGTGAAAGAATTGTTTGGTTCACGCGCTCGGGTTCACCAATTTTGTACGTCGAAAAAGTGAAAGCGAGCTTGAGAATCAACAAGTAACTCTTCGCGTGCACTCCGACCTCCCGAGGTCGTGCCGAGACAAATGGTGTGGGTAGAATGTGCAGCAAACTAGTTAGGCAGCCTAATGTCTTCGACACGCACTAATGGTATTTGCGAATCTAAGGCAAAGAAGGCCCTTCTAACTTGGATCGGTGTGATAGATCGATCAGCGAGGATGACTGCTCAAGGCTCCAATCAATATCGAGCTCGGCGTGATTCGATCTATGGGTCAGGGATGCGTGGAAAATGACCCGGATGGTTTCGTGTATTTCTCCCGATAGGGTCATATGGTGAATATAGTCAACTCTATGGACGATTCTCTCGCCTAGTCCAAAATTCTCTAGCTTCGTTGGCTATTGTGTAGTAGTAGGGATAATCATGAATGATGAGAGGTGGAATCGGAGTAGACCAAATACTAATTTACGTAGGCCGGTGTCTATGTCTAATTCTCTTATGGATTCGTTAGGTCAGGGATCTGTGGATCACAACCATAGACTCTTGGTTGTTGCGGTCCCGTTATGGTCATACGGGAGATCAAGTTCTGATTCCTAGTATCCAGTAGTCGTAAGCTTTTTCAGCTTCTATGTTTAGAACCAACAGTTGTGTGATCTTCTCAGAATACCTTACAGGTGTTATCGCAACTTGGATTCTTAAGCTGGTATCTATATCTACTAGGGTGTCTCCAGCGTCTGGCTGTGGAACTAAAGGATCACACCCGAATGTTTGTTCTCTTTCGAGCCCTTCTACAGTCATGTGGGTATTTTCTAGGGTAATCTGTAGTTTGGCTGATTTGACCAAAACAGATATGCTTGGTCGTCTTCGATGTTTAACCCTCTCAACTGTGCCCTGATCTATTGGAAGTCTGTTGTTGTTTGGAAGACTTGTATCCTAAGGTTTTGGTCAATATCAGTTATTGCCACTACGGTATTGGGCTGGGGCACAATTGGCTCGAAAATGTATTCCCTGGGCTCCCTAGGTCCCGTAATTGTCATGCAAAAGCAGTAATGAAACAAACTATAATAAAGTAAAATCTAAGTGCACTTCTAGCATATATAATTTCTTTTTGTATTTTCCGGCAATTTATAAGAAAGCAGCTATTTAAAAATATTTAGAATTGACAACTAAACTAATAACGTAAAACAAACAAAATAGCCGAGTGTAGCTATTTGTCTGTGCAATTTCGTATATCTATTCTAAACAACGAAATAACTAATCTATCTGCAAGATTCTCGATCCTACCTCAGAAGTGAGGAATGAATCATAGTTTCTCAGAAACTATCAATCCCCACAACCTCCTCGGCAATATCGAGAATGGAAATAACTCGAAATAAAGTGATTAACTACTTTATTTGATAAGTTCTAACTAAAACTTTGAAAGATGGAACCGGATTTCGCAGCAATATGGCGAATCCGATGGTGTATGTGTGTCTTGTCCCCTCGCATGATCTCTTCATTCTTTTGTGCTCACGTGAATCCGTAAAAGCGTGGAATGCTTGCATCAACAGGAATAGATATTTGGATCAATGGACAAATTTTCTTAATGCGCATGAATAGAATGCGGATAGGAGGGGATAGTGCAAGAGTACAGAGCTTGGCCTATGCAATTCCTAGCGGGGTCTACTGCGAATCATGCAACAAAAGCGTCCAGAACCTGAAACTAGTCTGTATGAAGAGCAAAACCTGCAACTTTAATGGCTGCCTAGACTATTCTACTCCAAAACAATAATACTGTTTGCCTGACAAGTTGGATCTCGGGCTTACCAACAAAGAACACAAAGCTAAAACAAACCTGCAACAAACTATGCTACCAATCCTAAGCAAACTAAAGGGACATAGCACTGAAAACATGAAAGTTGGAGTGAAAATGGTGGCCCAAATAATGTTTGCACTTGCACAAGTTGGATATGTGGCTTACCAGCTGCAACACAATACTAACCAAGCACTCAATGAGAAAACTAAGAATCCTAAGCAAAGGAAAACTAAAACTCACATGAATAAGAAATTCAAAAGCAAACTTTGGAGCAAAATTCGAGAGGCCATTTGCATGTGTACAAACCATGCATTTATAGGAATCCAAACATCCAAAAATCAAATCCAAACTCGAACTCCTAAACATTAAACAAAAGAAAAACACTATTCCAGGGACCAAAACATTAATGCATGCTCAAGTCGGCAAGAAAAGCTGGTGAGTCGTGATATTTCACGCGGGTCACGCCAAAAGAGTGTTCGAAAACGCACAGCCGCCGCCTGCTCGGCGGCCGCCACCAGAGACCGCCGCGGCGGCGTTTCACATCAAGACCAAAAAGCCAAGAAAAGAGGGAAAAATAGGGAAAACAAAGCACGCGGGGGCTAAGCGGGGCATGCGGGATGTTAACGCATATCCGAAGAGCTCTTTCTGGATCCCGAACACCTTTCGAGGAGACCTGTATCATCATTGGGGCACTTATTACACTGCTCCGCAAAGACATGATACACCTTACAATTTTGGGTACGTACAGCCTCTTCTTTCATAGGAGATGTGGTACTGGTGTGGATATTAATCTTCTCAAAACTCTATTCCTCAAGGGGTTAGATGAGGACACACAAGAAGCCTTCATTCTTATGGGAAAGGGAGACATGAAAAAAATATAATTTATAGAAGTCATTGACCTCTCAGTAGGAATTACTCCCAATCTCACCCCAACTTTCATAGACAAAAAGGAAAAATGGTCGATGGTGATATATCCAAGCTCGTGGGAAGAAATTACAAATTTGAGAATAAACCTTTTGGTTCAACTCAATATAACTATGGATAGGGAGAAAGTCAGAACAAAAGGATTTTTTCATCTACTACCCAAGATGTAGAGACAAACATGGACTTAAGGACTACCCCTTAGACAAGACATACATTTGTCTTCTTTGTGAACTCAAGCATGCCATAGACCAATGTGGGTTGCTTCCCTTACTAAAGAATCATCTAAAATAGAACACACAAGATGAAGTTGAGCTAAATTATATGGCTTAGAGGCAAGGAGGAAATTTTTAGTCCAACCAAAATCATTCCTACATGCCAAAATCACAATGGGTCCCAAATTAATGGAATGCACCATGGCCATATCCCCAACATTAGGATCAACAAGTACCATAGGAGTGGAGTCCACAGGTGGAATGCCCCACCAAATTATTATCAACAACCTTGGGCTCCACATCCAAACATTCCACTATTTCAATAGTTTAATCCTCAATACTAACAATAGTGGAATGTACCTCAAGGATTTGGGCAACAATATTATAATCAAATAATACCCCAAGGTCAACAAGCCTTGTTGACTAGACCTACAAATGTTGCCCCATCTGATCAACCTACCCAACCATAGATACCAACACAAACTGTGGAAAATCCCAAAAATGTGAGGCAAGGTAACCCAATGTACACTATGGAATCAGATAAAAATCCCACATTAAACTCTGTGGATTGTAAGAATATCTTGTTGCGTTTAGGGAAGTTTACCTCAAAATCTTCATCTCATGTGATAGAAGAAATCCTGAAGAAATAGAAAAACCAAAAGAAACATAGCCTAGACTCTTTTTGAAGAAACTCCTAAACCAAAAACCGACATTCCCTTTCCATCCGGACTATTATAAAAGAAAAACACTATAGTTCTTGATCAACCGAGTCCAATTGATTCAGGGACTCAAGAAATTGAGTATCAGGATTCCCCTATTACAAGATCTTAAGGAAATTCTTGAATTAAAAAAACTATCAAATAAATTTGTTTTAAGACTCCAGAAGAAGAAAGAATCAACTTAAAACCATCCATGTTTATGGGAAAATTTTTAGTATTATGAAAGGGAATATGACCCCTCATAAATACAAAGAACCTAGAATAGGATATGTCCAATTTCCTAATGTTCTAATTGACCTAGGAGCTACGATCAATGTTATGACCACAAATACTTCATCTACACTATCACTACCCTCGAAGAAAAATCAACCTCCATAGTTTTACAAATGGAAGATTAGTCTGTAAACAAGCAAAAGGGAATTATAGAAGATATCACCATCACCATTGAATCATGAGACTATTCGATGGACTTCATTATCATAAAAATGAAGAATAGGGAGATTAAATACCTTCTAATCTTGGGATGCCCTTGGTTAGTCACAATCAGTAGCCCTTATTTACCATAGAACAAGGAATATGGTGATTATAAATGGGAAAGATTAAAAAAACTATCAATTTAACTTGCTGCAAAACCGTTTGGCCACAAACAATAAACAATGGTGTAAAGACAACTCAGATGATTCAGATGACATCATCTCTTCTATGGCCATGGTCATAATTCAAGAACACTCAAACCAAATTCAATACGGTGATCATGAACCCTACATTGGACATAGTATAAGTCCTATTCGTAATTTAGATCACACAATTACTTTTAAAACCAATGTTCTCTATTCACATATTTATAATATGGAACACACATTCAATGCCATTCAATCATATAACAGATACCATATGCTATTGTAAATGACTCGAAGAACTACCGATCTCCCATTTTATGGCTCGGAGTTTCAACGATCTCTCATTTCATGACTCGGCTACTTACCGATCCTTCATGTTAATCCATGCATTGTATACTAAGTATACTTGTTCTCTCTACCAATTTCAGTTATCAAAGTATTCCATTTAAGAGGCCTATCTGAATATCTATTACCGATATTCATCTGAAATCCTGCTTCTTAAACTAGGTGATTAGGACAACGCAACCAACAACTTGCGATACTTTGGCCAAAGATTTTCACATGCTTTGCATGATCATATTCCTAGACGTTATACACATCAATGGAATACGTCCTTCACCTCACTTCATCTGTTATCTAGAATGGTCTTTTCTGACCTCTGTCAGTCCTCTCGTCCAAGGTTAAACTTTAACCCAAACTAGCAATATGAAAGAGTATAGGAAGACACTCACGGTGACTAAAGGTACACAGACATACTTTGTCGACCCTAGATGACTGCATGTGTCTAGTTACCTTTAGTCTTCCTGAGTCACCCCGTATACATGGTCACATTCCTATCATCATCCAAGTAACTTGGTCCCAGCTTATGTAAACTTGATGATTCGATTCGGGAGGGCGTTGTAACATGTCAGCTACAACATTGTGTCATCATGAAGGCCCCACCTTCATGAAGACACCAGATTATAGTAGCTGCATGTGCCAAGGTCCTACGAATCCTCTCATCAAGGGATACACATCCAACTAGAAGTGTGATTAGATTATAATCTTAAGTATTTTAAGAATAAGCTTTCAAAGCAACCGTGCTGATCTTCTAACCTCACTGTTTGTTACAGTTGCATAGCTAAGAGAGACTTAAATTGTCTTAAAGCTTAATATGCCTTTACTCCTCCTTACTGAAGGATTGCTTAATTCCATCTTAGTTCCTTAATTTAAGCTTCGGACTAACAGTCCACTACAGCTTAACGTAGTAAGATCAACTTACTAAACTTAACCAAGTTTTATTCACAACTGAATTTAAATTCAGAATTCCATCTTATTAGATGTCATTTAAATGAGGCCTAATTCCAAATGAATGTATTCATTTATTCACTATAACCTTACTTCAGTTAAGGTTTGTTACGAGGAGATATGATTCCTCATACCGAATATCCTCTGGATCAAACATCTCAAGGATATTAATGAAATCAAATACAAGATTCAATTGTCTCTTTTATTTATATTCATTAGCTTATATACCAGTTCCGAATATCATTCATTTAAGAATTCATATTCACTTAACTCTTTTCAAATGTCAATTTAAAATCCATATTGACCTAAGTATGAATTAATTGTACATTCCAACTTAAAAGTTGTATTCAAGTAAAGAATAGATATTATGTCCTTTTAAAATCTATCAACCATCATTTGAATATATCCAAATTCAATGAATAAAATTTATATTCTCAATCTTATTCAAACAGTTCCAAGGTGGTACAACCATTAAAATAACACACCTTTCCTTTGTACTCAATCCTCAAGATTAAAATTTATACAATTTACAAGCCCATACAACCAGACTTCATTCATGCCAAACAACATTAACAACTCATAAAGAAGAAGAATACAACTTTCTCTTTTTCCATTTCCTCGTAGAAGAATAATAAATTCTCGATACGATCCATCCTTAGCTAATCAGAAAGAAGCATCATAAAACAACATGTCTTCATTTTTACTCATGGAAACCATCTACAAAATTTACTTGCATGGGTCAGTTCATTGAACTGAGCATATTAAGCACTTATCATTAAAATGAGGTGCTCTTAATTAACTGTCTCAATAAAAGAACTCTTGCTTTTTTATGAAACGTTTAAAAATTGAGATGGACATCATCTACGAATTAAGTGTTGATAAGGATGAACAACTTAACAACCCAATCCTCTAATTACCATCACAATCAGACAAAAATATTTACTAACTTTCTCCCAAATAATTACTACAACCCGCAACACTTTATTCATATTTCCTTACTATTTTTATTCCAATAACGCAAGGGGTTCATTCCATATTTAAAACAATTACTACCAGAAGTAATTTCCTCTAAATAGTTCCAGATTAAAAACATCTGTAAGAGCTAATACACATATGTATATAATGTTGTTCTAATGCAATTACTATCAATTCCATTCCCTTATAATAGTTGAAATTTCAAGAGATGAATTTTAATTAAGAATTCAAATAGAACTACTTCCCTTTCGTACTACTCATTTAATTTCAAACAATCAAATGCAGAAGAGAAAAGTAGTCATTCACCATGACAACACTAGGTGTCATTTCTCAGAATTCAACAAGCAACATAATACTTCTTTCAAATCTAAAAAAGAAGAAAAACAACAGTTAAATGCAGTTGCTTACGCCTAAGGCGGTAAGAAATTCATTCAATATCAAATATAGAATTTCAACTGGATAAGAGAAGAAAATAATTATTACTTCCAATTACCCATCCAATATTCCCTTCTTTTCATCACAACTGCACTGGATGATTTAAACAAGAAGTGATATCAATCAATGATAACAACAAGAGAGAGAGCAAATAAAGTCAATAATCGAATGAAAGGAAGAAGAATCATATTACCTCTTCTCACTGCCTAGCCGAATATCAACTAGTTAGCACAGACTGTTCCCATAAGATGATTTCTTCTAACAAGTCTATTTCAAGTATTTAAAACTTACTAACTACCATTCATGGAGTATGCCGAATTCATTTGCATCTCGATTCCGTAAGTATCAATATCAATGACAATCTCTCAAATAAAATCATTTCCTTTTCAATTTTTCACCCAAAACGAACATTTCTCATCTAGATAAAAACAAGTAAGAGTGTACAACAAACAACAAAATCATGATTTCATCATAATAATAAAAGGATTCATTCTCCAAACACCAAATTAAGAACCCAGGTTTCGATTCGGTTTAATGCAAGCAAGCAAAAAGTTTAGAAGTTTAGATTGCATATTATATATGTATATATATATATATATATATATATATATATATATATTCATATATATAATAGGTATTCACAAAAACAAGCATTCCTAGCTAGGTCTCAAAACAAGCAAGAATGAACAACCAGCTATATATGACCATAAATATCATTGTTATTAAATAAAGAACCCATCTTTTCAACCACAAGAACAAGATTTTACTCTAGTATGGTTCTAATCGAACACCATGAAAAGGTTCAGATATACAGTTCCTTTATTTATATATATACATTTCAATGGATTCAAAGAAAGATAAAAATACACTCTACTCACTCACCAAATAACCAAGTTATTCCTTCTCAGTGTTTAAATAATTTATTCCCCAACAACCATTCACGGCCTTCAACCCACATGGAGATATTGAATCATTTTTAATCAGCAAGGGTAAGACAATGGAATGAATTCATTGTCCCCGGTGAAATCGTATTCTATGCAATGTAAAGCAACTAGGATAATAACTCACACAAACAGTTTCATCAAGCATTATCACGATTTTTCCCAAATCATTTACACGCACAGAACTCAGAAAAAAATATTCACATCACTGGTACATTCATCAACTCAAACCCATAATGGGTAATAAAACCGAATACCCAATACTGTCAAAAAAAAACTCATACAACAAGGATAGATTTCATTTCATTTACTCTTTTTGCAAAAGAAAATACCCAAATCGTATTCATCTCCAAAAGACAACTCAACCCAGAAATCACATTAATTGTATCAACATTTTCATTTTACAAAAACACCCAACATAAGAGCAGAGTTCTTTTAATGAAGACGCTTAACAAAGAGCAAAACGGTTTAAAGAGAAGAGCTCAACATGCCTGTAAAATTTCTTGTGGCTTGAAGAAAACCACGTCCACGCCCTCAGGAATTCTTCTTTTCCACGGTGACAAACAACAAGGCTTTCCCAACATCTCCTTACTTCCACAGGCTCAAAATAGCCGTGGTTACTCAAACAACAACAACAATGACCAGAATGGTTGCAGGTTCGAAAGAACCATAAAAGAAATGCAGAGCAAAACTCAAAACCCAAATGAACACAATACCACAAAATTCCTCTTTCCCCTTTCCAAGGTGAGCTGGTCACCAAGACCGAGATCAATAAATGCATTGAATGCATTGCTTTTTCCTTAATTTCCACACCACCACCGACTCAGGTTTGGCGAGTTCCATTTTTAAATTTTTGCATGTAATTTCCTTCTTAGCTACATTGCTAGTTGGATATCTCCAACTTTCCATGTTCCCGCCAAACTTGGCATTTAAAACTTCAAGGACATCATTTAATGTCCTTTATTAAATTTCTAACCTTCCCTTCTTATCCGCTCATCAACATGTGTCCATAGGTCCCCTCCTTAGGTTAGCAATAGTTTAGGTTGTATTGTCCATAGTTAGGTTTTCCACCTAGGTCGCAAGTCATTAGGATTTGCCATAATTTTACATCCCATTTAATTTAAAATCCACATAGGGTAGTAGTTAGGTTATAGGCTAAAACATAGTTATAGGTTAAATTTAACGTAGCCATAGTATTTTAATTAATGGGTTCTTCTAGTAAGTTTACTAACTTACGTTCATATCCAGCATAATGCAGGACGTTTCCATCCCATGCACGCATATACCTTGTGCTCTCACTTGTATCAAAACTCTTACTACCTTACGCTCTCCGGCGTTACTATGTGTATGTAGTTCAGAAATCAAACCTTTCCATTGGCAACATGGTGCCGAATAATTATACCTGTAACCAGGTTCTGTAAAATTTATAACGACCTTCAGTCTGGTTTCAGACTTCATTCCATATAGAAAGTAAATCGACAAAGCGATCACAAAGAAGGCCACACATACCTTGGATCAATGGAATTGATTCAAGGTGTGTTGTCAACAACAATATGAGTTCATCAAACACAAAAGCAAGTCTGTTGTTTCACACTTTGCAAAACACAAGTTATAATGACCTCCGTCCCAAGTAAACAAGTTACAGTAAACAAGGGTTCAGATCAGTAACACATTCTTTTTAAGATTAAAAGATATATCTTAACATAATTATCCTCATTTCCATAGTTACAACATCATGAAAAGAGGTTATCATAGTAGCTTCTAAAAATCAAGACGTTACATTCCTCCCTTCTTAAAGAATCATCGTCCCGATGATCAAATTAGCCAATTCATAGAGTTTTTAGGACAAAATTCAATTATCGTCCTTCCATTCATAAGTTCATACCAAAAATAGATTTAATCATTAAAACAATGTTTTAAGATAACTATAAAATAGACCAGTAATTGTCCATATTTGGTAGAATTATCAGTTTTTTGAATTCAATTTCGATCAAACAAGTATGGAAAAGTAGATCTCATTTCTTCGAGATTTTCCCAAGTTGCACTTTCTTCGCTAAACTGGTCCCACTGGACCTTACATTGATTCACTTCGTGATTTCTTAAGTACAATTGGTGAGTTCCCAGCACTCGAATGGGCTTAACCACGATTATTCCTGGGTCTTGGACCTGCAAGGAATTCCAATTCAGCACATGTGATAAATCTGATACGTATTTCTTAAGCAAAGAAATATGAAAAACATCATGCATTTGTGATAAAGCAGGAGGTAATGCTAGACGATAAGCTACAGGGTTGATTATTTCAACAATTTCAAAAGGTCCCACATAACGAGGTGATAACTTGGCAGCCTTGCCAAAAGTTATAGAACTCTTTTTCGGCTTGACCCGAAGAAAGACCTTCTCACCAAGTTTATAATTCCTATCAACCCGCTTTAAGTCTGCATAACTCTTTTTCCTATTGGCAGCCTCCTTTAAATGTTCCCGAATCATTTTAATTTGTTGTTCCATTTCCGTAAGGATTTCTGGCCCAATTACCTCTCTATCCTCTACGTTGTCCCAGCTAACAGGGGTTCTACATTTTCTTCCATACAATGCTTCAAAAGGTGCCATCTTTAAAGAGGCGTGGTATGTATTATTGTAGGCAAATTCAACCAGCTGGAAGGTATTCCTCCCATTTATACTGCTGGTCCATGCAATACATTCTTAACATATCCTCTAAAACTTGATTGACTCTTTCAGTTTATCCATCCATTTCTAGATGATATGCAAAACTGAAGTTTAATTTAGTTCCCAAGGCCGCATTAAGCGTTTGCCAAAATCTTGATGTCATTCTCGGATCTCTGTCCGATATGATCAATTCGGGTATTCCATGCAATCTGAAAATTTCATGTACAAATCTTCTTGCTAACACTGGTGCATCATCTTTTAAATTACCAGCAATGAAGTGTGCCACTTTGGTTAGTTTGTCGATGACAACCAAGATGATATCATGTTTATTCCTTGACATAGGTAATCCTTGAACGAAATCCATAGTTATCACTTGCCATTTGTATTGCGGAATGTTGTGGGGATACAATAATCCGGTGGGATGCATATGTTCCACCTTAACACGCTGACATTCCAAGCAGTGTGTCACAAACTCCACCACATCCTTTTTCATTCCCTTCCAGAAATATTGCTTTGCTTGAGATCAACAAGCATTTTCGTAATGCCAGGGTGTCCAGAAAAAGGTGAATTATGAAATTCAGTTAATAATTTCTTTCTTAAATCATTAGCCAAGGGTATATATACCCTATTTTCAAACCTCAGAATCCCTTCGTTATCAAAATGGAATCCTTTATACTTCACATCCTTTGGATCTGTAGTAAGTGTTGTTTTAACTTGCTGAAAATAAGAGTCAGATTCCATGACATCTTTCACCTCATCCTTAAACTGAGTTCTTAATGTTATAAGAGTAGAGATGTGCTTCCTATGACTCAGAGCATCTGCTACCCTATTTTCCTTGCCTTTGATGTAGCTTATATCAAAATCATACTGAGATAGAAATTCTAACCATCTTCGTTGTCTTGCATTCAGGTTTGGTTGAGTAAAAATATACTTCAACCCCAGATGGTCGGTTTTTAGCTCAAAGGGCTTACCAAGAAGGTAATGCCTCCACATTTGAAGTGCATGAACAATGGCAGCTGAGCTCTAGGTCATGTGGAGCATAATTTTGTTCATGTAACTTAAGCTTTCTACTTTCATAAGCTATGACATGGTCATTTTGTAACAGAATGCCTCCGAGACCCTCTCCAGATGCATCCGTTACGACCGTAAAATCTCCATTTGGGTCAGGTACAGTCAGAATAGGTGTTGTAGTTAACTGTTCCTTTAAAATTTTAAAGGCAGATTCACATTTGTCATTCCAGACAAATTTCTTATCTTTCTTTTGTAGTGAAGTGATTGGGGCAGCAATTTTTGAAAAGTCCTTAACGAACTTTCTATAGTACCTGCCAGGCCCATGAAGCTTCTTACTTCATGCACGTTCTTAGGCACAGGCCACTCAGTTATAGCTGCGATCTTTGAAGGGTCCACAACTATCCCATTCTTTCTTATAACATGCCCCAAATAATGCACCTCTGCATCATAAAAGGAACATTTAGACAATTTACCATACAACCTTCTCTTCCTCAAAATTTCCAGCACTATCCTTAAATGCTCTTGATGCTCTTTGACATTTTTGGAGTATATAAGAATGTCATCCAAGAAGACAAGCACAAATTTATCCAAATACTCTTGAAAAATATTGTTCATCAAATTCATGAAGGCGGCAGGTGCATTCGTCAACCCAAAAGGTAACACCGTGAATTCATAATGCCCGTACCTTGTTCTAAAAGTTGTTTTATGAATATCTTCTTCCTTTATTCTTAGCTGGTGATATCCAGATCGAAGATCTATTTTTGAATAGACTGATGCTCCACGCATCTGGTCGAATAGATCATCAATCCTAGGAAGTGGATATCGATTCTTAATGGTTGCCTTATTCAACATTCTATAATCAATGCACAATCTAAGTGTGCCATCCTTCTTCTTTACAAAAATTACCGGCTCCCCATGGTGAGACGCTCGGTCTTATCAGCCCTTTTGTCAAAAGTTCTTGTAACTGAGCCTTAAGTTCCACCAACTCAAGGGTGGTCATTCGATATGGTGCCTTAGATATGGGTTCGGTTCCTGGCTTGATCTCTATTGCAAAGTCAAACTCTCGTTTGGGCGGAAGACCTGGTAACTCCTCCGAAATACATCACTGAAATCTCTTAATAATGGATACTTTTCCATGAAATCATTATCTTCCTCAGCATTTTCTATCATTCTTACGGCATACAAAGTGCAGCCTCTATTTTTAGCCCTTTTTAGTTGCATAGTTATTAGTTTCCTAACTACAACCTCACGCTTTACACCTTGAATGACTGACTGCTTTTACTGCAGGTCATCAAAACAACAAATCTATTTTTCATAACAGTCGACCTTTGCCTTATGTTCCGCCAACCAATTAACTCCTATAATTATATCATATGACCCTAAAGGAGTGACATACAGGTCAACTTCTGTGGAGAAACTGGGCAAGTCAAGAATTGCCCCAAAAAGGCACATATCGACTGTATGGACAACATTATTCCCATAATGCATTGTCCATGTCTTATCCATTCGTTCAGCTTTCCTTTTTAATTTCATTGCTAGTTTAGTAGAGATAAAACATTCAGTAGCTCCAGTATCAAAAAGTATGACTACAGGTGTACCGAATAACTTACCCGGAACTTCTATGGGTGTGACTTGCTTTTCAGCTTGTTTGTTAGCCACCGCAGCATGTATCCTATGTTGCTGATCACGATCATCCTTCTTCAGAGGATAGTGACTCACGTAATGGTCCTTTCCATAGTTGAAGTAGCCTCCGACGGGCCCCTTCCTAGGCTCAAATTTACTTGCTAGCCTTGAAGTTATCACTCTGGCTTCCATAGGACTTTTGTCCATTACCACTAATTTTTGCAAAGCTGCTCCACACACTATTAACAGGTTTGTTCATTACTAATTTCTTATTGTTATCCACAACAATTTTGTTTTTCATACCAAACCTTTTCCAGGGTCCCTTTTTGGGTGTGAGAGATGAAGAAGAGTTGGGAATCTTCTTCCTAATCTCCTCCCTATGAGCAGAGATTGCTCTCAATTTCTGTTCTTGTCTTATTGCCTTTTCAACAACTCCTTCCATAGTGGTTGGACCATGGACATCTACTTCACCACCAATGATGGGATTCAGTCCCATTATGAACTTTCATATTCTAAACTTCTCGTCAGCTTGGTACTGCGGTACATACTTAAGGAGTTTAGTAAACCCTTCCCAGTATTCTATCACCGTCAGCCTTCCTTGCGACCAGTTCTAAAATTCAGTCATTTTCCTATCAAAAAGAGTTGAGGCAGCCATCGTTGCCTAAAGTAACCTTTAAATTGATCCCAAGTTATGTCTGTTTCGACAATATTCAACTCAACCTTACGGTTGTCCCACCATGATGATGCTTCCTGAGAAAGCTGATATGCTCCCCATATCACTTTGGTCTCCTCGGAGAAGTTTCTTATTGCAAAGTACTTCTCCATTTCACTGAGCCAATTTTCAGCCCCGTCCCCAAGTGTTGTTCCATCAAACTTTGGAGGACTTATTCTCTTTATGTCATTTGTAAGTTCAGCCGCTAATCTTGCCCTTTTATTTTTAGGATGATTAGGAGCGTTCGCATTACTATTATCAACACCCGGATTCCCTCCATTGGTGTTGTCCACAGGAGGTGGCTGATCATTTATATCAGCTTCTTCTTCCTCCTCCTCATTTCCCATTGCTTGTTGTTCCAAAACAGTCAAACGATCTCTCGTATCTAGTAGGGCAGCAAGGATTTCATCTAGCTTTTGAGCAGTAGCTGCTTCTCCACCCGGTAGCGGGTTGTTCGCAGCATTTCCTCTTGTTCTAACCATTTTCTGTTCAATAAGAAAATGTAAACCTTATTAAATTGTGGACTCATTAGGTCCAAGAGCTGCAACCTTCAGCTCTGATACCAAGATGTAACATCCCCATTTTAAGACATTAGAACAAGGGAATTTTTTTATATATATAATAACGTTCTCTGTTCTGAATTATGTAATTCAAAACACACGACCAAGTTTTAATAATTGTTCTCTGTCCAATTAATGTAATTTAGATCACACAATTACTTTTAAAACCAATGTTCTCTATTCACATATTTATAATATGGAACACACATTCAATGCCATTCAATCATATAACAGATACCATATGCTGTGCTTGTAAATGACTCGAAGAACTACCGATCTCCCATTTTATGGCTCGAGTTTCAACGATCTCTCATTTCATGACTCGGCTACTTACCGATCCTTCATGTTAATCCATGCATTGTATACTAAGTATACTTGGTTCTCTTTACCATTTTTGGTTATCGAAGTGTTCCATTTAAGAGGCCTATCTAAATATCTGTTACCGATATTCATCTGAAATCCTACTTCTTAAACTAGGTGATTAGGACAACGCAACCAACAACTTGCGATACTTTGGCCAAAGATTTTCACATGCTTTGCATGATCATATTCCTAGACGTTATACACATCAATGGAATACGTCCTTCACCTCACTTCATCTATTATCTAGAATGGTCTTTTCTGACCTCTGTCAGTCCTCTCATCCAAGGTTAAACTTTAACCCAAACTAGCAATATGAAAGAGTATAGGAAGACACTCATGGTGACTAAAGGTACGCAGACATACTTTGTCGACCCTAGATGACTGTGTGTGTCTAGTTACCTTTAGTCTTCCTGAGTCACCCCGTATACACGGTCACATTCCTATCATCATCCAAGTAACTTGGTCCCAACTTATGTAAACTTGATGATTCGATTCGGGAGGGCGTTGTAACATGTCAGCTGCAACATTGTGTCATCATGAAGGCCCCGCCTTCATGAAGACACCAGATTGCAGCTAGCATGTGCCAAGGTCCTATGGAATCCTCTCATCAAGGGATACACATCCAGCTAGAAGTGTGATTAGATTATAATCTTAAGTATTTTAAGAATAAGCTTCAGCAACCGTGTTGATCTTCTAACCTCACTGTTTGTTACAGTTGCATAGCTAAGAGAGACTTAAATTGTCTTAAAAGCTTAATATGCCTTTACTCCTCCTTACTAAAGGATTGCTTAATTCCATCTTAGTTCCTTAATTTAAGCTTCGGACTAACAGTCCTACAACTTAACGTAGTAAGATCAACTTACTAAACTTAACCAAGTTTTATTCGCAACCGAATTTAAATTCAGAATTCCATCTTATTAGACGTCATTTAAATGAGGCCTAATTCCAAATGAATGTATTCATTTATTCACTATAACCTTACTTCAGTTAAGGTTTGTTACGAGGAGATATGATTCCTCATACCGAATATCCTCTGGATCAAACATCTCAAGGATATTAACGAAATCAGAATACAAGATTCAATTGTCTCTTTATTTATATTCATTAGCTTATATACCAGTTCTGAATATCATTCATTTAAGAATTCATATTCACTTAACTCTTTTCAAATGTCAATTTAAAATCCATATTGACCTAAGTATGAATTAATTGTACATTCCAACTTAAAAGTTGTATTCAAGTAAAGAATAGATATTATGTCCTTTTAAAATCTATCAACCATCATTTGAATATATCCAAATTCAATGAATAAAATTTATATTCTCAATCTTATTCAAATAGTTCCAAGGTGGTACAGCCATTAAAATAACACACCTTTCCTTTGTACTCAATCCTCAAGATTAAAATTTATACAATTTACAAGCCCATACAACCAGACTTCATTCATGCCAAACAACATTAACAACTCATAAAGAAGAAAGAATACAACTTTCTCTTTTTCCATTTCCTCGTAGAAGAATAATAAATTCTCGATACGATCCTTAGCTAATCGAAGAAGCATCAAAAAAAACATGTCTTCATTTTTACTCATGGAAACCATCTGCAAAATTTACTTGCACGGGTCAGTTCATTGAACTGAGCATATTAAGCACTTATCATTAAAATGAGGTGCTCTTAATTAACTGTCTCAATAAAAGAACTCTGCTTTTATGAAACGTTAAAAATTGAGATGGACATCATCTACGAATTAAGTGCTGATAAGGATGAACAACTTAACAACCCAATCCTCTAATTACCATCACAGACAAAAAAGATTTACTAACTTTCTCCCAAATAATTACTACAACCCATGACACTTTATTCATATTTCCTTACTGTTTTTATTCCAATAACAAGGGGGTTCATTCCATATTTAAAACAATTACTACCAGAAGTAATTTCCTCTAAATAGTTCCAGATTAAAAACATCTATAAGAGCTAATACACTTATGTATATAATGTTGTTCTAATGCAATTACTATCAATTCCATTCCCTTATAATAGTTGAAATTTCAAGAGATGAATTTTAATTAAGAATTCAAACAGAACTACTTCCCTTTCGTACTACTCATTTAATTTCAAACAATCAAATGCAGAAGAGAAAAGTAGTCATTCACCATGACAACACTGGTGTCATTTCTCAAAATTCAACAAGCAGCATAATACTTCTTTCAAATCAGAAAAGAAGGAAAACAACAATTAAATGCAGATGCTTACGCCTAAGGCAGTAAGAAATTCATTCAATATCAAATATAGAATTTCAACTGGATAAGAGAAGAAAATAATTATTACTTCCAATTACCCATCCAATATTCCCTTTCTTTTCATCACAACTACACTGGATGATTTAAACAAGAAGTGATATCAATCAATGATAACAACCAAAGAGAGAGAGCAAATAAAGTCAATAATCGAATGAAAGGAAGAAGAATCATATTACCTCTTCTCACTGCCTAGCCGAATATCAACTAGTTAGTACAGACCTGTTCCCATAAGATGATTTCTTCTAACAAGTCTATTTCAGTATATAAAACTTACTAACTACCATTCATGGAAGCATGCCAGAGTTCATTTGCATCTGATTCCGTAAGTATCAAGAATAACGACATCTCTAAATAAAATTGTTTCCTTTAATTATTCACCCAACGGACATTTCCATCCAGGTATAAAACAAGTAAGAGTGTACAGCAAACAACAAATCATGTTTTCATCATAATAATAAAAGGATTCGTTCTCCAAACACCAAAGTAAGAACCCAGTTTCGATTCAGTTTTAATGCAAGCAACAAAGAAGTTTAGACTACATTTGCATTTGCATATATATATATATATATATATATATATATATTCACCAAAAAAACAAACATTCCCAAATTAGGTCTCAAAACAAGCAAGGATGAACAACCAGCTATATGACCATAATATCACTGTATTAAATAAAGAACCCATCTTTTCAACCACAAGAACAAGATTTTACTCTAGTATGGTTCTAATCGAACACCATGAAAAGGTTCAGATATGCAGTTCCTTTATTTATATATACATATCAATGGATTCAAGGAAGGATAAATGATACACTCTACTCATTCACCAAATAACCAAGTTATTCTTTCTCAGTGTTTAAATAATTTATTCCCAAAAACATTCACGGATTTTGAACCCACATGGAGATATTGAATCATTTTAAATCAACAAGGGTAAGACGATGGAATGAATTCACTTGTCCCCTGGTGAAATCGTATTCTATGCAATGTAAAGCAACTAGGATAATAACTCACACAAATAGTTTCATCAAGCATTCTCATGATTTTTCCCAAATCATTTACACACATAAAACTCAGAAAACAATATTCACATCGTTGGTACATTCATCAACTCAAACCCATAATGGGTAATAAAACCGAATACCCAATACTATAAAAAACTCAAACAACATGGATAGATTTCATCTCGTTTACCCTTTTGCAAAGAAATACCCAAATCGTATTCATCTCAAAAAACAACTCAACCCAGAAAATCACATCAATCATATCAACATTTTCATTTTACAAAAACACCCAACATAAGAGCAAAGTTCTTTTAATGAAGACGCTTAACAAAGAGCAAAATGGTTTAAAGAGAAGAGCTCAACATGCCTGTAAAATTTCTCGTGGCTTGAAGAAAACCACGTCCACGCCCTCGGGAATCCTTCTTTTCCACGGTGACAAAAAAAAGGCTTTCCCAACAATCTCCTTACTTCCACAGGCTCAAAAATAGCCGTGGTTACTCCAAACAACACAATGACCAAAATGGTTGCAGGTTCGAAAGAACCATAAAAGAAATGCAGAGCAAAACTCAAAACCCCAATGAACACAATAACCACAAAATTCCTCTTTCCCCTTTCCAAGGTGAGCTGGTCACCAAGACCAAGATCAATAAATGCATTGAATGCATTGCTTTTTCCTTAATTTCCACGCCACCACCGACTCAGGTTTGGCGAGTTCCATTTTTAAATTTTGCATGTAATTTCCTTCTTAGCTACATTGCTAGTTGGATATCTCCAACTTTCCATGTTCCCACCAAACTTGGCGTTTAAAACTTCAAGGACATCATTTAATGTCCTTTATTAAATTTCTAACCTTCCCTTCTTATCCACTCATCAGCATGTGTCCATAGGTCCCCTCCTTAGGTTAGCAATAGTTTAGGTTGTATTGTCCATAGTTAGGTTTTCCACCTAGGTCGCAAGTCATTAGGATTTGCCATAATTTTACATCCCATTTAATTTAAAATCCACATAGGGTAGTAGTTAGGTTATAGGCTAAAACATAGTTATAGGTTAGAATTTAATCCCCATAGTATTTTACTTAACAGATTCCAACAAGTTTTACCAACTGGCATTCATAACTAGTATAATGCAGGACGTTTCATCCGTCCAACATGCATATCTATACCTGTCTCTTGTATCAAAACTCTTTACTTGCCTTACGCTCTCCGGCGTTACTATGTGTATGTAGTTCAGAAATCAAACCTTTCCATTGGCAACATGGTGCCGAATAATTATACCTGTAACCAGGTTCTATAAAATTTATAACGACCTTCAGTCTGGTTTCAGACTTCATTCCATATAGAAAGTAAATCGACAAAGCGATCACAAAGAAGGCCAACATACCTTGGATCAATGGAATTGATTCAAGGTGTGTTATCAACAACAATATGAGTTCATCAAACATAAAAGCAAGTATGTTGTTTCACACTTTTGCAAACACAAGTTATAATGACCTCCGTCCCAAGAACAAGTTACAGATAAACAAGGGTTCGATATCGTAACACATTCTTTTTAAGATTAAAAGATATATCTTAACATAATTATCCTCAGGAATCAAGGTAGAACCAGAAAATTGTAAGTATCATTGTAACACTCCCATCTCCCACAAACCAAATAGAGGTAAGAATATTTCTTGGCCATGTCGATTACTATCGAAGGTTTATCTCAAATTTTAGCAAGATAACTTCTCCATTATTTTCTCTCCTAACTAAAGATTTTAAATTTGAATGGAGAGAAGCATGCCAAATTTTTTTGAATGCTATTAAAGGTAAGTTAATAAGTATACCAGTGTTGAGAGGCTTGAATTGGAATCTCCCCTTCCATATACAAATGTATGCCTCTAATGAAGCAATAGGTGTTGTTCTTGGACAACAAGAGGAGGGAGAGCCTATGCATGTTATTTACTACATTAGTAAAAACCTCTCCCATGCTGAAAGGAATTACACCACAATGAAGAAGGAATTTCTTGTAGTTGTATATGCAATCAATAATTTTCTCCATTATATTACATGATATGAAGTGATTGTTCACACTGACCACTCTACTATTTTTGATATTTAAACACTTTTGATCGGAGCTATGAACCGGGGGATGGACCCCAACATTACAAGAGGAATGAGAGGAAGAAGGGAAGAAAGAGGGGGGACAAGGGGAAAGAAGAAGAAGAAAAAGGAGAAGGAGAGGCAACAACCAGCAACGTGGTGAGAAAGCCGAAAACATAAACCCGAATGGAACCAAAACAAAACAACGCAAAAAGGGAGGAGCACGGGAGCCTCTGCATCAACCAAAACCGGTACCAGCTCGGTGGTTGGACTCATGAAGAAGGAGCCTGTATGCACTTTGAGCCCGATCCTTTAAAGCATTCCACTGATCGATAGTAGAGTAAACAGGGAAGCCAACGGCCTCAATATCAACTTTAGGTAGAAGATGATGATCGAGCCTTCCCATCATGAACAACATGTTGACACTTTGGGCATGGTTGAGAAGGTCCCTATACTGGCCATAGATCCATTTGATGCCATGCCCTGAGCTGATTGTAAGATCATCGACCTCCTCAACCCAGAGGAGTGGATCCGGCAGGGAGAAGTCGGCCAGTTCATCACGGAGGCCGGCACGGTGAGCGGGACGGATAAAATTTTTTGAAAGAATTCCATGATGACCAAATCCTCCTCCAAAAGTAGGCAGAAGGAGATGAAGGTAGCAACGATGTCTCGCATTTGTGCATGCTGGCGAGAATGAAAATGATATGAGTCTCCCAAAATAGTCTCAATTGCTTCGGCTTCCTGGATTGAAGAATAATGGAAGACTTCTGACAGATGAGAATGATCAATCTCCAGAGTTGAGGTGACATTCGGCATCGAGCTGTGAAGGGTAACAAAGGGAACCCAAGAAATGCCATAGTAAGATGTTGGAGAACAAGCAACGTGGAATTGAGACCGAGAGACACAAAGCAGAGAGTCGGCAACCATCTCCCTTAAATGGAGCGTTGCATGCGTGAGGCCACATCCGAGCTGCTGAGTCGAGCTGGCCCACTCGTGGGAGATTAGGCTTGACATCCCATGCCAATATTTATCGGTACCTGAAGTGACGATGGCGGCGGGGTAATCAATTGCATAGTTTGCCAAAAAATCAGCCGCTTGGTTAGTTTCTCTGTAATTATGGGTAATGTACCAGGAGCTGATTTTGTTCAACCAAAATAGAATTTGAGGGATAAAGGTATTGATTTTCCATTGGGGATGTGCCTCTAGAAACTACACATATGATAATTTGGGAGTCCCCTTGAATAAATAGATGAGAACAACCTAACTTGGGCAGCCATCTTGACCCCTTCTAGAAGCGCTTGGGCTTGCAGTGTTGCACGAACCATCTCTGAGAGGGTAGGAACCAGCCTTGATGAGATTACCAAATTCATCCCTAAGAATACAACCTACACCTGATTTACCTGGGTTCCCTCTAGAAGTGCCATCAAAGTTGAGTTTCCACGAGCCCTTCGGAGGGGGTCGCCATCTTGCCCTTTTTCTACGAATTAATTTTTCAACTTGAGTGAGGCCTTTTTTAACAATAGAGCCGGGGCTAGGTTGCTTTATGAGGGGCCAGGAATTCATGATATCAAAATCCCTAGAGGAGAAAGTGGATTGTGACAAACAATTAACACTGAATTTCTCCGAGATGGCCACTTCCAGCTTGTTGAGAAAAGCGTGCAACTCGGCAGTTTGTTCCCTGAAGAGACGAAGATTGCGTTCCCACCAAATATGCCACAGGAGGAAGAAGGGGGCTATGTACCAAATAGAACTGAGGGAGCTATTATTGTTGTTATATCTCAGCCAAGAGAGAAGGGTCTCTCCTATATTATTACATGGGACACCCAAGCTAGATTTAATTTGCTAAGGAGCCAACCCCAACAACTAGACGAAATGGGAAAAATAGAAAGAGATGATCAAGATCTTCCTCCGTGGCACCACAGAGCACACACTTGGATGGACCAGCATAACCCCATGATCTCCGCCTAACTTGAGTCAGAACTTTCTTTTTCATAACCAACTAGCCAAAATTGCCACCTTGGGAGAGATACTAGGATGCCAACATCCGTAGGAACAGGGAAGACCTTGGCCAAACCGTGAGATGAGAATATTATAGCCAGCTTTCATGGAGAAAGATCCTGTTGCATCCCCAAGCCAAATCATATGATCATCATTATTAAGAAAGTGTGCATTTCTATCCTGTAAGGCGCCCTTGAAGAGATTGGATTCCTGTGCATTAGCCCCAATATTGGAGATATCTTTCCAAAGCCAAGACGGTGAGCCATCAGGATTCTGACTGCCATAATCAGCAACCAAAGATCCCCAAGTAATCTTGGTCATGTTCATTACTCTGTTGAGTTCAGGCGTGAGATTAAGGGGTGGGGATCCATTCCAACTTTCCTCCCAAAAGGTGGCGAGCTGACCATTATTGATGTTCCAAGAGACCGACTCAACAATCAGGGGTTTGGACTTGCAAAAGAAATTCTAGATATGTGATCCTTTGGGGAGCTCAGTGTTGGATAACAATAGCTCGGGCGACCCCCCCCAGATACTTGTGGGAAAGAACTTGGAATGCGAGCCGTTTGGCATCTGAGATGAAGTTCCAGACAAGTTTTGCTCCGAGGGCTGAATTCTGAAGAGCAAGATCCAGAATTCCCAACCCACCAAGGCGTTTAGGTAATTTGACCGTATCCCAGTTTGCAAGGTGAAATTTGTCACTCTTCATTGTTTCCTTGCCATAAGAAGGATCTGACAATCTTTTCAATTTTGAGCAAAATAGATTTAGGGATCTGCATGACATCATGTAAATCGGAATGGCCAGAGAACTGAATTAATTAATAGGGCTCGTCCCACCAGGGATAGCCATTTTCCTTTCCATGAGAGTAATCTAGAAGAAATGGAGTTTATAAGCCCGTCCCAAAGAAGCACTTTACCATTCCCATGAAAAAGTGGGATACCCAGATATTTGTGGGGGAGAACACCCACGGTGAAGCCAAGAATTGCTTTGATCCTGCATTGTAATCTTGGGGCAACATTAAAGAAGAAAATAACAGATTTATGAAAGTTAATAACTTGTCCTACCGCTGAAGAATAAGAATCTAGAATAGAAGAGAGGCACCTTGCTTCTAGAATTGATCCTTGACCAAAAAGGAAAGTGTCATCCACAAATTGTTGGTGCGTGAGGGTAGGAAGATTGGAGGTAATTTGAATACCTTTAAGGGATCCATCCAAAATAGCAGATTTGATGCTTCGACTAAGAGCCTCAACGACCAAAATAAAAGAAAAGAAGAGAGGGGATCACCTTGTCTCAATCCCCTACTACTGTAGAAGAAGCCTTCAGCCGAACCATTAACCAGGACTGAGAATCGAGGGGTGGCAATGCAGTTGAAAATCCAATTACAAAATTGCCAACAGAAACCCATGGCTTGAAGAGATTTAATGAGGAATCTCCAGTTGACGCGGTCATAGGCTTTGCTAAAGTCTAGTTTTAGCATCATGCCAGCTCGAGAAGAGGAGTGAAGAGTGTGAATCAGTTCATGGGAGATGATGATCCCATCTAAAATAGACCTCCCAAGAATGAAACCACTTTGTTCATGAGCCACCAGTTTAGACAAGAGAGGACTCATTCTATTTGCAATAGCTTTCGAGATTATTTTATATGACGTATTACAAAGGGAAATCGGTCTGAAGTCATCCAAAGACTCGGCTGGGGATTTTTTGGGGAACATACAGATGAGGGTGTGATTGAGAGCACCTAATAGCTTGCCATGTGCCATGATTCCTCCACTACATTCCAAACTATATTCCCAATGACATCCCGAAGTCCTAAAAGAAAGAGGCAGGGAAACCATCGGGGCCGGGCGCTTTATCTCTCTTCATTGAGAAAAAATTTTTGAACCTCCTCCTTGGTGAATGGGGAAAGAAGCATGTCGTTATCAACAACAGCGATTCAGGGCTGGGGATATGATTAAAGAAAGAAGACTGATCTCCAAGAGGGGTGGCCGAATCACCATTCAAAAGCTTATTGAAGAAAGACACTACTTCAGATTTGATCTATGATTGAGTGGATGCCACAAAATTATCATCTAGCTGGAGGGATGAAATGTAATTGAAATTTCTTCTGGATTTGACTGAAGCATGAAAGAACTTAGTATTTTTATCACCATCGGCCAACCAGACTTCCCGGATTTTTTGTCACCAATAAATTTCCTCTTTAAGAAGAAGATCACCAAGTTCCCTGAGAAGTAATTTTTCCTTGAGGAAATCAACCTGAAGCATCCCTTGTGAGAGAATAGATTCGTTCAGAATTGAGCTCCTTCTCGACTCTCAATTTTTCAAGAAAGATATTTTTAAAGCAAGAGATATTCTAGCTACGTAAATTATCTTTCAGCAAAGATAACTTTTTGGAGAGTTTGAACATCCAGGTCCCTTTGACTTTGAAGGAGTCCCACCAGGATTTAATTAGGGGCCTGAGTGAAGGATCCTGCAACCACATGTTTTCAAATTTGAAAGGCGAGCGGCGAGGGGGAAGATCAAAGGAAATGTTGAGAGAAATTGGGAAATGATCGGAGCCGGAAAGGGGAAGAACAGAGCATTTGAGAAGAAAATTGTTCTGCAGCCAGATTTCAGAGACAAGAAATCTATCTAGACGCACTGCCATTGAACTAAACCCAGGCCTCCGATTATTCCACGTGAACCATCCCAAACTCGGCTCCACGTCAACCAATTTGGTGGAAGACACAAAGGAGGTGAAGTCCACTTGAGAATGTGGCTGCCATTGAATACCTCCTCATTTATCAAGGTCAGAAAGAGTTGCATTGAAATCACCTACAACTACAATCTTGGAGTTGACAGCCGAATCAAGGACCGATGAAGTTTAGACCATAGATCTCTTTTTTTGAGCGGATTAGAAGGACCATAAACATTGCATAAGAAGAAGGACTCATCAGAATGTTTGATAAAAACCTTACACCAAATGAAATTTGAATCAACGAGGAGAGGTTCAAGAATGCAGCAGCTAGATTTCCACATAATACCTAGGCCTCCCGAGGCACCAATGAATCTGAAAAGCATCCTTCCCAACCTTTCCATTTTGAAACCATCCTTTCTTACAACCTTCCATAGACATCTTAGTTTCTTGAATAAGGCATATATCAGCGGTAGCATCGGTAGCATAACATCTTAAAAGACACTGTTTGTTAGGGGCATTTAGGCCCCTAACATTCCATGAAAAGAGAATCATTTGGGCTTCAGAGAGGACTCGCCTCTCCTACTCATAGAGGGAAAAAAGGAATGAAGTTGTAGTTGCTTCCCTGCTGCAATCTCTTTGAGGGAAATTTTACTCTTAGATGGATGACCCAGTATGCCTTTCGGCCTAGATCCATGTTTAGAAGTGCTGGTGTTGGAAGAATCGGGCACATCTGCATGTTATCTAAAGATTGTTCCTCAGGGACAATCTCCAGAGAACCACTGGAGTCACCATCATTAGACTGGATTAGTTCATCCTTCTCATTCACCCATTTTTCCAAAGAAATGACGTTCCCTCCCAGTGAGAGAAATACCATCATGAAAAAGGGATAAAATCCTTGTTGAGTCCTTTACCACTGCGGCCATTTCTTTAACCAAAGAAATGGTACTCGGATCCAAAGACATGGACTCAAAAGTAGGGGTGGAGTCATTAATATCCTCACCTGAGGGTTGTGTCTTATTTAAAGGGGAAGGAACAAAGGGAGTGGAGGTAGGAAGGGGAGAGGATTTCTTCCTCCATTCCATTTTTCCCGAAGCAGGGGGATTTTTGCAGGATTTTTGGAAATGGCCAGGTTGTTTGCATTTAAAGCAGTTGTTGGAGACGCCTTCATATTCAACCTTCTGCTCCCAGATCCCGGACTGGGTGGAGATGATTATAAGATCCTGAAGCTTCTATTTATAATCGATAGAAATACAAATCCTAGCAAAGGATGAAAGGGTACCTTCCAGGTGATAGGGTCGATGCGGACAACGCGTCCCAGACTGGAGCAAATTTTGTTGAGAATGGGGCGGACCAAAACTCACTGGGTAGTGAATAGAGTCTTACCCAAACTTGTAGTCCTTCCATTTCCACTCTAGCCATGTCGAAATGAGTCTCCCATTCATGAATCTCCAGGCCTGAGTCTGCCAAAAGAAAGTCTTTTCTCACCATGGTATCATTCTTTTGAGCGGCACTGCGAAAGATAACCAGAAAAAACCTCTTTCCAAGAAGCGGATACTCAGGCCGCTACCCCACTGCACCTCACACCAGTTTTGAATGCCCTCCACCATCAGCCGATGACCAACAATTTTTGCAAAGATTGCTCTGTTTGCGAGAAGGTTTGTTTGGGTGGCTAGATCTTCTGAATCCTCCAAAGACACGGAGATGAAGTCAGTCGAATCCGAGGGAAGGCATTTCTGACCTGGAATATTTTTGCCTTTACCTTCAAGCGCATTACCCAAAGCGGGTCATCAGGACCTAGGCGCTTCGCAAGGCTTCGAGACCTAGCCCGTAGGGGGCACCAACACAACATCACGGGAGGTGAGGCTGTTTGACCATTGCAAAGGCTAAGTTTTGAAAAAAATGACCATTCTGGTCCATGGTTCTGCCGCTTCCCTTTTTCCATCACTCCCTTGACTAATCTAGATCGATTGTAAGGTGGTTATTATTATCGCAAGAATTTAAGATTAAAATCATTGAAAAACTAGGTAAATCCAACATGGTAGCTATTTTTATATCAAGACTTACTACTTTAGATGAGGAAGAGCAGGTCAATGATGAATTTCTAGATGAACATATGTTTGCAATTTCTACCACCTCTCCTCGACATGCATATATGGGTAATTACTTAACTACAAGGAAGTTCCCAACCTTTTTCACACAAAATCAAAGAAAACAATTAATTAAAAAAGTGTGGTGTATACATGGTTAAATGAAATTATTTTCAAATGTGGACCTGATCATGTTTTACGTAGGTGTGTAACTGAGGATGAAGTAATCAAGATACTTAGAGCATGTCATGATGAACCAAAAAGAGGGAATTATTTAGTTCAAAGGACCATTCAAAAAGTTCTAGGAGTTGGTTACTATTGACCTTCCTTGTTTAAGAATGTCAAGAAGTATTGGTGGAGATGTGATCAATGCTAAAGGATGGGGAAACCAACATTTACATATGAGATGCCTCTCCAACCTCAAGTTGTATTGAAACCATTTGAGAAGTGGGGATTGGATTTCATTGGACCATTTGACCCAACTTCTCAATGGAAGGAATACATCTTGGTTTGTATAGACTATGTCACTAAATGGGATGAGGTCTGCAAGCACTTTGTAATATACAAGAGATTAGAAAGTTACATATTTCTTATATGAGAATATCTTTTAGAGATTTGGAGCACAAATATCCATTATTTCAGATAAAGGACCACAATTCACGTCAGGATTAATCATTTCCTTTTTGGCAACATACCACCTGAAACACAAGGAGGCATCACCATACCACCCATAGTCCAACAGTCAAGTAAAGGTTACTAACAGAGAATTGGAGAATATCCTAAAAAAATAGTGGTTATCTCAAGGAAAAATTGGGTTCAAAAACTTCATGAATTAGTATGGGCTTACAACACTACTTGGAAAACAACCACAAGGTATACTCCTTATGAATTGGTCTATGGGAAGAAGCCCATTCTCCTTATAGAATTTGAGATTCAAAATTTGAGAACAACTGCTAAGGTGGGGATTGAATTATCAGAGGCACAATAGGCAAGGATTGTTCAACTAAATGAATTGGATGAAATTAGACTCCAAGAATTACATCAGACTAAAATCATCCAACATCAGAGGAAGATATGACATGATAAACACATAAAGCCAAGGAAATTCCAAGAAGGGGATTGGGATCTATTATTTGATTCAAAGTACAAGGATTTCAAAGGGAAGCTGTAGACAAGATGGATGGGCCCATATTAGATTGAATGAGTATTCAAAAATGGGACTGTCCAATTGATTCCAATTAATGGAGAGAAGAAAGTAATGTTGGTTAATGGGCATAGACTGAGGTTGTACCATAAACCAACATCTAGAGAAGAGTTTTAGAATGAACTTCAAGAAGATTCAACTCTGAAGTGTTTGGACAAAGTCTCTTTGTCCAAAAAAACTCGAAATTGAGCTATTTTTCATCAAGGAATAAAGAGGAGATGACTAAAAACCATAAATGGTGGTCATCATCCTCTAGAGCATTGGCTGAAAATAGCAATGGTGGTCATTGCTTCTAAAAAGAGAGAAAAAAATTCTATATATATATATATATATTCATGTGATCGAAAACCAAGAATGGCGGTCACCACCCCTGAATCTAGCATGAAATAAATGAAGGACCACATGTGGATGGAGGATCAAATCAACATGGAAATGATGGCCAATGATGTGACAAGCTAATTTAATGAGGTATGCATAACTCATTCCCTTCTTAAATGTTGAAAAGTTTTAATTTATGAACCATTAATTATTATGCTCATGCAAATTGATTACCTTCTCCATTTCCCATAACTTCCCATGCTTCAAAAATACCCAAAAATTCCTAATCCACTGCGTATCCAATTTTGCACACAGGGAAAAATTGGACAATGGGATCCTATTATGATCAAGTTACGACATTGGTCCCAAGGGCCCAATGTCGGGTCATCATGGAGATAAAATGATTAAAATAATTAATAATTTGCATAGGAGAGCTTACCTAGCATTGAACGAAGTCAAATTGAGCTCAACTTGGTGACAACTCGGTGTTAGCTCGGTTGAGAACTCAATCGTTATCATTGGAGCTCAAATTGATGGGTTGGTCAAGTTAGGAAGGCATTAAGACAAAATGGAGCTCAGTTCAAGGAGTTAAGCTCAATATCAACCCATAATAGTTAAGACATCAGTGGCACACATGCAAGCTTGAAGGGAGTTTCTGGTTGATAGCTCGGTGTGAGATTGGTCATCAACTCGTATATAGTTCCAAGAATAGCTTAGTTGAGCTAAGCCTTAAGGATGGGCTCGATGAGTCTCATCCACGATAGCAAAGGAACTTGATGTCATCTCTGTTGTGAACTTGGTGGTAGCTTAGATCAAAATCTCACACCAAAAAACATGTCAAATTATAAGCAAAACTCAGGTGGTCAAGCAAAGAGTTCACATCTCATTGAAAGAATAAAGTGGCTCAACTTGGGCTTGGTGCTCACGAATGCAAAGGAAGAATATGAAAAGTATAACTCAAGGGATACTTGAGGAAAATGTGAGCCCACAACAAGTTTGAGACCGAGTTGTTGTGATGGTTTGGTGAGGTCACAGCTCGGGGTTGGCATGACTGTGAAATTTTCTTGCCATGTGGGGAACATAGTGAGGAAAAATCCAATTCAAGGAATTTCGAAGGTTGTGGCCATAACTAGATGGAATTCCAATCCAACAATTCCATATGGGGGATTCAGGTAAGCATCGCGAGTGGGGAAAAACATAGTGACAAACCAACATGAGCTTTCCACTTCACGGGATCGGGAGAAGCTTCGCCAGGTGGTGTTCCAATGATGGTAGGCCAAGGTGTATTCCCCACATGTGGAGTTTCATGAGAGTGTAGCCAAGGTGTGCCGATCCCTCCTTCTAGATGCCATCCAAGCTAAGTTAAGTGGGAGGTTAGGAGAAACCTAGAAAATCTACATAAGACCCGGTCATCTAATGAATTCAGGGGACATAATTCCTTGAATATGGCTCTGAATACGGTTGGTGTAAGGGACATACTCAATGAATGAGTGTTTTGATGAATACATAGGCATGCAAAATCACTTAGATAGATTCTATCTTGCAAAATCCATCTCTGCATAACCTCGATGTTCAATTTGGTTATGTCTAAGCTCGAAAGGAGAAAACATTGTAGATAATGCATAGAGGAATGTTGTTACAAATTGAGTCAACATGGAATGATTCGTTTGGAGATGAAGCTTGGAACATAAAGTGAGTAAATTTAAGGAGCTCATAGGTGGGTAGAAGCAAGCGAGCTCAATATGTGAGTCGATGCAAAAAGAGTCGGGTAATTCGAGTTAAAATTCAAGGGAGCTCGTTCATGGTGGGAAACACAAAAGTAAGCTCATAAGAGACCGAGATCAGTGATGAGCTTAGTGCCCAATCAATGTCGAGGCAAGTTGAGTCAGCAATGGCTCAAAAATCGAGAAGAAATTGGTATTCACATGCATGGTGAGCTCGGTTAACTCAGTTTAGGGAGCTTGTTGGGCAAGAAGGAGAGCTTGACAAGAGGGTGATGACGAGAACTCATACCGATGCGAGGTGATGCATTGGTAGTGAGCCAGGCTGAGAGGCCAAGATGGTGGAAGGAGCTCGTCTCTCCCAGAGGGTGATTCAATGAAACAAGGAAGGAAAGGTGGCTCGAGTACTAGGTGAGCCGGCGGTGAGCTCAATGTTGACACATATCACTCGATGGATGGTTTGATGGGTCTTGGTGGTGAAGATCTCAAAGGAACAATCATGGTGAGCTCGGTCGTTGCACTCAAATGAGGGATAGCTCAATGAATATCAAACAGAGCGATGGATGAGAGAACCAATCTTGAAGTTTGTCATTGAAGATGTATAAATCAGAAATATAATAGTTACAGAGGCACTTGAATAGGTAGTAAGCCGTGAAAAGGAAGAAGCTCGTTCATTCAAGGTAAATACAAGCTCGACAGACTCATGAAGAGGTTAGCTCACCATTTGACGTAATGTTGTGACATTAGGGGAACTTAGAATGGGGTCATGAAATCAAACCAAATGAGCTCATGGGAGCTTGTGGAAAAACTCATTCATGGAGCTCTTGGTGAGTTGAGACTGAGAAAGTTTGGCCAATGCAAGGTGATCGATGGTCACAGTGTTGGAGTGCAAGGTTGATGGAAGAGCTCATTTGTGATAATGGAGAACATGGCTCATCTCAGCCACGTTGATGGAAGAGCTCAACGTGGAACAAAAGGAATCGGGTCGAGTGTGGCCAAGCTCATATAGAAACAAAGTAAACTAGCATCATGGAAGTATAAGCCGAGTTGGCCACACATTAAGCCGAGTTGACGATTTAGTTCCAAGGTGGTGAACGTATGTATGGAGCTCATGGAAAAACTCATGCATATGGTCTTGACACTCAGATGACATACCGAGCTCGGTGCGGTTACAAGAGGAGCTCAGCCATTCAATATACGAGGAGCTCAATCGTTCCATGTCAAAATAGTGTTTCGAATTGGCTCGATGTTGAGTTCATAGGACATTGATTAGGAGCTCACACATAAAGTGATGATCACTGGTGCATGGTTTTTTAGAACTCAAGCTTGGGAACTCGAGTTAGATGTTGTGATCGGTTATGGTGGAGAGCTCATTCAGGAGCTCATCGGTGGAAAGCTAGATGTGTTGGAAGCTCAGTGGTAAGGTGATGCCGAGTATCTTGGCTCGGTGTGGGGTGATACAAAAAAGGGTAAAATGATTTAGCAACAACACCACCTCCATAATAATCACCACACATGCCCAATAACTATCATTATCACATTGGGATTTGATTAGGCCTTTCCCAAGTTCGGTTATTTTAATTAGAACCATTTCTTCTCCACTATGCCACTTTCTAAATTCTGCTCTCCCACTCCCGCACCACTATCCATTATGCTCTTGTTCCTATCCACATCTCTGCAAATCTCACATTTCCAGTCTTATGTCCTTTATCTTTCACTTACCTTCTCTATATACTAGTCATGGGGCCTAGACTAAGGCATGAACCAACTAATTCAACAAAACTATTGGCCAATGCAAGGTCGATAGATACTTTTGCAAAGGCAAGATGGCTCGATTTGCTTTGCTTGCTTATGAAGAATTCAACAAAAAAATGACAGATGAGTTTGCCAAAAACATGGAAGAAGGGTACTCCATTATACAAGGTAAGGAAATTCCATTTAATCCCACTATAATTAGTCATCTTTCTGGTATACCCAAAGAAGGTAAAGCAGTTAGTAATAAAACATTGTATGCTGAAATTATTAAAAGGTTTTTAGTTGGTAAAAGGAAAAATTAGAATTGGTGATGGAAAATAAGGGTAAAGAAAAAGGTATAAAAAGGAACACTCTCCCGAGCCTTGGGCAAGAGTTGCTAAATGGGTAATCAAATATTTCACCTGTGAAGGGCAATATGAGATCATTTTGGGACTGTGTTTGAGAATTTTGATACACCTTCGCCATGGCCAAACTAAACCCAAACAAAAATAAAATTTCCTCGGGTTTTGTATGATTATGTTGACTCAGCCACTAAAATTTTTTGTTGGGGGCCTCCTACCTAAAATTCCAAGGCCTAATTCATTTGATTTGCAAACATCAATTTGTTAGGAAGAGGCATGGCCTTAAGAAATGGTTAAAATTCCAAAAGAAGTGTGCCCTAGAGTCTGAATTGGTCTTGGAGAAAAATCCCTCCACTTCATAAAGACCTAAGAAGTGCCCTAGGACCTCTAGGCATGCTCAAGCCCTCAATGAAACACCAACTGAAACTGTTCCTTCCTAATAAAATAGGAAGCAACAACCATAATACAAACCCTAGTAAAGACACCACCTATGTCTCCCCCTCAATCAATGTCACCCATGTTCCTATTACTGAGAAGGAATTTGAGCACACTCCAACCTCTGTTGTATATTCCCCTATGTTGGAAAAAGGTAAAGCTCCTATGGTGGAAGGAGAACCTAGTTCTCCCCGACTCTGATACAATTATGCCACAAGTATTGTCCTTGTATAAAATTCAGTTTGAGCTACAATTAGCTTAGGAGATAATTACACATCTCCAACTCCTTCTTGAAGCTAAGGAAGCCAATTTCTTCCAGCTGGAGGATGGTAAAAATCAAAAGATCCAACAATTACATCAGACTATAGAGCAACAAGAAGATGAAACTATTCAACTCCAACATGCCCTAGAAGAAGAAGAACATAAAATACACTCCCTTTAGGAAAAAACAAATGAGATGAATGTGTCCCTTGCAGCTTTTCATGAAAATAGGTAGGAAACGAATCCAAAGGCCATTGAAGAGCATACAACTCGACGAGAATGGTTAAATGGATGGAAGAATATTATAAGCTCAGAGTAGTTATTGATGAGAATAAGGCTTTGAAGGAAGAAAAAAACTACTTAAGGAGAATGTTGTTACTATTTCTCGATTATATGATCAATTTCTTTCATGCATGCCCCCTTCCAATTTTTATGCATTATTTTTGAAAGAAAAATTTCTAAAATGGTAGATCTCTAGAGCTCGTGCTATGTAAGACATTGATTTTGATGATGACATGCAATTTTTGGTGCATATACATCAGGAAGTGATGTTGAAAAGAATTTTCTTTGTGAATTTTATGTTCACAAATTTCTTCTTCTTGAGCAGATTGATATTCCCATAAATTTATATGTGGGAGAAGTATAGTTACGAGCATTTATTTCTACTCTCAACAATTAGTCCAAATGGAGAAAACAAAGGGCAACATTTTTTTAATAAGAATATAATATAGGCCTCTTGATGAGGCATGATCTTCTGTCACAATTCAGTTCTTCAAAAATTTCAGTCTCAAGTATATTGTTTACGGTTGGTGGACAAGTACAAAGATATTATTACAAATTGTGTCAAATTTTAGGGAGCAAGTAATCCTTCCTTTCCTATCAAGTAAGGTATCAAATTTTTATAGAACACTATCGAAAAAAGAAGGTTATTTCACCCACTAACTTGCGTTGGTCACTAAAAACGGCCAAGGACCTCTATAAAATCATTCTAGAGATGCAGGGAGAAGTGGATTGGGATGTGGTATAGGCCTTCATTATTCATTACACTAGTACCACGATGTGATTCTACGAGATGAACAACCGAGAGGGTAGTTATAACACTTGGAGGAATTCAACTATTGATTTCTTTGGGTTATGTAATACTGATTGGATGAAACCTAGCAAACATTTTCCAATGAATATAATTGTTCAAGGATAGTGGAACAACTAAATAGGTAGCATGAGGACTTGCTAAATCTTAAGTTTGGGGGAGTGATGAATCCCCATTTTGTTATGTTCAAACCCATGTGAAACCCCATATTATTTTGATATCATGTTACATGATGTATAATGTTGGTGGTTTATAATTAATACTTTACTATGTTTTGGAAGGAAATATTGTGCATATTCTTGTTATTACTTCTTCAAAAATGTCTTAAATTAATCTTTTTATGAGCATTAACAATACATTTGGAAAATCATATGTTGAGTGATCACATGATTTAGTTGCGAGACTAGCACGGACTTGCTGGTGCACTAGTGCAAGACTCACCTTATGGCACATGAATCACCTTTGCATTAGCGTAGAACTCACCATAAAGTGTCGGGCTTGTCTAAATCATCGATTCATATTTCCTTGAAATAAGGAACTTGTGCAAAGGAGATAAATTACTTAGACAATTGAACTCGAGTTGGTATAGTTGGCACATCGGTTAACATAATGATATGAGCGTGAAACTTTTGTTACTACTTCAATCTACTTGCACACGGATTATATGGAAGCTTAACTTCAATTTCTTAGAGATGTGATATGACCGACCCCTATGGATTTATTATCACCATGATTCTCTGAAATCAATTTAAGATCTGAATTATCTTCCAACACCAATTGAATCTCTCAATGGAATCAATTATGGACATCCTCTACGATTAGAAAGATTAATTCAATCTAAACACTAAAAAGAATACTCCTTCCACAATTATAATTTTTAGAATAGTTATTCATTGTTTTAGGCATCGTCTAGTTAGGTAGGTGTTATTAATTAAAAATACACTAGTTGTCTCCTAGAGGGACTAAGAATACTCTTGTATAAGAGAGCTAATGTATTAATATTCAAGTTCGGTTCAATTAGTTGATGATTGTAAAAGTAGACTCTTTCAATTCAATAAAATTGCATATTCGGGAAAAACTTTGTTGTGTGACTTTCAACGTTGAACCCGATCGAAGGGAAGGAACAAGGGCCACTCCTCCCCAATGAGAAGGGATATTTACTGTTATTTCCTTTATGTCATTTCAAATGCATTTACCATTTCAGCATTAAACTGTGTTAAATACCTTTAAATTTTATCTTTAATATTCTTTTGCTTTCAATGCATTTCATTTCCTAATTGTAGTAAGTCTATTATTTAGTTAATTTCATTATTAAGTACGTGCTGAGAACAATTCCTACTATTCCCTTTATTGTAAACAACCATGGAGACCACCATGGACTGATAAATATGATATAACTAAAATGTGAGTATCAATGACGCTCGTCATCCCTCACGCCAATGATGCTAAGATAACAGGGTAAACTTTAGATAGAATGAAAATGTGTGGATGGAATTCATAATTTCCCCTTCTATACAGGTTTATGTAGAATAAACACCCCAAAAGTATTCCCTTTGATAGAATGTAGATAGATAGCCCTTGATAATTGTCAACCCCTTATAATGGTATGTATGTTGTGTATATATAGGGATCTCTTATTTAAATTTTGATATTAGTGACACAAGATGTCGAATAGAACCTTGAGGTAAGGATCAAAACACCAAAAAGACTGACCACCATTATCAAAATAAAAAGAAGAAATAAGTAGGACATGAGTGCCCAACATTAGAAACAAGCCTCTGGGTGCTAGTGTCCGGGTGGGTGATAATATCTTGGAATAAATAATGATAGATGTGAAAACACTAGATGACAAGGATGCTTGTGACCTGATGAAAAGGGAGTACAAAAGTGATAGAAGAAAAGCAACACAATAGAAATTAGACAAAACAAATAGATGGACAAGGGGTTGTGTCACCAATGAATACTTTTCTCATGCAAGATCCATATATATAACAACATACTTCCTAGCATTGTAAAATAGTAGTATGTGCATGATTTTTTGTCTACATTCCCCCCTTTTATGCTATTTGAATGAAATTCAAATAGTTTAAAAATAAGGAACATCTTGGTGAGAAGTCCTAAGAATCCCTATTACAAGTACACGTAAAATATAAGAACACATAGTGTGACAAACTATGGATCGACGTGTTGATCCATATGGCATAGATAGAGATATCCAACCGTTGTAAGGAGCACTTAGAGAAAATTTTGACTTGATTTGGAGAATTTGGAGATTTCAAATTATTGCCAATGGAGATTGTGAGGGGTAGGGATGGATTAATTCTCGACCCTTGTAATGCTGGTTTAAACAACCACTTGAGACCGAAGAAACAACCTAGGGTTAACTAGAAAATTATGGAATAATAATTTTCTTTTTTGATTGGAAGTATCTACATTTAGGTTACTAAACATTAGTTTTCACTAACAGGTTCTAGAACAAATCCTATTTACCAAAACATAAGTTTCCTTTATTAACTTATATCAAGTTCACAGGGTTCAATTTTTTTTTGGGTTACATGTTTTAGTTAGGTTCAGGGAGTAATTTACCCCCATGCCTGCTCTCTAACAGGATCAGAGTTTCAACTGGATTTTTCTCTTACTTAACACTTCCAAAATTTCCCTAAACCATTTCCAATGGATAGGAAATTTTCTCACCTTTCCGGTGATATAAGGAAGTCCTCCTAACTCCTTGTAGAACTCAAGTTATGAGTGGGCGGAGTTCTAAGGTCAAAATTTCCCTTAGGGGACACATGTCAAGAGG
Source organism: Taxus wallichiana var. yunnanensis (assembly GCA_018340775.1). NCBI lineage: Eukaryota > Viridiplantae > Streptophyta > Pinopsida > Cupressales > Taxaceae > Taxus > Taxus wallichiana. The sequence continues at coordinate 423,537,611 of CM031240.1, read as the reverse complement.
AGGGGGAAGCACTTTGGATGGATTGGTGGGTCACAGGGGCAGCATAGGGAAATTTTCCCACCACAAAGCTCAAAGGCACAAAACATTCCATGCCCTAGTGGGTCCCTAAGGACACGTGTCAAATCCTGGTGCCAAGTGGAAAAGGAGAAGGGAAGGGTAGAGCGGTGGGTGGATTTAGCACCTTGTGCCCAACGAAGGAGGAAAGGAAGAAAAAAAGGTACATGGGTCTCATGCGCACCTGTGGAAGAAGAACATAGTCTGAGGGGAAGGCAGAGAAGCGGGCCGTGGGAGAAATTTTAGAATTTTTCCAAGGGCCGAAAAATAAAGAAACAAAGGGGTTATGTCCTACCCGCTATCACCCCGAATTGCCACATGGAACTTTCTCATTGGCTGAGGGCCGCGGGGCCAAAATGGAAAAATTTCCCCAAAATTTTCAAAAGGGTTAAAAAGTTAAAATAAACTGCGCCTCTGCCTCAGCCCCTAGAGGACACGTGTCACCCTCTGATTGGCTACGGCTGGCGGAGGGAAAAGGAAATTTTTCCCAAGTAAAAATTTTCAAAGGTAAAAGTTTCAATTTTTGGAAGGAGTTCAACATTTCACCATGCCACGTGGAAACATGTGATTGGCTGTGGGCCGGTGGGTTTACGGGGTAAAATGGGAAAATTTTCCCAAGGAAAACTTTTCAAAAGACTAAGTTTAAAAAATTGGTTTGCCCCTCCTAGGGTGCCTTGTGGTAGGCCATGATTTGTTGTGGGATGACAGTGGCCGCGGGCCTTTTTGGGAAATTTTTCCAAAGTTTAAAATTTAATTTTTCTATAGTTAGATTCAATTTTATTATTATTTTTGAATGCCAAATTGAGGTAAAACTTCAAATGGCCATAATTTGAGCTAGAAAGCTCGGTTTTGGGAAAACAAGGACTTTTCAGAAAGCCCTCGATGCCCTTTTTGCACATGGATCATCAATTTTGGAAATTGATGAATTTTGAGATGTAAATTTAATGAAAACAATCTGCAAGGTTTTAATTAGTGAAGTGGCTTTTTATCAACTTCTTAATTTGAATAAATTAGAACTCCTCCTTCACTCAACATGTCGAACAAACATGGAGGATTAGTCTAGGGAGGGTTTAGAGTGTTTTAGGGAAGTAAATTTGTTCAATTAATTTCAACTTGTATTTTTCCGGAAATAGATAGGAAGAATGACTATGCAAGTTTCCAATTAGATTTTTATTAAGTTTTGGAGGTTCTTTCTTAACATTATGGTAAATTTGAGTGTCTTAGGACTTACTAAGTTTGAATTTTAATGTTTCTTGTCTTATTGTTTGGTATAATTTATAAATGCTCATTTTTATTAAAACCGAGTTGCTTGAGAGTTCATAACAGTGAACTATTTCTTTTGAATTTGTTTATCAATTTTTTCCTTTGAATGTGTATATGTTTCCTAAACTTAGTCAAATACATTTTCTTGATTAAAACAACCATTCATTTCTAAATTAAATTATAGTTCAGATTTCAATTCTAATGCACAATTCAAATGAGAACAATACAGTTTAGCTTTCTCATACGTATTTTCTTTCCATTGCAATAAAACACAGCCTCAATCACCATTTGATATTCCCATTTCAATTACAACAATGTGAATAAGAATGAGCTTGCAATTTCTTTATTGAATTCAAACAGAGAACATCTTTACAACTTATCTCTTTCTTTTAACTTTGAAATACAATAAACCATACATATACATTCTTTTCATTTCTTTACAAACAGAGACTGGAATACATCTCTTTACATTTCTCAATTCAAATTCAAACTTCCATCATCAATACGAATGGTTTCACATTACAAACATTATACAACTCATCCACTCAAGGTGGGAAAGGTTACAATGAATTTTCTCAAAAGAATGGGACTGTCAAATCGTATATCTTCTTGCTCCAAATAGCAGCATGCTAGTTTCTCCATCTTTTCATCTTTGATCACAACAAGGAAGGGGAAAGGCAACGCTCTCCACCCAACCAAGACATCCAATGAGAAAGGAGAAGCCATCCTTCCTCATTGGCCCCTGAGCCCCAACCATATTGAAATAGAGGATGAAAATAAACTCATGGAAACAATGGATTCCACAACATACAAGTAACATTTTCACATACACAGATCAATAAAATACACATTCCAAAAAAGGACAACAATTTACAATTGAATTTCAAACCATTCACACAAAACATAGGCTTGATCAAGCAAGCCATCAAGAGTAAGAAACTATGGGGAATATACTTATGCCTCCCTATTTGGAATTGGGCATCCACCTAAATCATGCTGCCAATAAACATATAAAATCCCATAATCCTTATGCCTTCCAACCCCTCCTTATGCCCCCAAAGTTTCTCCCTTATGCCCCCAAGAGTAAGAAATGCAAGTAGTTTCTTTTCCAAGGTGGATCCCAATCCAAAAATCCCTCCACAATAAAAACTGGTGCCATTGGCAATCCCTTATGCCCCCCATTGGAAATCCCCATAGCCTTCTCCTACACCATGTCCTAAGCAGTCTACCCAACCAGCCAAGAACACAAAACACATTCACCATTTAAACATACATGCAAGAGAAAGAAAACATTTAAAAACAAGCTCAAGATCCTACCTCTCCATAATGGAGTTTGTTCCAAGCTCACAAGCTTTCCAACTGTCAAAGTGCAGTCCAAAACCAGCAATGTTCAAGCATGCAAAAGACTCCAAACTTCCTCCATAACAAGCTCCAAAAACAACAAGAAAAATGCGCCCCAAGAGGAATGGAAAAAGTTTCAACAACCATAAACAAGAAAGGAGTTTCACTTTTATAGGAGAGGGAAGAGAAGAGGATGATGTGGATCCATGTGGGATGCCACATCATTCTTCCTCAACCCCAAGAGGAAATCAACATCACTCACCAAATCACAATAAATAAAATGACAATATGACTTACACACTCCAAAATGACCCATACTCCAAAAGGACTGAATTAAAAATATGTAAGAGAAGTGCAATTAAAACTTACAAATTGTCATTCCAAAATGCAATAAAAATACCTAAATTTAACCTCCAAACCATAGGTATGGTTGGTGAATCATTTTAAGAGATGTGGGACAAGTTTAAATTGTCCCACACGCCTCAAATTTGGCCTCCAAGGACAAATTCGAATTCCTAAGGAGATGAAGTGTTTAACCTTCCAAAATCTTTCTTACATAGCTCTTACATATCCCTTACACCTTCTTACACATTAACTTACACACTCCTCCAACATTAGTATTTAAAATCAACAAATTTATTAATTATATTCTATATCCCAATTTAATTTAATTAAAGTTTAACTATATGATCTCTCACATTAATCTACCACATTTAAATTAATTACAAGAAGGAACACATAATAAAATACATATCCCATGGTCACATATAATGGAAATTCCCCCCATGGGAATCCCTAACAAACACACACACAAAACAATTTCCATGGTGACCTTGTTGATTTCACCTAGAATTCTAATATGGTTAGTCTCCAGTCCCCCGACATTGTTGTGATTTTTAACCTGCAAAAATGCAAATACCTCCTTTGGCCTCGTGGCCATATCAGAACATCCAAAATGATATAAACAACATTTCAAGATCATCTAAACACAATTAATCACAACAACATCAAGAATTCAACATTAATATTTTCAATTAATTAATCAACTATATCATCATCAATACTATTCCATACTAGGTCTACTCAAAATATCAAATGTCACAAGTCCAAATCAACATCTATAATATGTCCATGTCAAAAATATATCGTCATCCACATAAAGGAAATGCATCTAGTAATCATCATGCATACTAACTACATCCAGATCAATAATAATCAATGATCTAACATATAGTGTCCATAATACAATCAATAGTATTAAGATCAGTATCTAAAAGTGTCAAAGGGAAGTGGGCACTACATCCCCCTCCCCTTAGACTCAACTTCCTCCTAGAAGTCACTAGAACAAATGTGGAAACTGCACTCGTAATACTATGGCATCCTCCCAAGTGGTTGCAGTCTCGTCGTATCTGTCCCATTGTACTCGTACCTAATCAATATCTCTACCTCAAAGGCCCAAGGTCCTACGATATATGATATGGAAAGGATCCACCATCACCTGCCCCTGATCTTGCACCTGCAATGATGTCTAGTCCAACACATGAGAAGGATCTGTAATGTACCTCCTAAGGACAAAAACATGAAACACATCATGTACACGAGACAAGTTGGGTGGCAATGCTAGACGGTAGGCCAAAGGGCCGATACACTCCAAGATCTCAAAAGGACCAACGAATCTAGGAGCTAACTTAGAACCTTTTCCATAACGGATAGGGATCTTATGTGGTCTAACACAAAGGAACACCTTCATGCCCACATCAAAACTATGATCAATCCTATGCTGATCCACATACTTCTTCTGCTTGTCCTGTGCCTCTTGCAATCTCTACCTGATCAACACTACCTGTTGCTCCATGTCCTACAAAAGAGCTGGTCCAAGAGATACCCTATCCTCTAACCTATCCTAGCTAAGGGGGTCCTGCATTCTCTACCATATAACACCATAAAAGGATCCATGCCTATAGAACTTTGAAAACTATTATTGTAGGAAAAATCCACTAAGTAATGTGTACTCCTCCCACTTAGACTACTAGATTCATCACATACATCCTAAGCATATCCTCTAAAATATGATTCACTCACTCAATCTATCCATCTATCTCAGGGTGATATGCTATGCTGAAGTTAATGCTCATCCCAAGGACATACTGCATGGTAGTCTAAAAGTGTGAAGTGTACAAAGGATCATGGTCACAAATGATCTTCCGTGGAATCCCATGCAACTTGACAATCTCATCTAAATAAACTTGTGCCACTACTCTAGCTGTATAAGTGGTCTTCACTGGAGAAAAGTGAGCCACTTTTGTCAATTTATCAACCATAACCATAATGGCGTCATGGTGATATCTCAACATAGGTAGCCCAACAATGAAATCCATAGAAATGGTGTCCCACTTCCATTCTGGTATGGCATGAGGATAAAGAAGGCTTGCTGGATGCTTATGCTCGGCCTTAACCCTTTGGCACTCTAAACACTATGACAAAAACTGAGCCACATCTCAATGAAGTCCTCTCTAGTGTAACAAAGTGTTATAACTATCGCAAGGTAGCGTGCATCTTCTTCACCTTGGTTTGGTTGGATAGGGTGCACGATGTGCCTCTACCAAGATGTCCCGCCTCAAGCCTCCATCTCTAAGAACATATATCCTTCCTTTGTGCACGAGAAGACAATATAAATCTAGGAAAAACCATCAAACTTCCCCTCAAGGGGTCTCTCGTGACTCAATCTTTGCTCGTCTTGCCATGTAGAAGATGTCAAGAGGAAGTCGCTAAAGAATATTGCTTCGTAAATCTGTGCTCACTAAGGTGGCCATAGTCACGTGTCTCCGTCTGCTGAGAGCATATACTACCACATTCTATTTCCCCTTCACATGCTCTATCTCCATGTCATACTCACAAAGAAACTCCATCGAATTCCACCGATGAGCGTTTAGATTGGGTTGCGTGAAGAGGTGGCGAAGACTCAAATGATCAGTCCTGAGTGTGAATCTCCATCCAAGAAGAAAGTGTCTCCATCTAACCAAAGCATACACAATTGCTGCAAGCTCAAGATCATGGGTAGGATAATTAAGTTCATGATCCTTGAGTTTACGAGACTCAAAAGCTATAACCTGCTATCCCGCATCAACACACCTCCAAGTCCTGCTAAAGAAGCATTTGCTAGAATATGTTGAATTTTGTATGATATATAATCAAATATAATTATGATATTAATGTATTGATGTGATTGACTAATTAGATGAGAGGGATCGTAAGGTGATCCCAATTATATGGCCCCCTTTCAGAGAAAGGGTGAGGGGTGGAGATAACAAGCACTGAGCCGAAAGTAGAGATGAAAAGATGAAATAGTGAACCAGAGACATTGTAGAAGATATTTGTGAGATTGTGTGAATGTTGATGAATACGTGTGTCAAACGTTAAATATACAAGTATGTCATGTATATAGTGTGATGGTAGAAGGAAATCTAAGCCAAATAACATAAACAAAGAATAAAATAGGGTAACGAAGTTCAAGATATGAGTGAAACCGTACGCAATGCATTAGTGGGAAGAATGAGTGCAAATGGTAACCATAGTAGATGGAAAATTGAAAATTGCTATATATAGTGATTGCAAAACTGAATTAAAAACTTCATTTGAACCATGTGTGAGTGTGAATTTGAGCTATGAGCTTGCAAGGATGCCATAGATTATGGTAGTGAGGATGAATAGGTTTAAGAGGATGGAAGTGGATGTGGTGTCGATGATCAAGAGTTAGTACGTATGATTATTTTTGGAAATTTTGGTGAAATGTTCCCGATTATTTTAATTTTTGTAAAATTTGAAATTTATGTTTTTGTGCATTTTTGACTTGAGTGGCAGCGGCGAGCATTGACATCCTTTAGGACACTAGTGCCCGATTCTAGGAATTGGTGACCTATTACTAGGCGCAAGTGACCTACTCCTGGGTGTTAGTAACCTAGGAGAGTTGTTTAATAGTGTAATGTGAAATTTTAACATTCTGATGAATATTTGTAGTGCAAGTGACTATTTTTAAACATATATTGGGCACTAATGTTAAGAGTTTGTTGGTGTTTGTGTTTTGCAAAGATATATACACTCGAGGGAGTTACGTGGGTGTCATTATTTGATGACATTGTTGACGTGGGATTGTCGGATCTTTGAGTGGGACATATTAGACCATGCCTAACATATAGTGAGATTAGGGAGGTACCACATAATATGCCTATGATTACTACATTGTGTGAGAGGTGGTGTTTGGATACTTACATGTTTTGGTTGTCTCTTGGGAGATGACTGTGACCCTAGAGGATTTATATCATATATTATGATTACTAGTTGTGGGTGAGAGAGTACATGTGATGGTTGTGGAGGATGCTTAGAGGTAGATGAGAGTAGCGAGACAATACTTTACAGGGACATGAGTACAAAAAAGACCCATATTATCCTAGATTCCATACTTAGATCAGGTGTTCCATTGTTACGAAGTTCATTATAGTAGTGATTCCTTCCTCAATAGAAATGGAAGGTGGTGGAGTGGGCATCTTGTATAAGATGCATGATATTTGTCGATGCATAGAGGAGCATGGGACTATATTTACATGGGCGAGGTGTATGTTGGCCCATTTATATAGAGATCTATACATATTCACACAGGAGGAACATGGGGGTGGACTTGGAGCCACCACATTGTTACATGTGTGGGCCTATGAGCACATTGCTATATTGAGGCCACTCGGTGGGCCACATGTGGATTGAGTGAGACCGGATATTCACAACTATATGGGTAGGAACCCAAAATAGGAGGATGGATACCAATATTTATATATATCTATGCTTGATTATATGGGCCCGAGGGCCATCATATGGATGTCGTATAAAGACTACGGTGGGTGCGAAGAAGATGGAGTTGAGTTGTAGTGTATTCGATGCACCATGTGGTTAGAAGACCGATTTCCTAGAGTGATTGAGTTTTTTAAGGCCAAGCATGTGTCGAGGTAGTTTGGTATGGCCCAAGATGCTGCCCCGAGCCATATGTATATGTTAGAGCTACTAGATCACTAAGACAGCCGGGAGCAAGGCCAAGTTGGTGGGTCATTGTATTCTCCAATCATTTAACTAACATGTTCTTCTACTAGTGTCATTATAAAACCAGGGCTATGTGTTCAAGGTTGTATGCAATGAAGCTCTATGCAACTCAATTGTTTGGTGGTTCCTTTTTGGGGGTTTTGACTATTATGCTTCTCTTTCTTTGCTAATCTATGGAAATGTAATGCTAAACTATGGAAACAACATTGCTGTAATGAAATGCATTCAATGGAAATACTTTGCTAGAATTATAATGCACACACCAAATTAATATAATGAATTCAATTAACACACACTCTAAATTGAATTTACAGAATTGAAATAACACACTCAATTAAAATTGCATAAAATGGAATACACACTCTGAATGGAAATTACAATAACGAAATAAGAACACTTTGAATGGAAATTGCAGTAGAGGAAATGAGCAAATTATGACTTATCAGAAAACCACATTCATGCATAAACGTAAACAACCTCCAGTCACCTTGGTCGAGTGGGCCCTTACTCTTCCTTGGGATAGAGGTAATCTTAACAACACAAGATACTCAAAATGATATCCACTTATATTAATTCAAAGAAGTTCCATGACATATTCAACACATCTAGAAAGTAAATACTAATCTGTTACAAAGTATATTGTAGAATATTAATATTATCCAACTACTAAATTGTTTCTCAAGAAGATGTATTTATATAGACACGATCGGTTACATAACATGTCAAAATGGTATGCACTAAGTTCTCCCACTAACAACATTTGATTAAGGTTCATAAAACCCTACATAACTACTAGAAACAAGACCCATGTTTATAGGCCATTAATGGGAAAAGTCTTCCACAATCGCACACCGACTCCAAACTTGGTCTCCTTAATTGCACACCAAAACCGGTAGTAAATGTTCATTATTATCCTACATACATTACCACATTTCACTTACAAAGGAAATTAGTCGGAAGTTATATGCTTAACAAGTTACATGAACAAGAGAAAGGAAAATTCATTAAACTCACTAATATATAACCATATAAAGCATCCCCATGCACTAGTAAATCATGTTTAATTGAAAAATTATCAATCATATAAATGATATGAATAATTCAAATAATGTACTCATCATCTCCCCTACACTTTACCTATTGCATGTCCTAATGCAAATCATCTTTTCCTACCCTTTGGCCAAGCTGCTGAGACATGTCATACTCCTCAAATTGATCGACATATTGTTTTCTAGTTCCCTTACATCCCCAAGTGTTTCACATAGCTTTCACTCAAGATATGAAACTATCATGTGACTAGGAAGTGTTATTCTGCCAAGTAGTAATCAGATTCGGAGAAGATGTGGCTTCACCTATGTTCCTACCCACTCATTACTGTAACCATTGTCATTTTTCTCAGACAACCGCCGAATTATTGTGACCAATGCATCACCCCTTCATATACATTAATTGAGATTTCGAGGGGAGATAAATTCCCTCCTTTTTAATGGAAGGCTTAAGGTATCCCACCTTCTATCACAATCCTACCTTGCTTCACCAAAATGCTGCTGACTATAGGCCTCAAAATCTTGCACACATTTCAAAAGAGAATATTCAAACTATTTCCCCCACACTAGCCTGATAATAAAGAGATCGATTTTTTTCTTCATGGCCACATCATTGTGATGGGTAGGCCTAATGTAGAACCTGATGGTACAAGCTATTTTATTGAAATTTTCCATTTGATCATCCCACACAATTTGATTCCTAAGTAGTGATTGGAAGGCCTTTAACTGAAAATATCCCACAAACATGTTAATAAAGAAGTCGAAACATTAGTGACTAGCATGTTGTGGAGGTAAAACTCACATAATTGGTTATGTATCACAGGGGTACTATTTTGATAAATTGACAAAAAGGTTTTTCCATCAAGAGCTTCATGAGGTTCTTGACTGCACATTCTCATTAATTTCCAAGCATATAATTTCTCTTGGACAAACATGCTATAGACAAAAGAAGGCTTCCTACAGGCTAGAAGCTTACAAGATAATAGAAAAACATAGTATAAAATAGACTCTAACTTCTTATTCTTATTTACACTTGGCCTCAATATCTTCTTTGAGCTTCTCATTTTCCTTCTTTAATGCTTTATTCCGAAGAGATAACAGATTTAAATCATTCCATACTTTAAGACCTATATGTATTTGTCTCTTGAGACTACTAACTTCTACCTTCAAAGCAGTAATTTCCCTCACTTTTTCTACAGTTCTCTGTATAAATGCAATTTGCAAAGATAAGTTAGTTTCTTGCATACCTTTTAATTTTTCTTTGAGGGAGGAAATTTCTTCCAAATAACACTTTGGTACATCATCTTGACGTAATGCACAACCACCGGTCTCCATCGTAACCGGTTCTAGAGTTGGGGTATGTGTTTCAGGTACTAAGGGTATTTTCAAAGCTGTTGAGTTGATTTTTGAAGATGTAGGCATATCGAGCTCTGTGTGGTAGGGATAGCTGTGGTGAATGCAACATCCTGAGATTGGTCAGTAGGGACAGTCAAGGTACCACCCTTTCCTTCTCTTCCCGAATGGGAGTAGAATCATCATCAAAAAATTCTAGATGGGAACTTCCAGGTCTTCGCAAAAGTACGAACTGCATTGGCCTTAACTAAATAGTAGAACAAAGTGGAAAGGTACTCTTACCCTTATAATTGTGAGGCCTGAAGATGGGCGCCTCTAATTATGAGGTTCCTCCACTTCTCTGTGAGGGCCAAGAGGATGACTCAAGCTTGGGTCGAAGAATGGAAGATGACCCCTTATCAAATTTTATTGGTTTGGAACCCTCCCTGCACTTATCTATTCGATCCTTCTCTTTGTTCTATAGAATACTTGATGCGAGCGGAGCAATTAAATAAGCCCTAGATGTTTCAGCGTTGCCTTACCTCTTACATTCTCATATTTTTGTCATTGGCTAAATATTCAGGTAAATTTACCCTAAGTATAGGGTTCATATTACCATTCTTTAAATGAATTAGAATTTTTAGTGAATCCCTGCCAAGCACAAATGAGTGTCCATCACAGATGAAGTATCTATTAAATCATTTAGCCACTTCTTTCCAAATGCTAGGAAGAATTTCCCTCTTAATCCCCTTTTGAACACCATTTGAGGTGAGGATTATCTTTGGAAAAGCTTCACCATCTTCATGAAACAGGGGAATCAGGTCCCTAAGAGGATCATTTTTCAAAACCTTAAGACCAAATTCAGTAAACCGGATAGTTCGAAATAACTGGTATTGATTTCCACCCGCTTTCCCCCAATGCGTGAGCATGTGGCTTAAAATTTACGAGGAACTCATCCACCAATTTTTCATCAAATCCTTCAAATTTCCTAATGAATTCCAGCTAACTAACATCATAAAATACCGGGAAATTGTAACATTCCCAGAGCGGTGGGTCCGGAGAGTCTCTGGTTCATATTTTTTATTTTTGCACATAGTGTAGACGAATCTAGACAGTGTAAATGACAAGAATAAGGTTGTGTTTGAATGCATAGAGTAACGGGCAGGAAGCGATAATCGTGTGTTAGAATCCACAAAGAAACGACAAGAAGTGATTAACGAGTCACAATTTTAAATACACAACAATCTTTTAGTTGTGTGTAGTTGGTGTAAATTTTGGCGGTCAAAAAAATTGACAGACTAGGTATGTGTGGGAGATTTTGATGTGTGGTATGACACATATCCCATCAATTTGAGTAACAATGCCACCTATCCTTCCTATAAAGCGATGCATCCTCTATTTAGAAAATCAACACAAACAATTTCCTCGAGTTATGCTGATTACACCTACTCTATTTCTTAAGATTTGGAATGATATTCCCAATAAATGCATTAAACATTGTGTAGTGATTTAATCATGATAGGTATATGCAATGGGGAATTACATCAAAAGGAAATATCCGCATGAAGTAAAATGCACTTACCCTTGATAGTTTAGCTTCTCGATATTCGTAGATTTACACATCCTGCACTCTTAGATAAAATGTGATCAGTGTTCATTCAAATAATGAATATTTCTACCTTATTGAAAACAAAACATCTAACTAAGGGAATAAGATCAAAAGCATGATCATATTCCTTTATTCAAATTAAAAAATAATCATTCCTGACAGGAGGAGCTGAGCACCTCCACTGAATCCATTTCCTCGCATAACAATATATATTTGTTGAAGGTTTCCTTATCTAGAGGATCTTTGATACATTCTTAGTCTGTGTCCATTCACAAGAAGAGTTCTTTTATCTCCATTAATTGGCAATAATCACATAGAGATGTTATCAAAGACTTTTTCAATCTGGTATGGTCCCAACCACTGTGTTTACAACTTTCCTTTGAACCGTTGATATTTTAAATAAAAATTAAGACCCATTCTCCTTGTTAAACCGCATGTATTTGATATGAGTGTCATGCCATGTTTTCCTCTCGATGTTGGAGAATTTATGTTTTTTGTTGTGCTTCCATCCTCATTTTATCCAATTCCTACAAATGCATCACTCTCTCATGTTGTGCTTCATCCAAGTCGATTTTGATTTCCAATGTTGTTCTCCTTGTTCGAACTCGAATTCCATGGGTAATAGTATCTTTTTCCCATATACCAATTCATAAGGGGAGAATCTAGTAGTAGTCTTCTAGGTTGTGTTATAGACCCATACCGCTTCGGGAGTTTCGGTACCCAATTTTTTTCTCGTCTACATTGACCACTTTGGTCAAAATGTTCTCAAGTTCTCTATTTGTGACTTCCACCTACCCATTGGATTGGGGGTGATATGGTGATGATTTATGGTGCTTGATTCGGTAGATTTCCAAAAAGATTCAATCATGTTAGACATGAATTGAGGACCTTGATCAAATATAATTTCTCTAGGGGCGCTAAATCTCAACATTATATGATTGTATAAAAAAGTCAACAACAACCTCCTCATTGGCATATTTTAGTGGTTAAACCTTAGCCCATTTCATGACATAATCAGTTCACACTAACATGTATTCTTTCCCAAAGGATGGGGGGATCAAAATGTCCAACAAAATCAATTCTCCATTTCTCAAATGGTCCTAAGACCAGTTGAGGGTTGAGAGGAATTTTAATGGATAATGTGGGCTTCCCCATTCTTTAACATGCATCACATTGCCACACATACTTCTTAACAAAATTTTGAAGAGAAGGCTAATAATACCCAGCTCCAAGGACCTTGTGAATTGTCCTCTTCACTGAGTAATGTCCTCCTCTAGGATCATCATGACAAGCTCGTAGTATGTCATATACTTCATCCTCACGAACACACCTGTGAAGAACCATATCAAGACAACATTTGAATAAAATTCCATTACACCACTTATATGTTGCACTATTTTAAACTAATCTTCGTCACTCTTTATTAGTAAAATAGGAAAGAAACTTCCCTGTAGTTAGATAATTTACAAGATCAAAAACCATGGAGGTTGAGTTGATACTCCAAATAAATTTTCATCCGAAAAATGATCTTGGACTGCTTCTTCATCACCCAAATCATTCAATCTTGAAAAGAAATCAACAACAACGTTAGTCTTTCTTGGCTTATCAATAACAGTCAAATTAAATTTCTGTAACAAGAGTAACCATCTAATAATCCAACCCCTGACTACTAGTTTAATCATCAAATATATTATGGCCGAGTGGTCAGTATAAACAATTTTTTTTTACCCAATAATGTAATGTATGAATTTATTTAGGAGTAAACAACAGCTAAAAATTCCTTTTCCGTAGTGGTGTAGTTTCTCTCTGTAGGGGTCAAATTATTGCTAATTAAATAAATGGCATAAATCTAATATTCTTCATATTTTTTTCTAAGAAAAGATCCCATGGTGTATTATATACATTAGTGTGAATATGGAAAGGCTGTCCCCAATCGGGTCCTCTCAAGAATGGAGCGGTGGTTAGCTTTTCTTTGATAATCTTGAAAGCCGGATGACATTGAGGGGACCATTCAAAAACATAATCTTTTGTTAGCAAAGAAAGCATAGGTGCATAAATTTTACTAAAGTATTTGATGAACTACCTATAATACCCTGCATGTCCAAGGAAACTCTTGATTTTAGTATGATTTGTTGGCGTAGGTAGCTGAGTAATTACTGCAATATTTTTGGGGTTGACTTGTATTCCTTTGGCAGAAATATGTTGACCTAAGCCAATTCCTTGATCAACTATAATCAGACATTTTTCATGACTCAAGGAGAGTTTATGATTCTCACATATAGTTAATAATTTTTCAAGATTGTCCAAAGATTCATCAAAAGTGGAGTCATGTAGACAAGTGAAGTCATCATTGTAAACTTAAACAAAGTCATTTGTAAGATCTACAAACATGGCCAAAACTACTCTCTGAAAAGTAGTAGGTATATTTATATATGAAAATATACCCCAAATGGTAATAATCTATATGCAAATATACCCCAGGGACAAGTGAAGGTGGTTTTATCATAATCAACAGGTGTAATACAAATTTGGTTATTCCCACTAAACCCATCTAAAAAGGAGAAATATTTCTTACCTTTAAGATTGTCCAGAACATGATCAATAAAGGGCAAGGGAAATTAGTCTTTCTTGGTGGCTTTATTAATTTCCCTATAGTCAACACAGACTCTCCATTTACCATTTTTCTTGGGAACTACAACTAGTGGTGATACCCACTGACTATCAGATATAGGATAGATGAATCCTACCTTCAACAATTTTTTTATCTCATTTTTTACTGTCTCTCTGAGTGTTGAATTAATTCTTTGTTGCAGATATCTTACGGGCTTAACATCCTCAGTGTAGATATGGTGAGTGCATATTATTAGATGAATTCCCTTCATATCAGTATAATCCCAAGAAAAGGCTTGGGAATGCTTCCATAAGATTTCTAAAACCCTAGTCTCTTGGATGGTCTCTAAGTTATTACCAATGGTAAAATATTTTCCTATGTCAACATCACTTGCTGGTATCATTCAAAATAACGAGATCTAAACCAACAATTAAAGAATTCAAGGGACAAACATGAGGCTGAAGCATGTGCAAAATAGTCATATTTTCAAGAGATATAATCTTGGTTAAAGGACAATAGAAATCGAGACTCGCACATTCCACATTATAAACATAGGTTTCTTCACAATGTTCATTGGAAATGTCAAATACCAAGGTAATATTATCTAATGTGTTTAGAATAGATGGCTATGTGGCCTTAGTTCTAATTTATGTAGCCACAATGTCCTCTTCATCAAACATTGTGTATGACTCAACAATTTCTATCATGTGATTTTTCACTGCAATGGTGGCTAGATAAGAAGAACTCAGAGGGTTAGTATCTAAATAATCTACCCATACATGTTCACAATCATACACATAGGGCTAGGCAAGAGGATATAATGAAATATTCTTTGATTTTTTCCCATTTAAAATGGTCATTTTTCCTGACCTACAATCAATATATGTAGCAAAAATAGTCAACCAGGGTCTTCCTAAGATGACTGGATATCCCAAATTCTAAGCTTTAGGCTGTAATACCATGAAATTGATGGGATACTACCATGATTCAATCGTGACCACCTCAATCACTCCATCCGGTATGGTAAGAGATTGATCAACCAATTGAAGAATGATATTGGTGGCTATAATCATGTTAAAGATAGTGGATTGAACATATCTGTTGTTATAACATTGATGGTAACACCAAGATCCATGAAAACATTAGATATTGACTGACCATTTATAAAAATAGTAATGAATGGACTCCCAAGATCCCCATATTTTGGTGAAATAAGCTTTCTAGCAACAAGATCAATTAGATTCCCTTCCACTTTGACTATTTTTGGGTTTTATTCTTCCTTCCTGGTGTCTTTATACACTCGTTTCTAATGGTTTGGTTTAATTTAGTAATGTCCCTTACTCGCTATCGAAGTGGGACCTCAATGTTCATCTTCTTCAACTCTTGGTTGTTTCTTTTGTAGTTTAAGTTTCCTGTAATCATTCTGGAAAAGGAGTTGCATGCACATTATTATCTTTTCTTTGACCGTTCCTAGTGTCTTGAATTTGTGGAACATGTTTAGTTTCGTCATAATCCTCGGTGTCTCTTCTTTCTCATTTTATTTAGGTATTTATGTGATAATAATAGGAGGATGATTCAATGTTCTCCTAGACCTTAGTCACAAATTATTGATAGTATTAATCAGATTGTATCACTTCGTATTGCTTCATTAATTGAAGATGTCTGCGATATTTAGGGTTCACTACAAATTTAGGATGGAAGATGACTTTGTGCTGATTTCCCATGTTGTTGATAGTTTTGTGGTGGGGATATTAAAACTTGTTGTGGTTAATAAAAAATCCTCTATTGATTAGAATTCTTATAAGGTTCCCACTTTGTTGGTTTTGATTAGAATTCTATTGAGGTGCTTCTTGTTGGTTTTTCCATGGATTTGCATTGGTTGGTGCTGTCCAACCCTTCTAATTGTAGGGAATCATCCATGGTGGTGGATGGGGGTAAGCCATATAGTTTTGTGGTGTCCACTCAGGTTGTCCCCAAGTAGGTTGAGGGCTTTGACCGGGCCATGACATCCTCTGGGGTTATGAGCAGTCAAAGAGCATACACAACCTGATTATTTGGCCTTTAAATAAAATTTATTTCTGCATCTACATGAGAGACAATTCAATCCTTATTTCAACCGAGGTAATAAAGTGCAATGCTTAGTATCATGATAAACAACATCACGAGATCAAACACATGTCTATGACATCCAGAGGGACACTTTCTCAAAGGATGTATATTCTTGCATTTAGGGAAATATATGTCTAGAGGTTCTTTTACAACACTGGTCTTTGATTTCAACAGATCTATGATTGATGTTAATTGTAAAAAATGTCTGTTTTCATGTTATCCATTTCCTCTAGAAGTTCTGAGGTACCTAGGGTAGTCTTGGATGTTTTTCTTTTCCTTATACCTCCTCGTGTTCTAGAGTAAATTCTGCATAGCTCGGTGATTTGTTCCATACTATGTTTGTGCACATCACCTCCTCCCATAAGATGGAGGGCATCCTTGGTTTCCTCATCAAGTCCTTTAAGGAAAACTTTCTTATTGATTTCTGCATGTAACTCATAACCACTCCTCCGATGGAGAAAGAGAAATCTATCCAGATAATATTTTAGATTTTCATCTTCTTTTTGTTTTATCTAGAAGAAATCTACTATCCTATCCCATCCCCTATAGTAGTCTTGATATTTATCCAAAAATATTTCTCCATGGCCTCCCAAGAATGAATGGAGTTAGGGGAAAATCCCATGAACCACCTCATAGCAGAGTCTTTTAGAGTGGAAGGAAATTGTTTGAGTTTTTGATTGTCAGTTATCTAGTTATATGTCTGGCAAAGAACTTTGATTTCAAACAAGAACTGATATGGTTCTTCTGTAGACATTTTGTGGAAAATAGGGATGATGGATGATGAGATATTTTTCATAGGTGCATCCTAATCTTCATCTAAGAAAATGGGATATGTAAAGGTTCTACCCAAGGGTTGGTTCTCATTATTATCATTGTCTCCCATTTCGAATGTTAATTTTGGTTCTAAATAAGATGATGCATAATGTTTAGAAGGGATTCTAGGCATTGGATTAGATTTAGTTTCAATTTTAGTGTTCCGTAATTGTGCTCATTTTGGAGATAGTCTTTGGATATTACGTGGTATAAATCTACCTTGAATGTCTCGTGGCCTATGCATCAATATTGGTCATGTAAACAAGGCATAGGACTTCCACTGGTTGCATAGATTAACTTCATTAACACCCATAACATGTAAAGTGAATAAAATGGTGTGTTGTGCTTATGGTGTCCCCGGAAATGATGCTAAAAATGATGGGTCGTTGTATTCTCCAATCATTTAACTAACAATTTTTTCTTCTAGTGTCATTATAAAACCATGGTTGTGTGTTCAAGGTGATGCAATGAAGCTCTATGAAACTCAATTATTTGGTGATTCCTTATTGGTGGTTTTGACTATTATGCTTTTATTTCTCTGTTAATATACGAAATGTAATGCTAAACTATGTAAACAACATTGTTGTAATGAAATTCATTCAATGGAAATACTTTTCTAGAATTATAATGCACACACCAAATTAATATAACTGAATTCAATTAACACACACTTTGAATTGAATTTGTAGAATTGAAATAACACACTCGAATTGAAATTGCATAAAAGGAAATACACACTCTGAATGGAAATTATGATAAAGAAAATAAACACACTGAATGGAAATTGTAGTAGAGGAAATGAGAAAATTATGACTTATCAGAAAACCACATTCATGCATAAACATAAACAACCTCCACCCGCTTTGGTCAAGTGGGACCTTTCTATTCCTTGGGATAGAGGTGATATTAACAACACAAGATACTCAAAATGATATCCACTTATATTAATTCAAAGCCATGACATATACAATGCATCCGGAAAGTAAATACTAATCTGTTACGAAGTATATTGTAGCATATCAATATTATCCAACTACTAAATTGTTCCTCAAGAAGATGTCTTTATATAGACATAATTGGTTACGTATCATGCCAAAATGGTAGGCACTAAGTTCTCCCTCTAAAAAAATTTGATTAAGGTTCATAAAACCATACAGAACTACTAGAAACAAGACCCATGTTTATAGGCCGTTAATGGAAAAATTCCTCCACAACTAAACACCTACTCCAGATTCGGGCTCCTTAATCGCACACCAAGACTAGTAGTAAATGTTCATTTTTATCCTGCACACATTACCACATTTCACTTACAAAGGAAATTAGTAGGAAGTTATATGGTTAACAAGTTGCATGAACAAGAGTAAGGAAAATGCATTAAACTCACTAAGATATAACCATATAAAGCATCCCCATGCACTAGTAAATCATGTTTAAATGAAAAATTATCATCAGTATAAATGATATGAATAAATAAAATAATTTACTCATCATAGGTCCTACTAGATTATACCTCATGCATCCCGGTCTAGATGAGATGGATCCGACCATAGAGTCGATACAGGGTAGACAATATAGGATATACCACGACCTATAATGAGTGTGGGTAGTCCATCGGTGGGTATTATTGTTTCTAGTTGTCATGGATATGGTGGGTAAGCCACCAAGAGGATGAGTAGGGGATAAGTCCCTACCCCGATGGAGATGTTCTAGAAGCCGCACTTGTGGAAGTTAAGTATTATTTCTTGTTTGTTTGTGAGTTGTGATTTGGTTTTTGTGTATTGAAAATGTGTGTATTGATTAATGTGTTTATGCATGGTTGCGAGATGATGTTGATTGGTCATTGATAATTAATACATCGATTTTCACCTTGATGTGGATTATACCTCCAAATGTTCTCATGGGAGGTGGGATCATGGAGCGAGTAAATGCTTTGTTGTGGGCGGACATGCCCATTTGTTTAAGCCGGTGGATATAACCGAAACCACATATACTATACTATTGAGCGGGTGAGATGAGGCTTCAGTGGAGACTCGGTGAGCAAGGGATTCTATGGGAGGAGGATCCATGACTTAGTATGTATTCACAAAATATGTGAAGTTGCAAGGCCAATTCACGGAGAAGTCGGCCAAGGTAGCAATATTGCAGAGACAAGTGGAGAGATATAGAGGCCACAACCAATGATATAGTGTGAAGTATCTAGTTCTAGAGCTCTTGTAGTTGTATATAGTGATAGTGAGGATGAGATATGATGTATATGTATGTAGTGATGGATGGGGGCTTTCCCCCTAGTGATTGTATTTTGAAACTATGATTTTGACGATATATATAGAGATGGAATTTTGGTATCATCGTGTTGTGTTGATATGTAATGATGAATGATGTGATGATTTTGGTTTTTGATTTGTAATATTGGATTACCATTGTGTAAATGATTGTGTTGATATAAAAATGTATGATGATTTATAATATGTGATAAATAGTAATAGATGTATGGAATGTAGTGTAATAGATAAAATGAATGAGCCATGGTATTGAGATGATAGAGAATAATAGAATGATACATGACTAGGTGTAGGATGAAAAAGATGTAAAATAATGTACGTAGTTATGTGTAAGTATGATGAATAGGGGGAAGAAGAGAAATTCCCCCAACATATGTGTAGGAAAATTAAGTTCATTTATATAAGATCCCTCGACAATCAAGAATGAACCATGGAACAAGAGTGCTTCATCAGAAATGGTTTGAGAGTGTATGCTAGAAAGATAGAGCATGGAGAGTGAGTGATGCAAGGTTTATTTTGCAATAGATCCCTCAATAGTCATGTAAGAACCTTGAGAACATGAGTGCATCATCAGGTGATGAGGTGACCATTTGGAAATCACCTACCAAATATGTAAAGGCCTGCGAGGGATGGTGGAAGAATATGAGGTGGTAGGAGCATGAGTGTAAGAGCCAATATGAATGTCGGATGAAATGGTGTTGATGATGGTAGATGTAGTGGTAGGAGATGCGGATGATGATGACTTAGGAAGTCAATGAGATATAGTAGCCATAGATGTAGTGGGTGGAGGATGCAAATGAATTATAACCCGAGGTGGACGAATGAAAATTTTAGGAGTGGATAGAGGAGAAAAGTGAAAAGAAATGGAAGCACACTTATGTGGATTGGGTGAAAGAGACCGCTCTAAAGAGTGAGAGCCAAAGGTAATGACACCTCGATCTTCTAATTGTTGTAATTTGTCATGTAAGGCACAACAGTCATTGTCCCGATGGCCATTGATGCGATGGAAATTGCAATAATGGTGATCACATTGGTGATGCAAGCGATGAGGAGGGTGATGTTGATTAGATGGTAAATGAATTAAGTGCTTTTCCAACAGAGCACACAAAACATCATGAGGCTTAATAGCATGTGAGAAATGCAATGGCTCATGAGTAGGAGATGAAGAAGACTTAGGTGGAGACCAATGTGGTGGAGGAGATGGAGGACACTTATGTAGTGGAGGAGATGTGAAATGATTACAAGGTGGAGGAGATAGAGACTGATGAGGATGCTTAATAAATGGAAGAGGTGAAGAAGTAATAGATGATGAAGCAAGAGAAACAATAGAAGGAGGATCTATAACACGTGTAACAATTAAATATTGTTCTAAATCAATAAATCTATAACACAAAAGCATAAATGATTCACATGTATCATATTGTAATTTTTCTTTCAATGCAGGAATCAAACCATGAAAAAATATAAATTGATTTTCTAGATCAATAGGATGAAATAATAACTGATGCATGCAAGAATTGAAACGTAAAATGTAATCTAGAATGGGCTATTTCTTTCCTTGATGCAAGCTAGGTAAGCGATCATGTGTAATTCTAGGACCATTGTTAATAATAAAATGTCTAAGAAAAACATCTTCCATGTCACAATATGTACTAATAGATCCATAAGGAAATGGGTATACCATTGGAGAGCATCATCAACAAGGCTATGACGAAAAGCTTTTAGTAATAATCAATCATTAGAATAAGAAGTCATAGCTAAATGGTAATGCTGAAGATGCAAATAAGGATTTCTGGAACCATCAAAACATGAAAATGTAGGCATGATAAAATCCTTAGGAAAATATGAATTGTGAATTTTCTTTGGAATATGATTGCCATGAAGAGAATTATTATCAATGGAAACATAATAGGCTTTTTTAATGCAAAATTACAGCACCCTTGATTTGTTTTAATTTTTGCATATGAGGCAACTAGTGCAACCTACATAACAGGGGATTATCCTGTAGTGTGGGACCTTACAAGTAGGATAATCCTCTAGAGAAAGCTGAATTCTTCTTCTAACCTAGTACCAACTTATCCAAAGAGTAGAGAATGGAAAGCTAAAATAATCCTATTCTAATGCTTTCTAAGGAGACAGGGATAGAAAAATGCATGAAATAAAACTACTCTAAGTGAAGGTGATGCACTAAGAAAGGGTGAGACAATCCAAGTGAGTGAAGGATAGGGAGAAAATGGGAAGGAGAGGGCTGGTAGAAATGCCACAGTCTAAGACAATATTTGATTCCCTATATTCATAAAGCACAACAAACTATAGACCCTACAAAGAGATAGATACATGCACAATATACTTATACATAGAATGGAATGTAGGAGATGAAATTCATATAGGTTAGGGTGAAAATGGCCACAAAAATTGAATTTTATTTCTCAGAAACATGCACAATCCATCATATCATAAGAACAAGACAAAATCCTTTATAATAAGCCCAAATTTGAGGCCTTTAGCTCAGAATAGCTCTAGAACAAATTTGACAGAGTTCCTTTACTTTTCTGGAAAAAATCCCCCTCAAAATGAGGCAAATTTTACAATATGTAGGATATTTGGGTCACCAACCAACAAAATGCATTAAAGCGGTATGGGAAACCATTCATTTTGGTACTTTTCCTACATGGGCGGTCATGGGAAACCATGCCTCATTAATTATGGTTGCTAGGCTATCATTCATTCACCTACCTTCGTGAGGCTTGTAACTCATCCATCTTCACGGTTGACGAACCAATGAGTAGACCAACCCGGTGACTTGACCAACCATGTCATACAACTATAAGCCGACCATCTGCTTTGGCCATCAAACCCCGAGGGTTTGGACGATTTCTACGTAGGCCGACCAACCTCTCCGTATGCTATCCATCGACCAACCATAACCTTGCCATCCTGAGCCACCACAAAAGTTAGGTGACACACCTAACTCGACTAACCCATCAACCGATCAACCATGACCCGACCAACCATGAACCAAATAACTATGAGCCGACCAACCATGAGCCGACCAAACTCGGGTCGACCAACCCCAAGTTGAACAACCTTAAGCTCACCAACCCCGAGTGACCAACCCCGAGCTAACCAACTATGAGCCGAACAACCATGAGCCAAGCAACCATGAGCTAAGAAACCTTGATCCGACCAACCATGAGTTGACCAACCCTAAGTCGACCAACCTTGAGCTGACCAACCACGAGCCAACAAACCATGAGCCGAAAAACCTAAGCTAACCAACAATGAGCCAACCAACCTCGAGTCTACCAACCATGAGTGACCAACCATGAGTGATTAACCTTGAGTTGAATAGTCCCGAGTGACCAACCCTAAGTCGACCAACCATGAGCTAACCAACCCTAAGCCGACCAAACTCGAGCTAACTAACCCCAAGCCAACCAACCCCAAACCGACCAACCTTTATCTCGACCAACCATGAGCCGACCAACCATGAGCCGACCAACCCTAAGCTAACTAACCTGTCTCCAATGAAATCAATTGAAAACTCCAAGATTTTCCGTGGAACTTAGCCAAGCTAACACATAAGATGCCCTACATATTGGAAAAGCATTCCCCCTTTTCAATCAACTACCGATGCTATGACACTGTTAATTTTTCTATTTTGCAGGGGATGTGAAAAATGGATAACAATTGGTGACTTGCGGGATGATCTGCCTACTTGATCTAGAAGACTAGTGACCTTAGGGGATCCATTGGGCATGGAGTCATATGATTGCTTTGGAACTATCCCGTCACTTGAAAATCTATCTTCCAACCTCTAGAGCACTATTGGGTATTTTTATTTCAAAAGAAACCCTTGGTTGAGGACTAGTTGTTTCTTCACCAAACTTTTCCTGAAACTGGAAAGTGCAAGAGCAACAAGGGAACAACTATGTACAAATAGAAAGGTCATACATATTCCAAATAGAATATGTAGAGAGTGCACAAGCACTTATTACAAAAGAAACCTAAACTAAAACAATGCAATGTGCTATAAACACTTGGAGGAATTACAAATCCTAAACTAATATGTACAAGAAGGATCTTTCACTCAATAACAATGCTTGAGATAGATTCCATTGACTGGAATCTATAGTCCTTCTCCGTCTAACCTTGATAGCTGGAAAGCATTGTTTTCTTTGCATCTTGAAATTATATAAGGGCCACTCCATATAGCATCAAACTTGGAGTGCCTTCCTGGATTTTCCATGTCTGCATCCCATTTAAGGACCAAATCTCCATCCTGAGAAGTTTCTAGCCTTTTCCTTCTTGTCAAAGCACCTCATGATCAATGCTTGATCCTCCTCCATGATGTGTATGTCTTGGTTCCTCATCTCCTTCAACTCCATGAGCTCTATATATCTAGCCTCCATGGGTTTGAATTTGGATAGATCTAGCTACTTCATGAGTTCTAATGTAGGAAATTCGAGGGATATATGCAGCCTTGCCTCCCTTCTACAGAATAACCTTTAAAGAGAGTTCCCTATTGACTTCTTGGGAGTAATCTTATCAAACCACAAGGATGATTTCAACTTGGCATGCCAAGTTCTCTCGTTCTCATCTAGAGTTCTCCTTATAATATTCAAAAGATTTTTGTTGGTGGACTTGGCCTACCCATTACCCTATGGGCATTAATTTGATGAGGCACTCAAGTATATCCCATTTTGACCACCCACTCTGTGATCTTGGCACATAGGAATGCCAAAGTATTATCTGATATAATGGTGGCTAGAACTCCAAACCTTGTCACTATCCTGTCATAAAAATCTAGTATGTTGGCCTCATTTTCTTCTTTGAGTACAACCGCCTCTTTCCACTTGGTGAAATAATTTGTGGCTGTGAGAATCCACTTGTGGCCCAAGCTAGAATTTGGATTAATCACCCCAATGAAATCCATTCCCCATTACATGAATGGTTCATTTATAGAAATGGGGTGGAGTGGAAGGGCTGCTAACCTCTCTTTTCCTATGAAGAAGGCACACTTTTTACACTTCCTAATCCATGCATAAAAATCATGAAAAAGGTTAGGCCAATAATAACCTACCTTCATAATTCTAAGAGTTATCACCCTTGTGGAAAAATGTCCACTTGTTTCTCCATCATAAAACTTATGTAGCACATTATCTATTTGATCTACCTTGAGGCACCGGAGGAGGACACCATTTACATCCTTCTTGAACAAGATACCATCAACTAATACAAAGGGGATACAATGGAGCCTAAAATATCTTATTTTGTCCTTACTTATCCCTTGAGGAATTTGACATGTTTGAAGGAAATCAACTATATATTGAGTCCAACAAGGATCGGTGAGGCATCAAATGATTGCTCTTGATCTCCGCGTAGCACCAAAACAACCTCTTCTCTATCACTTAACTCAACATGCTATCTCGAAGCTAGTTATTCACATAATCCCTTCCCCCTGACCAGCTTGGCCACCTTAATATCAATGTCATATTCCATGACCTTGGTTACCCAACCAACCCTTTTTTCATTGAGGTCCTTGTTTAAAAGAAAATCATGTTATACCAACATGTGTGACTAGTAGATGAATCCTATTATTTGACACTAAATGTCTGAAATTCTTCAAGTTTCTAATCATAGAAAGGACATGTTTCTCAATGAATGAATATATTACCTTTTAGTCCATAAGGCCATGGCTGAAGAATGTAATAGGTTATTCTAGCCCTTCCTTATTTTGTTACACCACGATTGTAGAGATGGTGTTTGAACCACTGAAGTCGTATAGAAAGAATTCTTTGGAGAAATCTAGATTAATGAGATTTGGAGCTTGAGATATGGCTTGCTTGATAGATTTGAAACTTTACTTTCCCTCTGTTGTCCATTTGAAAGCCAAATTATTTTTCAGCATCATCATTAATGGCTTCACAAGAGCGGAAAAATTCAGTATAAACCTCTGAACAAAGTTTATCCTCCCCAAGAAGCTTTAGAGAGCCTTCTTATGAATTGGAAATGGTAGAGCACGAGATGGCTTCTACCCTCTCCAGATCAATTATCAGTCCTTCCTTTGACACAATATGGCCTAGAATTTTACCCTCATGTGCCATGAATATGCACTTTTTGGGTTCAAGGACACTCCAAACCTCCTGCACCTTTGGAATACCTGTCTGAGATGAAAGAGGTGAATTTATGCATTTTTAGAAAATACAGTGATGTCGTCAAGATATACAAGCACTATTTTATTTAACAACCCCTTAAATTCCATATCCATTACTCGTTGAAATGTTGCCCCAACGTTTGATAACTTGAATGAAATATTCATGTAGGCATAGGTGCTCCAGTTTGTGATGAAGGTTGTATTGAACTAATCCTCCTCTTTCACCATAATCTAATTATAGCCCGAATATCCATTTAAGAGAGAGAATCTCTCTAAACCAACCACTACTTGCAGAATCTACTCCATGGAGGGAAGCAAATAGTGATCTTTGAGGGAGGACCTCTTTAAATCCTAAAAATCCATACACATCCTAACTTCCCCATTCCTTTTCCTAACCGAAAACAGCATTTACCACCCAACTTGAGTGCTTGATAGGAAAATGATACTTACCTCAATGATCTTATTCGGATATTTCTTCATGAGAGGATCTATATGAGGGTTGGTGACCTTTGTTTTTTCTTGACAAGCTTATCCTACGATGCAACTCAATGGTGTGTTGCACCAATTTTGGGTTAAAACTTGTCAAATCCTCATAGCTCCACATGAAAACATTTGAGAATTCCTGGAAAAACTACACAAGGTCGTACTTTTCTTGTTCACTTCTCATATTGCCTATTTGGAGCATTTCACCTTCTCCAGCCAAAATGGGTTCAAAATCCTCCTTTCTGACTTGAATGTTGGCCTTCTCTTTCCAGAATTGATCAGTTGGGTTGAATATTGACTCTAAAGTCACTAAACCCTTTGGTAATTCATTTGTCCACAGCTGCACTACTTGATCCCCATACTGCTGCTCCTATTTCTCTTGATTTTTAGCTAAGAAATAAACCTCCTGTAAAAAAATAATGATCAGTTGTTCATTCTAAAAAACCTGTCGCTTATGCTATTATCGAGTATAGTTGGCCTTACAATGACATGAATATGTGTTTGTGCTTTATCTCTCTTGATACTATCCACCATATCAAATGTTTCTCCAATTGATGCGAGCTTGTTTGCAGCCTCATTGTTATTCCACAGTATGGCCTGAATATTGAATGCTTCAAGGTATTTGATTTGATCCCATACTTGATGCTTGTAGGATTTGAGTAGATCATTCTTAGTAGCATATTTTCATCTAACTTGGTTGACAATTAACTCACTATCCCCAAACACTTGTAATTTTTAATACCTCTCTTTCTTTCCCAATGTAACCCATGGATTAAAGCCTCATACTCAACTGTATTGTTTGAATAAGAAAACTAAAAACAAAAAGTTAAGTAGTACTTTATACCTTGTGGTGAAAAAAGCATTGCACCTCCTTTAAAACCTTGCCTACTCCTTGATCCATCAAAGAATAGTTTCCATAACTCAATATCATCTTTAGCATCTCGGCTTGGTGATAATAGGAGACAACAAGTTTTCTTTGTGCAAACAATAGACCCCTAATTCAGCTTCTTCCATTTCCTTATAAGGGTCAAATGCATGTCTCTTGTTGGCCCAATCATCAAGAGTTAAGTCTAGAATGCTTCCAAATTTGGTATCTATTTCATAAGTTATTCGAAAATATTCCTAATCGAGAGTTGAGCAATTTACATTGATTGGACTCGGTGTATAAGGCTCAATATGAAAGTTTGCAATAGGCTCAGATCTGATCATAGCCTTAGCTCTATACCTTGTTCTAAATAACATGTGTGACCAATCAACAGACAAATAGCCTCACATTTTAGTAGTGAATTCTCTTAACAAACAAAATTCAAAGAGTGGCGGCAAGTCTATGACTGATACATCTTGTAAGATGGTTTAATTGTGAAATGCATGCAACATAAGGCTCAATACTTTGATTAATCCAATTGTTGTTACCAATATCTTGTCTAATTGCACCACACCTCTAGAAATGAATTCATATTGAAGACCCAAATAATTAGCTATATGTTTTGGCATTACATAGCTACTTACTCCTAAATCTATCATGCAATTATGCACCAACTTATCTTCGATGATCAATGAGATATAGAATGGTGGGGGCTTCAAAATTTTACCTTGTTTGCCTCATTAATTTCCTCATTGCTGAGATTCACTGGTGAGTACCTTCTCTTTCTCTTTGGATGATTGATTCGATGTTGACCAATTTTCCATAATAGCTTGCAATAGGTCTCTTTGTCCTGGGATAGCTAATGACTCCCACATTGAGATGTTTACATTTGTTTTCTTCATCTGCTCAATAATGTTGAATGGAGATGAGTTATCTCTCTGTTGCCCCTTTATTTTCATATTTTTCTCTTGCACATGGGTTGTTACAACTGACACTTGAGCTGGTCTAGAAGGTGGCTTGGGCTGACCTTGCACATTGGGAGCTACATTTTGGTTGCCAATACCTTGTTGGGTGATAGAGGGTGTGGATCATTTGAATTGGATGACTGTCCCTCTCCAATATTTATCTTCTTGGACCATGTATTGGCTACTACACTTTGAGAAGGGACTTGATTTATACCACATAAATATTTAGCCTACCAATTGACAAGTGTGGTCTCATTCGGAGGTGCCTCTTATTGAGTTGTTTCGTCTTTGCTAATTTACTTCTTGGCCTATTTCTTGTTCCACACATGTTGTTGTCACCATAAGAGCTTGATTAAAAGCACCATTGAAACACATTGACTGATTATGAGGTTGATTTCATGGGAGGCACTGGTCATATTCTTGAGCCATGTTATTATTCACTAGAACCAAGGCTCTAGATGTAGACGCAACACTAGGATTGTAAGATTGAAATGGCCTACTCGCATGAGGTTTTGTTTGGTTCTAATTTGTAGCTTGAGTAGGTGGTCTATTAGGTTGATACAAGGGCCTATTGGGTTGGGCTTGAGGCTGATATGACCTGAAATTTTGAGCTTGCTTTGCCTCTTAATTGTCACCAACTCATTTCCTAAGTTTTGCAATTACTTCATGACTTCTTAGAGCTCATTTGAGGTACTAGAAGATGAGGTAGAATCTTCAGTGGAAATTTTATTTCTTGGAGTAGGGATGGGGGATATTTCAGGTGCTTGACTAGTAGAGGGGTTCCCCAATTCTGGATATAGAGGCATAGGTTTCTAGGCACTAGCTTTTGCTTGAATTAAGTAGTTCTATGCTCTGATAGCTATATCATATGCCCCATGACAGTGTTGTTCCCCCATCGATTGTATCATCATAGCTATGTCAAAATTTAGAGCCCTAAAAAGGATAGAATGCACCTTCCACTACTGGCCTCACGACAATAAGAATCTAGTCCCACGTCCACTGGAACCTAAAGTTGAAGTTAGTCATCTACTCATTTGGGGCCCTCTTGATTGTGGTTAATTATTCCAATAAAGACAAATTATCTACCTTCTCTCTAAACTAGTTGCACAGGGATGAACACAACACATCCCAGTTTGTAATTGACCCTATTGTTAGGCTCCTAAACCATTATAACACCTTACCTTTGAGAGAAAAAGCAAGGAGACTAACTGCAACATCCATCTTGTTGATCTCGTGAATGGTATAGACATTTGAAATGTATTGAATATGATCAATGGGGTTGTATGATTCTCCCCAGTGAAGTAATGAATGCTCTTCAATGTTTCCATTAGAATAGGATTATGTGAATTGAGGGCGAGTGGAATGCCACCGTGAAATTGACAAATGGATTTTTCGATGGTGGTGGTTTTGCAGATGTGCCATTATGATTGGCCCAAGAACCTTGGTCAATTGAAGGAAGGGTCTAATAGGTGGAGGTGTTGATAAGGTTATGTTTGGTGGAGATGGAGACCTTTGTACTCCTCTCCCTCTCCTTCCTCTCCTGTATGGAGATAACCCAGAAAGTATTCAAAGACACCTTCTTCTCTTCCTCTGGATCAAGTTTGAATCCTTCTCATGAGCTAAACCACTAATCTTTGCTGAACCCGAGTCAATTTTATATTTGGAGTTTCCAGATGCATTGCTGCAAAGCCTTCAAAGGCTATAAATTCACCAAGACACACACCCAATCCTAAAGAAATAGAGAAATTGACTTGTCCCACTTTGGGTGTGCCAAAATTGTTGATGCAAAATTACAACATCTTTGATTGCTTGTGATTTTTGTGTATGAGGCAACTAGTGCAATAGAAAAACCATAGTCTAAGACAATATTTGATTCCCTATATTCATAAAGACAACAAACTATAGACCACCAGTAAAGAGATAGATACATGCACAATATAATTATACATAGAATGGAAGGTAGGAGATGCAATTCATACAAGATAGGGTGAAAATGGCCATAAAACATGAATTTAATTACTCGAAACATGAAAAATCCATCATATCATAAACACAAGATAAAATCCTTTACAATAAGCCCAAATCGGAAGCCTTTAGCTCACAATAGCTCTAGAATTTTTTTGACAAAGTTCCTTTTCTTTTTTAGAAAAATCCCTCTCAAAATGAGGTGAATTTTAAAATATATAGGCCATTTGGGTCACCAACCGGTAGGATGCATTAAATTTGTATGGGCAACCATTCATTTTGGTACTTTTCCTATATGGGTGGTCATGGGCGACCATGCCTCATTAATTAAGGTACTGGTGTCATTCATTCACTACCCTCGTGAGGCTTGTAACTTGTCCATTTTACAGCCGATGAACCGATGAGTGACCAACCCGGTGACTCACCCAAATATGTCATACAAATGTAAGCTAACCATCTATGTTGGGTACATCCAAACCACGAGGGGTCGAAAATGTCTATGTATGCTTGACCAACCTCTTCGTACACTATCCATATGAACAAGCATAACCTCACCATCTTGAGCTCCCACAAAATTCAACTAACACACCTGACCGACTAACTTGTCATCCGACTAACAATGAGCCGACTAACCATGAGCCAACTAACCTCGAGCTGACCAACCCCAAGCCGACCAACCCAGAGCTAACCAAATGACCAACCCTAACCCAACCAACCATGAGTGACTAACCATGAGCCGACCAACCATGAGCCAAAAATCTTGAGATGAAAAACCATGAGCTGACCAACCCCAAGCTAACCAACCCTATCTCCAATGAAATTGATTGCCAACTCCAAGATTCACCGTGGCTCGGTTGAGCCAACACATGAGCTACCCTACATATTACAAAGGCATTCCCTTTTTCAATCAACTGCCGATGCTCTAACTTTGTTAAGTTGTCTATTTTGTAGGGGGTGCGAAAAATGGATAACATGCTTTACTTTTGAGAGTGATATATTAAACTTGAGATCACAAATGGCCAACATCACACATGAGTGATAAGATATCATGGGAAGGAATGGTGGATAAAATGAGAGGCACATTGAGGGTTGGAGCTTTCCATTATGAGTGATCACGAGGAATTGAGAAGGGGAGTGGATGTGGAAGGAAGAGGAGGAGGTGAAGAATATGGAGGTTCTATATAGGTATTTTAGATGTAGACTTAGGAGTTACAATAAGAGGTGCACTAATGGAAGGAGAAGAATCATCATGAATAACTTTAGAAAAAACCACAAAAGTGGAATAAGGAGGGTAGAAAATTCACATTCATTTGTCTTAAGAGAAGTAACATCCTCACTAACATGTTCATGGTCAAAAATATAATCCACATCACTATCAGTCAAATTTTCACAAGCAAGTAATTCTTCAAGACTATCATCAACATGTAAAGAAGAAGAGGAGAACTAGCATGAGATATATCATTGTAATCATTAGAAACATTTTCAGAAATAGAAGAAGCATGAGATATAACTTTACATTCATCTTGACTATGAGTGGAAACAACATCATGCACATGTTCATTTGTATCTTGAGAAATATATTTATTTGCATCTATGGAAGTAAACATATCACCAAGCATAGGATCTATGATGCAGCCTAGAATTCAGTAATACAAGCCCAATAAGACTCTAGATGCCTTTGGTACATCACTCAGCCTAAACTAAGCACTCACTGAAGTGCACAAAGGTACCAAGTCCCTCTTTAGGGTTATTGTTGCAGGATGTTAGCATGATGAAGAATTAATACATGCAGTTCCATTATTAATACATCATTCTATAGAGCATGCCAGATCTATTTCTAAGGGAGAACAAAATTAAGTATTAACCATGATGAAATCAAGAACATACTAGATCCAAATACACATAGAACTAACACTTAGATTCAGCCAGTATCCTCCATTGTATTAAATATGAAAATTACACAGAAGCTTCTTACAGTAATGGCATTCTATGCCCATACGAAAATAGATATGATAATCTGACAGTCTAGTTTTGCACACATACATACCTATATCTCTTTCTCTACTCATTCTATAATATATTATTGTCTCTTCTACTACACAATTCATTACATATTTATAAGGTTGGGGACTTTCCCTTCACTACTTATCTAATCCCAAAATAGGTTGCATGCTATTATTAGCCATGTGCCATTACACAAATAGGATTACATGCAATAATGCTAACAATAGACTACTGTTAGTTAACTGACAGTAGTAGATCTATTTCTTGTCGGTGTACATACAAAGTTATTTATAGTTGATCTTCAAAAAAATCTAATGTGTGGCACGCAGTCTCGCCTCGTTTATGTGCTCTGCATGCCATTGCTAAAAATAGATCCTCATGTGTAAAAATGGATAAGTCTGAAATATGAACTTATCCTCTGCATGCATGTTTCCCTTATCCGTTCACACCTTTGAACATGCCCTATTTTCCCACACGGACCTCTTGTGTGCCTTTTGTTAAGTATTCTATAATCAACATTACCCCACACTAATTGTATTGCCTCCCCAAGTAATGGTTGTCTCAAAAACAAATTAAAGAATTTGAATGGAAAGAATAGGAATGAATCTATATGCATAAAAGAATGATGTTACTCTGTAGCTTCATTTGCTTCAACCTAAAAAATTAATTCGAGATATTCCTCCTTTATCTCGTCCTCCAAGGTCTGCCACTCAACGATTGCTTCTGCTTTTTTTGGAATTTCCAAATCAATGGAATCCAATTTATCTTGCACAATCTCTCCTTTCTCATTCTGTAATACCAAAAAAATGTTGGACATTGTAGTCATCCTTCCCTCTAACAAATCCATCTTCTACACAATGAGTCTCCCAAGCTCCTCTAGCCAATCCTTGTGTGGTTCTTGGGCTATGCTAGGGCCTCACACTTCTATTTAACTAGTGCTAATATTTTTACACGGCCCAATGTGTCATCCTTCATCACTTTCTGGACCTCATTATTCTCTTCCAAGGTTTTTATTTTGATGAGCGCCTTTGGAGCTGTACAAATGTTCAAGGATTGGTCTGCCCTTTTTAGTTATTCTCACAAAGACTGCAGTAGTCCTTCATATGATGTAATCTTCTCGCATCACTAAAGCCTTTTATCACTCTACATCTTGTGCTAGATCCTTTGGTGTTGGCATGCACAGAGGTTCATCTTCAAGCACTAAGTCCACCAATGTACTTACATAATGTATTGCCGAAGGAAACATCTTTGGTACCTTTGGCTCTAAGTGTGGCCTAGCCTTCATGAAATTGTCACCAATCTCCTCTGTGATGCTTTGATAAACACATCATTCTTCTTCTATGCCAAGTCTCTTTCTGATTTAGGCACGCTATCTCCTCATCCTTAGTTTTGATCTCTTCCCTTAGCACCCTAATTGTGGCAGCTTTATCCATATTCTGACGTGCGACCTCTATCAAGAATTTTACCAATGCATTGCTCACCTATTCATCTAACATAACAATAGGATTTATTGTTATGTGTTTAACTTTAGTGTCTTTTTAACCTCCTCAATATGCATGACTCCTCACACACATCAAAATATTGTTCATCCATGTGCGTGTGCATCGACCATGGTAATTGCTTTCTTATGCGCACTTTGTTATCATATATTCATCTATTAACTCCCATCCATATAACTACTTTTGTGTCGGTGTGCTCTAGAAACGTGCACATAAAATTTTACTGTGTACTCAGCCATAACCCATGGCTGGTGGAATGTGTTCCCAAATTTTTCTTCTTAACCTAGGTTTCTTAGGAACTTGAGCTTCTAGAATTGGGACTTATGCTTCTATATCTGAGCGATCTCGATTGCTTTCTCATATGTTCCTTTTTCTTCCTCTTCTCCATCCTTCATTTCTTCATCTTTTTGTTCTTCTACATTCTCTAGAGGTGTAGGAGAATTAGGCACACTTTCCTCTAACTCTTTTACTTCCTCATTCAATTTTAATTTCCTTCTCCTTTTCTCGGTTGTCTCCTACATGGAGAAAGTTGGGGTGATCTACAAACTATTTACGAGAGTAGCACCTTGGGTCCTTGTTCTCCTGAACACTCTCTTGAATTGGTGCACTCCTTGGACTGCATCTAAGTCCTCATCATCCCCCTCTTATGGTTGAGGTGGTGTAGTTGAGTGCTCTGCTTCATCCTTATTTGCGGGTTGTTTTCTCCCTCTCTGTTCCAAACCACCACTACCCTTGCGCTCATCCTCCTCATCCTCTACTTTCATTGTATTTTTGGGCTTAGGTAGTGGAATGTTATTCATGGTATGCTTACCCTTCTCGTGACCACAGGAGCACGAAATCATCTTCCACATATTTGTTGTTTTCCAAATTTGGCTTTAGTTGGAGGTACAAAAATGTTGCTCCAATGTCTCCTACAACCAAACTTATTGTGTAACACCCTTAATCTGTTGTTATTTTCCTCCTTTGTATTCAAGTGTTGTTATGTGATTTTCCTTATGAGGATATGTCCTTTTGATTATGGGAAATCATGCTTGATATGGTTGTCTTTTATTGCTCTTGAGATATTTGATTGAACTAGAATATTACTGGATTCATTTTCTTTCATTTCTCGTGGATGAGTGCTATCGATTTCGGGAGGATTGTAAGCTTATCTATCTCTATGACTCATCCTTGGATAAATTACGGTGATCTAAGGAATGTTTTAAATATATTCGGGATGAATAGCCATGAATAGACATTCTATGAATCATTAGTTATGGACTGAACATAGAATATATATGTTCTTTAATTCTCCTTCTTATGAAAATATTTCCGTTACGTGTGGAAAGTTTCGTTGGATTAAAAATTGACCCCGACAGTCATTACGATCCACAATTTGGTTTTCAGCCATTTATGGCATTGGAGAGAATCTAGACCTTAAGCCAGGTAAGATATGTGAGTTTTCCTATCTAAGCTTTTATACTTAATGAAAATTTAGAATCCATCCGAAACGTCTTAGTATGATTGATTTGTCGAAATGTGATTTCAATCTAACCTAAGCTTGATTCGAACAAAATCTGGAAAGGGATTAACAGACATTAATCTAAACTAGAACCTATTACTACAAGGTTATGATCAATCTAACCTAGTTCCTAAACTATGTATTTTTGGATATTACATAAGGGTTTATCTAAACTATTGCTAAGGTAAGTGACTATTGTTATATCCTAAGGTGTTGAATTTAAATTACCTAAGATCTAACCTATCCTAAACTAAATGCTATGAATGGGAACCTAAGGGTTGCAAGTGTTGGGTGACGGTTTGTATGGAATTTAAGATAGTGATAAGGTTGTAAGGAAATTGGGTACTTGCTAACTTTGGCGGAGGTTAATTTGGCTATGAAAGCCTAGGTGGCGTACCTCTAGAAATGGAAACACTTGTTTATTTTGATTTAGAAATTTCTAGATTTGGTGGATGGTGGCAAGGAAGATTGGGTGAGAGATATGGAATTAATGCAATTAATGTGCATGGTTTCGTGAGACTGGATCAATTTGGGAGGCATGCAAGAAGATTTTTGTTTAGTTGTTTCATTTTTCATGCACTCCGTTTTTCTCTCTGCATGCACACTAGTCTTTCAAACCAACAATTTATACTTCATTGCATGGCTATTTTGAGGGTTTCAAATCTATTTCTATTTTGTGGAGAATATATGAGGCATGGTGGAAGTAGTATTTTGTTGTTTGACCTTTGTGGAGAAGAAGAGAAAGAGCGGGCTCATCCAGAGGTCTTCTTCGATTTTACAGTGACACTATCAGGCATGATAGGCCCTAACTGCTAAAATATTTGCTTTCCTCTAAGTGTTTTATTAAAAGAACTTTGTTCTGATGAGCCCTGTGTATTTATGCTTGTGCTGTAAAAAATGATTTTATGGGTTTTGTGTAAACTTGTGTTTCTGGGTTGAATCGGGAGTTTGCTTGATTCTTTTGGAACTTGTTTGCATTACTTTTCTTTCATAGTGGATTTTTGAACATATGAGCAATACTGTAACTTTATAGGGCTCTCAGTGGTTGAAATTGTTTATTGATTTTAACTTCTTTAGAAGTCTTTATTTTTGCAATAAATCCACCTGTATTCGTTAAGTTTGGAGTTGCGAATCTGTTGTGATATTTATCCTCTGGAAACACTTAAATTGGGTTGAATATCATTAGTTAAAAACTTGTTTCGGTGGATGGAATAGTGTTGTTTTCATGTTTACTTGCTTATGATATTCACGTTTTATCTCATGGTTATTTGAGTCCGTGAATAAATTCGTGGATGGTTTGTTTGGTATCACCTCTGTGAAACTTTGACTCGTTATAAAGTTGCGTATTTTGGAAACATTTTATATGGCTTAGTTTGCACTTCTCTTGTGAAAGGGGATTGACTGTTTTTTTAAGTTCACGGCAGCACGTGGATAAGTCAATATATGGTTAGTTTCTTTATTCTTGTGTGAAACCTTGAATGTTAGTAACACTAGCATGCAGAGGAGGAATAGTATATGGATGATTTTGTGTTCTACCTCTGAAATCTTGGTTGTTTTTGGAAAATTATTAAAAGAAAATTGTGTCTATTATTTTGTGCAAACAAGAATGTAACTTGTAGTATTTTTGACATGGCTTGTGAAATCTAGTTCTTATGACCATGTTAATGGTGGTGGAAACTCTTTTCGAACCCGACTTAAAAGTCGACAAGTTTTAACGATGTCCAGTTTAATACTTTTTTTTTTGAAGTTAGAAATAGGGTTGAAATGTTTTGGATGCAAATGGAAGACCTATTTTTATTCTAGACTGTTAATGTGTAATTCATTACAATGGTTTGAATATTACGACTTTTGGGTATTTTTGAAATTATGATTCGAATACGATAAATCAATACTATATATTCAATTTGGATTTAGTGTTTCATATTAAAATAGAAACCGTATGACGTATCGGTTCAAATAATTCAGATCTCGATTAATTTGTAATTAAGGGAAACGTGAAGTTACCATAACTTGATTTTTAAAATCGTATGGTTCGAGTATTTGAGGAAATGTAGTCTATTTGATTTGGATCGGGATTATATTCGAGTCTTGATCGGTTCATAATTATTTATGTTAAATATTGATCTTGAATTTTATTGGATGCACGGTTTGTAAATCCTGTAGGTATGTAATGGCAAACCAATGAGATGGCTCTACCTTTCTGAACTATTGGGTGAAAATAAGTACTAGAACTACTTAGCTTCTCATTCCTTATTGGTATAATGAATGTTTATTATGTCTTGGAAGCTTGATTTCATTCTAAACTTGATTGTAATAGTGTTTTGATCGTCACGCGTTTCTCTCGGAGATAAAGGGAAAGAAGTAAAAGGGTTTAAAAAGCAAGTATGTTATTTTAATACTCTTTTCCTTGAATGGTTATTGTGCTCATTCCTTATAACTTTGTAATGAACTCAAACTGTATGGTTGTGAGAAGGTAGAAATGTCTTAATAATTGGGATGGGGAATCCTAATCTGGTAAGATTCCTTTCGTTGTATGGCTAGGATAAGGTCTTTTTTTTAAACCTCCTAATTGTTATTCTTATTGTAAAAGGAAATCGGTGTTTATTTGGCTTGTATACTTTTCATTGATCAAAAATTAAGAAGACTAAGGTAGAAGACAGTTGGTAGAAAAAAGTGAAGGTGGCGATTAATCCATCACTTTTGTTTGAATTTCTTTTGAATGATCCTATTTTGGATGAATACCTTAAATGGTTTAGTTTTTAAATAGAAGATATTTTAAGAATCTGCTTTAAATCATGATATAAACTATTTCAACTTTTCGGATGGATATGTACTTGGTAAATGGAATGTTTCTTCCTTCCTTACATAAAAGTGAGATGAATCATCTGAAAAATATTATGTTGAAATTACTCGTAACTTAGGTTATGATATGAGTGGTATTATAATTGTTAGGAAGAAAAACTAGTGTTATATTATGTTATTGATCGTGAATGTAATTACTGGAATCAATTATACTTTAAAATTTTAGGGCAAGTAATATAGAATATATCCTGTCCACTTTGTTTAAACAAAGGCATTATGACTCTTCTTATATTGATATTACTTAAAGCTTAGAGAGAGTATGAAGTAATTGTTGTCATTATAACAAGGTTGTTTTATTGAAACAATTAGTGGAATGCACTTGTTTTAAGGATTAGTGGTTATCATGCTTAGCTCATTGAACCCGACCCATCTTTAGAAATTTTTGTAGATGAAATTTGTAAGTGGTAAAAGAAGACAAAAACTTAAATGATGCATTGATTGCTCTAAGTTGATTCTAGTGAAGAATTCTGATTTGATTTCTGAATTGTATTGTAAAAAGAAAAGTTTGTCTCTTTTGAATGAAGGCTGATGTCTTAAAGCATGCCTAAAAAGCATAAGTTGTAATTGTATAAGTTTGGAAATGAATTGAAGAGTGAGAATTTACTTATATAGATTGTGTAAATTATCTTGTTGAGGATAATCTTCTTGTTATCTATATGATTTGATGTGTATTCTTAAAGAGTGATTTAAAAAGGGAACTTAGATAAATTCCCTAAGAAAATTGAAATTAAATAGGTGGTGAATACAACATTCTTATCTAAGTTTTTCATTATATCTTGTGATGTGAAATAAAACTATAATAAAGATTATTGTAACTTTAAATGACATGGTAGGGTGTGTGAAGCCCTAAAAATGCAACTATGAAGAGGAAGTCCCTTCCTCTCTAGTAAGGCACTAAATAAAAAAGGAAGATATGATTGTGAATCATTAAGACTTAATTACAATAAGTCTAATATGTTTCACCTTAACGGGTTGTTACACTTCCTTAAATGGTTAAGTTATTTAATTTAAGGGAATATAAGTTGTTGCTGTCCTGCTCTTGGGTAATGAGATGATAGGTCAAAACTATCAATTCAGGAAGCAATCCTAAGTTAATTAAGTTCTTGAATTAAATGAATCTCAACTTTAAAAAGAGAACTCAAAGAAATATTGGACTCGGGTTTGGTGGGCTGCCAATATAGGTAGTCTTTAAACCCAAATTTAACTTAACGTAAGTAAACTCTTGGAGGTATGCACATCTTTACAAGGTTGTTCCGTAGGATGTTGACACATGTTAACTACAAGGTTGTACCTTCGAGAAGATTAGGATTTTATCGAGGATACAATAGTGTAGATGACATGTGGCAACACCCTTCCACATTGATTGTTGAGATCTACACACATTTGAACTTGTTCAAGATTTCTCTCAAGATTGGTTAGTACCATAATCAGGATATGAAGTAGCCCTTTAGGACTCGGGGTACCTTGGCACACCTGGGTTAACCTAGGTTGACCCAAGATGCAAATTTACCCTAAGTTTTTAAGAGCCTCGTCATATCATGACCTATGTTGTTAACCTGAGCTAGAGTTAAAACTTGGGCAAGGGGTGACTGACAGTGAGTCGAGTGTAAGAAATTTGAGATAACAATGGAGTGGGGTGAAGGATGTATTCCTATAACACCCTAAACTGTTGTTACTTTCTCCTTTGCATTCAAGTGTTGATATGTGATTTTCCCATATGAGGATATGTTATTTTGGTTTCGAGGAGGTCATGCTTGATTTGGTTATGTATTTTATGATCTTAAAATCTTTGATTGTCTTAGGAATATGCTTGGATTCTTTTTATTTCATCCTTCGCATATGAGTACAATGTGATTTCTGGAAGATTGTGGATTTATCCACCTTTATGACTCAACCTTGGATTAGTTGCATTGATCCAAGGAATGTTTTAATTTTATTTAGGATGAAAAAATTTGTATTAACTTTTCGTGAGTTACTAAGTCTGACTGAACTTTGAATGTTCAAGTTCTTTTAAAACTCCTTCGTATAAAAATATGTCCGTAGAGGATAGTTTTGTTGGATTCAGGGGTTAACTCTGGTTGATCATTGCAATCAAAATCTGGTTTCAGTCATCATAGCATCAGAAAGGACCTAGACCTTAAGCCAGGTAAGATGTGTAAGTTTTCCATCTAAAGCTTAATTACTTGATGCAAAATCGAATCTGATCCGGGAATGTTTTATTCTGTTTGAATTCTATTTACTGATTAATCCTATCTAGTCGACCTAGATTAGAATCAATAAGGTTATTAGTTTTTAACCTAAGCTATAACCTAATGTTGCAAGGTTAGTTAATCTAACCTAGTCCTAAACTATGTGCTTGATACTCCTAAGGGTTATCTAAACCTAACACTAAGGTGGGTGACTAATGTTATATCCTATGACATTAAGACTAAGTCTACCTATGATCTGACCTAAGTCACTAACCTATCCTAAACTAATGCTATGAAAGGGGACCTGAGGAGGGTTACAAGTTTTGGGCGGTGGTTTCCATGGAATTTAAGGAAAGGATAAGGATGAAGGATAGGGAGTGCTACTAGGGTTAGCAGAGGTTAATTTAATAAGAAGGGTCTTACGTGGTAGCATCTCTAAGAATGGAAACTTTTGTTTATCTTGATTTAGAGTTCGCCAACTTTGGTGGTCGGTGGTAATGGAAAATAGGTGGGAGAATGAAATTTAATGCAATTAATTTGCATAGGGTCTTGAGCGCAGATTGCTTGGGAAGGCATGCAAGTGGAATTTTGCTTGGTTGTTTTGTTTTTCATGCATTCCGTTTTTCACTCTGCATGAACCGGTTTTTCAAACCAACCGTCTACTCTAATTTATATGGCAATTTTGAAAGTTTCAAATTTACTTATGTGTCGTGGGGAATATATAAGGCATGGAGGTAACAATATTTTGTTGTTTAATCTTTCGTGGAAGAAGAAGAGAAGGGGCGAGCGCATCCAGAGGTCTTCTTCGACTTTTTAGCGACACTATCAGGCATGATAGGCCCTAACTATTAAAATCTTGCTTTCCTTTAAATGTTTTCATTAGAACAACTCTGTTCTGATGATATATGTACATTTTGGCTTGGCTGGTAACAATGATTTGGGTTTAATGTTAATTTGGGGTTCTGGGTTGAACATAAAAATTTGGATCCTGGATGAAACCTGCTTCATTATTCTTGTTCCCTTGCTGTGAATCAAATATGGAGTTTTTCTATCCATTTGGAGGTGTTGTAAGTTTTTATCTGACTGATGTATTAGATTAAGAATTGGCTCCATGGAAAGAAGCATATTAAATGATTACGTGTTTGAAAACACCATGGTAATTCTTTACTGTTTCGTTTATGATTGGATCAACTGATTGTTTGCTTCGCCGTAAGAACTCTCTGTTATTACTGCCGGTCCATGTTCAAGGAAATAGGAAATTGATTTTGTGGTTAGAATGTTAGTATATTAAGTGAAAATTGACTGTTTTAATTACGTGAGTTAAAAATTGTTAAAGGGTTTCAAAATATGAAAGTGTTTATACTCTCTTTTGGAATAATAGTGTGCTCTTCTTTAGAATTCTATAAGGAACTCTACAGTATGGTTATGGGATAACATGACTATTAAAATTAAGTGGAAAGAAATAGTAAGTGGTGAGACCTTATCTTGGAAGACTCCTTTCATTTTGTAGCTGTGTTAAGATCTTATTTAGAACTCGGTTGTTATCTTCTTGCAAAAAGATAATCCGTAAGCTAATGCTTGCATACCATTGTTGATTGATAATTAGCATAATAAGGTTATGGGCAGTTTGTTAGGAGGACTTGCAAGTTGTAGTAATCCATTCTTTTGTACAAATTGCTTGTATATGAACCTGTTGGATGTATACTTTAGAATGGTTAAGTTTTTAATTAGGAGATGATTAAAAACATGAGTTTCTACTTACTTACTTTTGAGATGGTTAGGTACTTAAGATTCAGATTGTTCCTTCTTATTTTCTTGTATAAGATGAATCATCTCGAAATAGATTAAATTTGAAATTATAACTATAACTTGAGTTATGATTTAGAGTCGTATTATAATGGGTAGAAAGAAAACTAGTGTGAATCATGATTTGGGATTTGATGGAATTGATGTCATTAAAACAGGATTGTTTAATGAAAAAAATTAGTGGAATGCAATTGTTTTAAGGATTAGTGCTTATAATGCTCGGTTCAATGGAACCGACTTTGTGCTAGTAATTTTTGCAGATGGTCATCATAAGTGGTAAAGGCAAACAAAATCTGATATGATGCAATGACTGTTTTAATCTGGTTCTTATGAAGAATTCTGACTTGTTTTTCAAATTGTATTATGGAAGAAAGTTACTTCTTTGTTGAAGGCTATTGTCTTAAAGTATGCTGAAGTGCATAAGTTATAATTGTATAGGTTTAGAAATGAATGAAATGGAGAGATATTACTTATGTGATTTGTGTTACTTATTTGTTAGATTGATCTTCTTATTACCTATATGATTGAGTGTGCATTCTTATTGTTCTATACAATGGAGTCTAGATGGATTTCCTAAGTGAGCCTTAGCTAATAATATCGCTGAATACTACATTTTTTTGATAGTGATTCTTTATATCTTATTATTGTGATTAAAAATTGTAAATAAGATCACCGCATTTTTAGGGAACGTTGAGAGTGAGCTATGCCCTAAAATGTAACTATAATTGGAAGAGAATTTTAACCTCT
Source organism: Taxus wallichiana var. yunnanensis (assembly GCA_018340775.1). Classification (NCBI taxonomy): domain Eukaryota; kingdom Viridiplantae; phylum Streptophyta; class Pinopsida; order Cupressales; family Taxaceae; genus Taxus; species Taxus wallichiana. The sequence goes on along the minus strand of CM031240.1, from coordinate 423,495,020 downwards.
CGTAATGCACTAATTACAAAAGTAATAAATATGGTTATAACTTGCTATGACTTAATGGTATTAAATCTGATATGATTCAGTCTATAAGGTTGTTACATATCCTTCTGGATTAGTTATTTTCCTAATGGGGAAACTTAAATGGTTATTGTCCTATTTTGTGGATACAAGGTTGTTAGGTACCAACCGGTAACCTAGAAACAATCTTAAATCTAATTAAAACCCTTTTGTGAAACTGAACCTAATTACAAAAGGTAACTCAAAGAGTGTTGAACTCAGGGTTAGGGAAGGCTACCTAATAAGGTGGACCTGTAATCCAAATATAACTTAAGGAAAGTAAATGCTTGGAGTTATGTACATATTTCCAAGGCTATTTCGTAGGATGTTGACACTCGTTAATGCAGGTTGTACCTTCGAGAATAGGATCTTCTCGAGGATACAACAATGCAAATGACATATGGCAACACCCTTCTGCATTGATCGTTAATATTTACACACCTGAGACTTGATCAATATTTCCCTCCAGGACGGGTTAGGACCATAGACTGGTTATGAGGCAGCCCTTTGAGACTCAGGGTACCTTGACACACGGGGTTAACATCGGTTGACCCAGTATGTCAACTTACCCCTAGTCTTCAAGAGCATCTTTATAACGTGAACTATGATATTAATCTGGTCTAGAGCAAAAACTTGGGACAAGGGGACTGACAGAGGCCAGTGTAAGATGTTGTAGATAACAATAGAGTAAGGTGAAGGGTGTATTCCCGATTGATGAGTATGCCGTCAAGGAATAAGTAATACGAATAGTATGTTTTAAACCTTTGGCCAAAGTATTGCAAGATGTTGATTGCGTTGTCCTATGTCACCCAGTCTAAGGATCATGATGCCGATGAATAGTGGTAACAATTATTCAGATAGGTTCCTTGGATAGAGCACTCAGAACCCGGAATAGGGAAGAGAACCACGAACATGAAGTGTTCAAATTTGAAAAATGCAATCTCAAAGTTACACATGAATAGATAAGTAGTTTATCGAGTCATGGAATGAATACATCGGTGGCACACTAAGTCATTACAACTACATATGGTTTTTTATAATAATGATTATTATGATATGTGTGTTCTAAATTATGTATTTAGAATAGAGAACATTAATCGTGCAAAAAAATAAAAATAAAAATTCCTTGTTCTAAAGTATTAAAATGGGAATGTTACATCTTGGTATCAGAGCTAAAGGTTGCAACTCTTGGACCTATTGTGTCCATAATCTGATGAAAACCTAAATTTTATTGTAACAGAAAATGGTTAGAACAAGGGGAAACATTGCGAATAATGCTCCACTTGAGGAAAGGGCACCAACAACCCAAAAACTAGATGAGATTCTTTACATCTGTTGGACATAAGAGATCGTTTGACTATACTTGAACAACAAGTGATGGGAAATGAGGAGGATGAAGAAGCTGGTAATAACAATTAACCACCTCCTGAGGACAACCTTGATATGGGTGTTGGTAATAACAATGGAAATGTACTTGTCCAACTAGAAAACAAAAAGGCTAGGTTGGCAGTGGAACTCACTAATGATATAAAAAGGATAAGTCCACCTAAATTTGATGGCACCACATTAGGAGATAGAGCTGAGAATTGGCTCAGTGAAATGGAGAAGTACTTTGCAATAAGAAACTTCTCGGAGGAAACCAAAGCTATTTGGGGAGCATATCAGCTTTCCCATGAAGCATCTTCATGGTGGGACAACCGTAAGGCTGAGCTAAATATTGATGAAACTAACATCACTTGGGATCAATTTAAAGGCTATTTTAGGCAACGTTGGTTGCCACAACTTTTCTATGATTAGAAAATGACAGAATTTTAGAACTTAGCTCAAGGAAGCCGATCAGAATCGAGCAAATCGGTAGCTTTACGAAACTCCTCAAGTACGTACCATAGTATCAAACTAATGAGAAGTTTAGAATATGAAAATTCATCATGGGACTGAATCCCGTGATTGGAGGAGAGGTTGATGTTCACAGCCTAACCACTATGGAAGGGGTTGTTGAAATAGCCATAAGGCAGGAACAAAAATTAAAGGCTATTTCTGCTCATAGAGAGGAAGTGCGGAAGAAGATTCCAAACCCTTCTTCAGCTTCTCTTGTACCCAAGAAGGGGCCATGGAAAATTTTTGGCAACAAAAATAAGTTTTCAGTGGATAATAATAAGAAAACAACAACAAACAAGCCTACTAGAAATGAAAGGAATGGTTTTGCCAAGAATTATAATAATGGGCATAAGTCTTATGGAGGCCAACGTGATAATATTAGGGCTGGAAATAATTTTGAGCCTAAAAAGGGACCTGTAGGAGGCTGCTATAATTGTGGCAAAGATCATTACATAAACCAATGTCCTTTGAAGAAGGATGATCGTAATTAGCAACATAAGATACATCTTTGCAGATGTGTGCATACAAGCAAGTCAAAAGTAAGTGACACCTATAGAAGTTCCTGGTAAGTTATTTGGCATACCTATAACTATTCTTTTTGATATAAGAGCTACTAAATGTTTTATTTCTAGTAAACTCGCTTTGAAACTTAAAAGAAAAGCTAGAAAAATGGATAAATCATGGACTGTACATTATGGTAATAACTCTGTTCATACAATTAGTATGTGTCTTTTTGGGGCAGTCCTTGACTTACCTAACTTTTCCACTGAAGTTGATCTCTATGTTGCACCTTTGGGATCCTATGACATTGTCATCGGCGTTAATTGGTTAGCTGAGCATAAAGTAAAAGTGGATTGCTTTGAAAAACATATAAGATGTTTAGATGATCTGTAGAAAACAACAGAGATTCAAGGTGTAAAATGAGAAATTTTAGTTAGGAAATTGTCAGCTATGCAACTTAAAAAGGCCAAAAATAAAGGTTGTACCTTATATGTAGTAAAAATATCTAAATCTACAGAAGAAGACAGCGATTTCATGAAACGATACCCATTGTTACAGAGTTTCAAGGACGTATTTCCAGAGGAATTACCAGGTTTACCACCAAAAAGGGAATTTGACTTCACCATTGAAATCAAACCAGGATGAGCCTATTTCTAAAGCACCTTATCGATGACTACTACAAAGTTAGCTAAGCTTAAGGCTTAATTACATGAACTTTTGTCTAAAGGTTTGATTAAACCAAGTGTTTCACCTTAGGAGCACCAAAGTGATATTTGTGAAAAAGAAAGATGAGACACTTAGATTGTGTATTGATTATCGATGTTAAACAAGGAAACAATCAAGAATAGATACCCACTTCCTATAATTGATGATTTATTTGATTAGATGCGTGGAGCATCGGTTTATTCCAAGATAGATCTTCGATCTGGGTATCATCAATTAAGAATTAAAGAAGAAGATATTCATAAAATATCTTTCCGACAAAGGTACAAACATTATGAATTCACAGTTTTACCCTTTGGATTAACTAATGCACCCGTAAATTTTATGAACTTAATGAATAATATCTTTCAAGAATATTTGGACAAGTTTGTGCTTGTATTCTTGGATGATATTCTCATATATTCTAAAAGTGTCAAGGAGCATAATGAGCATTTGAAAGTAGTCTTGGAAATTTTGAGAAAAAGAAGGTTATACGGTAAGTTATCCAAATGTTCTTTCTTTGATACCGAAGTTCATTATTTGGGTCATGTTATAAGTAAAGAAGGAATTGTTGTAGATCCTTCTAAAATAGTGGCAATAACCAAGTGGCCTGCACCAAAGAATGTACATGAAGTAAGAAGCTTCATGGGCCTTGCTGGTTATTATAGAAAATTTGTTAAAGATTTTTCTAAAGTGGCTGCACCGATAACTTCATTGCAGAAAAAGGATAAGAAATTTTCTTGGGATGATAAGTGTGAATCTGATTTTAAAAGTTTAAAAATTCAGTTGACTTCAGCACCTATTTTAGCTGTACCTGACCCTAATGGAGGCTTTACTATTGTAACGGATGCATCCGGGGAAGGCCTTGGAGGTGTTTTGTTACAAAATGATCATGTCATAGCATATGAAAGTAGAAAACTTAAGTTACATGAGTTGAATTATGCTCCACATGATTTAGAGCTTGCTGCCATAGTACATGCACTTCAAGTTTGGAGGCACTATTTACTTGGTAAACCTTTTGAGTTGAAAACTGATCATCTAGGGCTGAAATATATTTTCACTCAACCTAATCTAAATGCAAGACAACGAAGGTGGTTAGAGTTTTTGTCTCAATATGATTTTGATATTAGTTACATCAAAGGAAAAGAGAATAGAGTAGTAGATGCTCTAAGTCGTAGGAAGCACATTTCTACTCTTATAACATTAAGAACTCAGTTTAAAGATGAAGTGAAAAGTGCATTGGAATCTGATTTATACTTTCAGCAAGTAAAAACAGCGCTTGCTGCAGATCCAAAAGATGAAAGGTATAAAGGTTTTCATTTTGATAATGAAGGAATCTTACGTTATGAAAACAAAGTATACGTACCTTTGCTAAATGATTTGAGAAAGAAATTGTTAGCTGAATTTCATAATTCACCCTTTTCTGGACACCCTGGGTATTACTAAAATGCTTTCCGATCTAAAACAACAATATTTCTGGAAAGGAATGAAAAAGGATGTTGTTAATTTTGTGACTCATTGTCTTGAATGTCAGTGGGTGAAGGTAGAACACATGCACCCAGCTAGTTTATTATATCCCCATAGCATACCTAGTACAAATGGCAAGTAATAAGCATGGATTTTGTACAAGGTTTGCCTATGTCAAGAAATAAACATGATGTTATTTTAGTAGTTGTTGATAAACTAACAAAAGTAGCTCATTTTATTGCTGGAAATCTAAAGGATGATTCTCCTGTGTTAGCTAAAAGATTTGTACATGAAATTTTTAGATTACATGGAGTACCTGAATTGATAATATCAGATAGGGATCCTAGAATGACATCAAGATTTTGGCAAACACTTAATGTAGCTCTTGGAACTAAAATGAACTTCAGTTCTGTATCATCCGAAATGGATGGATAGACTGAGAGAGTAAATCAAGTGTTAGAAGATATGTTACGAATGTATTGCATGGATCAACAGTATAAATGGGAAGAGTATCTCCCATTAGTTGAATTTGCATACAACAATACATATCACTCTTCTCTTAAGATGGCACCTTTCGAGGCACTTTATGGAAGAAAATGTAGAACCCCTGTTAGTTGGGATAGCATTGAGGATAGAGAGGTAATTGGGCCTGAAATCCTTACTGAAATGGAACAACAAGTTAAAATGATTCGTGAACGATTGAAGGAAGCAACAGATAGGCAGAAGAGTTATGCTGACTTAAAGTGGGTTGACCAAAAATTTGAACTTGGTGAAAAGGTTTTTCTTCATGTTAAACCAAGAAAGAGTTCTATAACTTTTGGCAAGGCTGCCAAGTTATCACCTTGTTTTGTGGGACCTTTCAAAATTGTTGAAGTAATCAATCTATAGCTTATTGATTAGCATTACCACTTGCTTTGTCATGAATGCATGATGTTTTTCATATTTCTTTGCTTAAGAAATACATTTCAGATTTATCACATGTGTTGAATTGGAATTCCTTGTAGGTCCAAGACCCAGGAATAATGATGGTTAAACCAACTCAAGTGCTAGAAACTCACCAATTGCATTCGAGGAATCGTGAAATACAACAATGTAAGGTCCAGTGGGACCAGTTTAATGAAGAAAGTGCAACTTGGGAAAATCTAGAAGAGATGAAAACTACTTTTCCCTTTCTTTTTTAACAGAACTGAATCTGTTGACTGATAATTTTTTTTTTATTATGAATTTATCTTTTACATGACATTAAGTAAGCCAGTTTTGGGGCAAACATTTATTCAGGTTGAATAAATAGTAACATGATACTGATTTCTGAAACTATTTAAGTTTGAAATAGTTGATTTGATAAGTGAGTAAAATAATTAATTGACCAGAAGATAAATAAAAGGTTGTAATCATCGGGACGATGAATCTTTTAGGAGGGAAGCATGTAACACCCTGAACTGTTGTTACTTTCTCCTTTGCATTCAAGTGTTGATATGTGATTTTCCCATATGAGGATATGTTCTTTTGGTTTCGGGAAGTCATGCTTGATTTGGTTATGTCTTTTCTAGCTCTTAAGATCTTTGATTGAACCGAATATGCTTGGACTCTTTTTCTTTCATCCTTCGCATATGAGTACAATCTGATTTCTGGAAGATTGTGGATTTATCCACCTTTATGACTCAACCTTGGATCAGTTGCATTGATCCAAGGAATGTTTTAAATTTTATTTAGATGAAAAAATTTGTATTAACTTTTTGTGAGTTACTAAGTCTGACTGAACTTTGAATGTTCAATTTCTTTTAAAAATCCTTCGTATAAAAATATGTCTATAGAGGATAGTTTTGTTGGATTCCGGAGGTTAACTCTGGCTGATCATTGCAATCAGAATCTGGTTTCAGTCATCATAGCATCAGAAAGGACCTGGACCTTAAGCCAGGTAAGATGTGTAAGTTTTCCATCTAAAGCTTAATTACTTGATGCAAAATCAGAATCTGATCCAGGAATGTTTTATTCTATTTGAATTCTATTTACTGATTAATCCTATCTAGTGGACCTAGACTAGAATCAGTAAGGTTATTAGTTTTTAACCTAAACTATAACCTAATGTTGCAAGGTTAGTTAATCTAACCTAGTCCTAAACTATGTGCTTGATACTCCTAAGGGTTATCTAAACCTAACACTAAGGTGGGTGACTAATGTTATATCCTATGACATTAAGACTAAGTCTACCTATGATCTAACCTAAGTCACTAACCTATCCTAAACTAATGCTATGAAAGGGGACCTAAGGAGGGTCACAAGTTTTGGGTGGTGGTTTCCATGGAATTTAAGGAAAGGATAAGGATGAAGGATAGGGAGTGCTGCCAGGGTTAGCGGAGGTTAATTTGTTAAGAAGGGTCTTACGTGGCAGCATCTCTAAGAATGGAAACTTTTGTTTATTTTGATTTAGAGTTCGCCAACTTTGGCAGTTGGTGGCAATGGAAAATAGGTGGGAGAATGAAATTTAATGCAATTAATTTGCATAGGGTCTCGAGCGTGGATTGCTTGGGAAGGCATGCAAGTGGAATTTTGCTTGGTTGTTTTGTTTTTCATGCATTCCTTTTTTTCTCTGCATGAGCACTGGTTTTTCAAACCAGCCGTCTACTCTTCATTGCATGGAAATTTTGAAAGTTTCAAATTTACTTTTGTGTCATGGGGAATATATAAGGCATGGAGGTAACAATATTTTGTTGTTTAATCTTTCGTGGAAGAAGATTACGAGGGCAAGCGCATCCAGAGGTCTTCTTCAACTTTTTAGCGACACTATCAAGCATGATAGGCCCTAACTATTAAAATCTTTCTTTCCTTTAAATGTTTTCATTAGAACAACTCTGTTCTGATGATATATGCACATTTTGGCTTGGATGGTAACAATGATTTGGGTTTAATGTTAATTTGGGGTTCTGGGTTAAACATAAAAATTTGGATCCTGGTTGAAACCTGCTTCATTATTCTTGTTCCCTTGCTGTGAATCAAATATGGAGTTTTGCTATCTATTTGGAGGTGTTGTAAGTTTTTATCTGACTGATGTATTAGATTAAGAACTAGCTCCATGGAAAGAAGCATATTAAATGATTACGTGTTTGAAAACACCATGGTAATTCTTTATTGTTTCGTTTATGATTGGATCAACTGATTGTTTGCTTCATCGTAAGAACTCTGGCTGTTACCGTTCCATGTTCAAGGAAATAGGTAATTGATTTTGTGGTTAGAATGTTAGTATATTCAGTGAAACTTGACTATTTTAGTTGCGTGAGTTGGAAATGTTGTATGAAGTTTAAGCCTGTACTTTTTATTTCGAAAGGGTTTGAATGTTCTTATGATTGCAGGTATTGTGAGTAAGGAAGTATATGGTTTAACTATTTTTTTGTGATTAAACATGGGTATTAGGAACATGGTTATGCTCAGGAGGAAATGTACTTGGATAAGCTCTATGTTCCCTGGCAATTCATGGTTAATCTTGGATCTGCATTAATAGAAATTATGTTTAATGTGTGGTTAAGATAAGACTGTGTTTTATTTTACCTAGAGGTGATTGTGAAATCTATTTCTTTGGGCCGCGTTACACGATGTTGGAAATTCTTTATTTTACGTAAAAAAACAACGACTTCAATGTCGATAAGTTTATCAATGTTCAGCTATTGCATCCCTTTTGAAGTTGAAATTTGGGTTGAAATGTTCTAAATGCAACTGAATGATCTATTTATTTTGATAGATAAAGCACTATTCACTACTATGGTATGAGTAGGGTGACTTTTGGGGTATTGCTGAATCTGTATTTAGAATTCAATTATTAATTCTGTACATGCATTTTTGGTTTGGTGTCTTGAAATAATATAGCAACCTAATAGTGCGACGGTTGGAATGATTCAGTTTCGATCCATTGGCAAAGGATGGTAATGGGAAGTTACCCTAATTTGACCTTAAACTCAATTGGTTCGAGTAGTGGATGAAATGTAGACTGTTGTTTTAGATCAGGGTTGTGGTATGAGTTTTAACCGTTTATAACGTTTTATGTAAAGAAAATGTTATTGACTTTTGTTTAATGTATAGTTGTAAAACCGTAGGGATCCATTGGCAAACTCTTAAGGTGGCTCTACCTGACCTGAGCTATTGGTTAAACTTAAGTGTCTGGATTACTCGTCTTTTCCTTCCCTGATGGAACTTGAGATGTATATTACTTTTTGGAAGTTAATTTAGTTCCGAACTTGATTACAATAGAGTTTAATCTTCTCTGTTTTCTTCCTCTAAGTTGAGAAGGAAAAATTGTTAAAGGGTTTCAAAATATGAAAGTGTTTATACTCTCTTTTGGAATAATAGTGTGCTCTTCTTTAGAATTCTATAAGGAACTCTACAGTATGGTTATGGGATGACAGGACTGTTAAAATTAAGTGGAAAGAAATAGTAAGTGGTGAGACCTTATCTTGGAAGACTCCTTTCGTTTCGTAGCTGTGTTAAGATCTTATTTAGAACTCAGTTGTTATCTTCTTGCAAAAAGATAATCTAGAAGCTAATGCTTGCATACCTGTCATTGATTGATAATTAGTATAATAAGGTTATGGGTAGTTTGTTAGGAGGACTTGCAAGTTGCAGTAATCCATTCTTTTGCACAAATTGCTTGTATATGAACCTGTTGGATGTATACTTTAGAATGGTTAAGTTTTTAATTAGGAGTTGATTAAAAACATGATTTTCTACTGTTCTCAGTTTTCGGATGGTTAGGTACTTAAGATTCAGATTGTTCCTTCTTATTTTCTTGTATAAGATGAATCATCCGAAATAGATTAAAGTTGAAATTATAATTGTAACTTGAGTTATGATTTAGAGTCGTATTATAATGGGTAGAAAGAAAACTAGTGTGAATCATGATTTGGGATTTGATGGAATTGATGTCATTAAAACAGATTGTTTAATGAAAACAATTAGTGGAATGCAATTGTTTTAAGGATTAGTGCTTATCATGCTCAGTTCACTGAACTGACCCGTGCTAGTAATTTTTGCAGATGGTCATCATAAGTGGTAAAGGCAGAAAAAATATGATATGATGCAATGACTGTTTTAATCTGGTTCTTATGAAGAATTCCGACTTGTTTTTCCAAATTGTATTATGGAAGAAAGTTACTTCTTTGTTGAAGGCTATTCTCTTAAAGTATGCCGAAGTGCATAAGTTGTAATTGTATAGGTTTGGAAATGAATGAAATGGAGAGATATTACTTATGTGGTTTGTGTTACTTATTTGTTGGATTGATCTTCTTATTACCTATATGAATGAGTGTGCATTCTTATTGTTCTATACAATGGAGTCTAGATGGATTTCCTAAGTAAGCCTTAGCTAATTATATGGCTGAATACTACATTTTTCGATAGTGATTCTTTATATCTTATGATTGTGATTAAAATTGTAAATAAGATCACTACATTTTTAGGGAACGTTGAGAGTGAGCTATGCCCTAAAATGTAACTATAACTCGAAGAGAATTTTAACCTCTCGTAATGCACTAATTACAAAAGTAATATATATGGTTATAAATCGCTATGACTTAATGGTATTAAGTCTGATATGTTTCAGTCTATAAGGTTGTTACATATCCTTGCTGGATTAGTTATTTTCCTAATGGGGAAACTTAAATGGTTATTGTCCTATTTTGTGGATACAAGGTTGTTAGGTACCAACTGACAACCTGGAAACAATCTTAAATCTAATTAAAACCTTTTTGAAACTGAACCTAATTACAAAAGGTAACTCAAAGAGTGTTGAACTCAGGGTTAGGGAAGGCTACCTAATAAGGTGGACCTGTAATCCAAATATAACTTAACGAAAGTAAATTCTTGGAGGTATGTACATCTTTCCAAGGCTATTCCATAGGATGTTGACACATGTCAACTGCAAGGTTGTACCTTCAAGAATATTAGGATCTTCTTGAGGATACAACAATGCAGATGACATATGGCAACACCCTTCTGCATTGATCGTTAAGATTTACACACCTAAGACTTGATCAAGATTTCCCTTTGGGATGGGTTAGGACCATAGACTAGTTATGAGGCAGCCCTTTGAGACTCAGGGTACCTTGACACACGGGGTTAACATCGGTTGACCTAGTATGTCAACTTACCCCTAGTCTTCAAGAGCATCTTTATAACGTGAACTATGATATTAATCCGATCCAGAGTGAAAACTTGGGACAAGGGGACTGACAGAGGTCAGTATAAGACGTTCTATATAACAATAGAGTGGGGTGAAGGGCGTATTCTGATTGACGAGTATGCCATCAAGGAATAAGTAATACGAACAGTATGTTTCAAACCTTTGGCCAAATTATCGCAAGTTTATTGATTGCTTGTCCTATGTCACCCAGTCTAAGGATCGTGATGCCGATGAATAGTGGTAATAATTATTCAGATAGGTTCCTTGGATAGAGCACTCAGAACCTAGAATAGGGAAGAGAACCACGAACATGAAGTGTTCAGTTGAAAACTTCAATCTCAAAGTTACACATTAATAGATCGGTAGTTCATCGAGTCATGAAATGAATAGATCGGTAGTACACCGAGTTATTACAACTGCATATGGTTCTCTGTTATAAGAATGATTGTTATGATATGTGTGTTCTAAATTATGTATTTAGAATAGAGAACATTAATCATGCAAAATAAAAATAAAAATTTCCTTGTTCTAAAGTATTAAAATGGGAATGTTACAATTCCAAATTGACAAGTTTGCCATCAAGGAATAAGTAACATGAACAAGTATGTTATAAATATTTGGCCAAAGTATCACAAGCTACTCGATTGCATTGTCCTATATCACCGCCTAAGGTTCCCGATGCCAATGAATATTGGTAACAATTATTCATTAGGTTCCCGAGACAGTCACTTAGAACCCAATATAGGGTGAGAGAACCAAGAATATGAAGTATTCAAGAGAATAATCCAAACTCAATGTTATACATGAATGGATCGGTAGTTAACCGAGTCATGGAATGAATAGATCGGTTGTACACCGAGTCATTACAGTTGCATATGGTTATCTATCATAAGAATGATTGTTATGAATTGTGTGTTCTAAATTAAGTATTTAGAATAAAGAACATTACTCATGTAAATTTTTTTTTCCTTGTTTCTACAGTCTTAAAATGGGAATGTTACATCTTGGTATCAAAGTCAAGGTTGCAGCTCTTGGACCTATTGTGTCCATAATTTGATAAAAACTTGGATTTTCTTATAACAAAAAAATTTTAGAAAGAGGGAAACATGCGAATAATGCTCCACCTGATGAAGGAGCAGCAACAACCCAAAAACTTGATGAGATCCTTGTTGCCCTCTTGGACACAAGAGATTTTTTGGCTCTACTTGAACAAAAAGTGATGGGAAATGAGGAGGAAGAAGAAGCTGGTAATAACAATTAGCCACCTCCTAAGGACAACCCCGATTTGGGTGTTGATAATAACAATGGTAATGTACCAGTCCAACTGGAAAACAAAAAAGCAAGGTTGGCAGCGGAACTCACTAATGATATAAAAAGGATAAGTCCACCCAAATTTGATGGCACCACATTAGGAGATGGAGCTGAGAATTGGCTCAACAAAATGGAGAAGTACTTTGCAATAAGAAACTTCTCAGAGGAAACCAAAGCTATTTAGGGAGCATATCAGCTTTCCCATGAGGCATCTTCATGGTGGGATAGCCGTAAGGTTGTGTTAAATATTGATGAAACTAACATCACTTGGGATCAATTTAAAGGTTATTTTAGGAAATGTTGGCTGCCACAAATTTATTATGATAAGAAAATGACAAAATTTCAGAAATTAGCACAAGGAAAGCTAATTGTAACTGAGTATTGGGAGTGGTTTATGAAACTCCTCAAATATGTACCTCAGTATCAAACTGATGAGAAGTTCAGGATACAAAATTCATCATGGGATTGAATCCCGTTATTGGGGGAGAGGTTGATGTTCATAGCCCAACCACTATGGAAGGGGTTGTTGAGAAAGCCATAAGGCAGGAACAAAAATTAAAAGCTATTTCTGCTCATAAAGAGGAAGTGCGGAAGAAAATTCCAAACTCTTCTTCAGCTTCTCTTGCACCTAAGAAGGGACCATGGAAAAATTTTGGTAACAAAAATAAGTTTTCAGCTGATAATAATAAGAAAACAACAATGAACAAGCCTGAAATGTAAGGAATAATTTTGCAAAGAATAATAATAATGGGCGAAAGTCCTATGAGGTCAACATGACAATTTTAAGGATGGAAATAATTCCGGCCTAAAAAGGGACTCCGTAGGAGGCTATAAATTGTGGCAAAGACCATTATGCAAATCAATGTCCTTTGAAGAAGGATGATCATAATCAACAGCACAAGATACATGCTGTAGTAGCTGACAAGCAAGTTGAAAAGCAAGCTACACCCATTGAAGTTCCTGGTAAGTTATTTGGCATACCTGTAACTGTTCTTTTTGATACGGAGCTACTGAATGTTTCATTTCTAGTAAACTTGCTTTGAAACTTAAAAGAAAAGCTGGAAAAATGGATAAATCATGGACTATACATTATGGTAATAATTCTATCCATACAGTTAGTATGTGTCTTTTTGGGGCAATCCTTGACTTACCTAGCTTTTCCACTGAAGTTGATCTCTATGTTACACCTTTGGGATCTTATGATATAGTCATAGGTGTTAATTGGTTAGTTATGCATAAAGAAAAAGTGGATTGTTTTGAAAAACATATTAGTTGTTTGGATGATCTGCAGAAAACAATAGGGATTCAAGGTGTAAAATGAGAAATTTCAGTTAGGAAATTGTTGGCTATGCAACTTAAAAAGGCCAAAAATAAAGGTTGTACCTTGTATGCAGTAAAAATATCAGAATCTAAAAGAAAACAGCGATTTCATGGAATGTTACCCACTGTTGTAGAATTTTAGTGACGTATTTCCGGAAGAATTACTAGGTTTGCCACCCAAAAGGGAGTTTGACTTCACCATTGAAATCAAACCGGGTACGAAACCTATTTCTAAAGCACCTTATCGAATGACTACCATAGAGTTAGTTGAGCTTAAGGCTCAGTTGCAAGAACTTTTGTCTAAAGGTTTGATTAGACCAAGTGTTTCACCTTGGGGAGCACCAATGATATTTGTGAAAAAGAAAGATGGAACACTTAGATTGTGTATTGATTATAGGATGTTAAACAAAGCAAAATAAAAATAGATACCCACTTCCTAGGATTGATGATCTATTTGATCATATGTGAGGAGCAACAATATATTCCAAGATAGATCTTCGATCTGGATATCATCAATTAAGAATTAAGGATGAAGATATTCATAAAATAGCTTTCAGGACAAGGTATGGACATTATGAATTCACGGTTTTACCCTTTGGATTAACTAATGCACCTACAACTTTTATGAATTTAATGAACAATATCTTTCAAGAATACCTGGACAAGTTTGTGCTTGTATTCTTGGATGACATTCTCATATATTCTAAAAGTGTTGAGGAGCATAAAGAGCACTTGAAAATAGTTTTGGGAATTCTGAGAAAGAGACGGTTATATGGTAAGTTATCCAAATGTTCTTTCTTTGATACCGAAGTTCATTATTTGGGTCATGTTATAAGTAAGAATGGGATTGTTGTAGATCCTTCTAAAATAGTAGCTATAACCAAATGGCCTACACCAAAGAATGTACATGAAGTAAGAAGCTTCATGGGCCTTGCTGGTTATTATAGAAAATTCATTAAGGATTTTTCTAAGGTGGCTACACCAATAACTTCATTGCAGAAAAAGGATAAGAAATTTGTTTGGAATGATAAATGTGAATCTACTTTTAAAAATTTGAAAAGTCAGTTGACTTCAGCACCTATTTTAGTTGTACCTGATCCTAATGGAGACTTTACTATTGTAACGGATGCATCCGGGAAGGCCTTGGAGGTATTTTGTTACAAAATGATCATGTCATAGCATATGAAAGTAGAAAACTTAAGTTACATGAGTTGAATTATGCTCCACATGATTTAGAGCTTGCTGCCATAGTTCATGCACTTCAAGTTTGGAGGCATTATTTACTTGGTAAACCATTTGAGTTGAAAACTGATCATCTTGGGCTGAAGTACATTTTCACTCAGCCAAATTTGAATGCAAGACAATGAAGGTGGTTAGAGTTTTTGTCTCAATATGATTTTGATATAAGTTACATCAAAGGAAAAGAGAATAGAGTAGCTAATGCTCTAAGTCATAGGAAGCACATTTCTGCTCTTATAACATTAAGAACTCAGTTTAAAGATGAAGTAAAAGTGCAATGGAATCTAATTCATACTTTCAACAAGTAAAAATAGTGCTTGCTGCAGATCCAAAAGATGAAAGGTATAAAGGTTTTCATTTTGATAATGAAGGAATCTTACGTTATGAAAACAAAGTATACATACCTTTGCTTAATGATTTGAGAAAGAAATTGTTAGCTGAATTTCACAATTCACCCTTTTCTGGACACCCGGGTATTACTAAAATGCTTGCTGATATAAAACAACAATATTTCTGGAAGGGAATGAAAAAGATGTTAATTTTGTGACTCATTGTCTTGAATGTCAGTGCAGTGTGAAATAGAACATATGCACCCGGATGGTTTATTATATCCCCATAGCATACCACAGTACAAATGGCAAGTAATAAGCATGGATTTCATGTAAGGGCTGCCTATGTCAAGAAATAAACATGATGTTATTTTAGTAGTTGTTGATAAACTAATGAAAGTAGCTCATTTTATTGCTAGAAATTTAAAGGATGATTCTCTTGTTTTAGCTAAAAGATTTGTACACGAAATTTTTAGATTACATGGAGTACCTGAATTAATTATATCTGATAGAGACCCTAGAATGACGTCAAGATTTTGGCAAACACTTAATGCAGCTCTTGGAACTAAACTGAACTTCATTTCTATGTATCATCCGAAAACGGATGGACAAAATGAAAGAGTAAATCAAGTTTTGGAAGATATGTTACGGATGTATTATATGGATCAGCAGTATAAGTGGGAGGAGTATCTCCCATTAGTTGAATTTGCATACAATAATACATACCATGCTTCTCTTAAGATGGCACCGTTTGAGGCACTTTATGGAAGAAAATGTAGAACCCCTGTTAGTTGGGACAACATTGAGGACAGAGAAGTAATTGGACCTAAAATCCTTACGAAAATGGAACAAAAAGTTAAAATGATTCGTGAACACTTGAAAGAAGCAACAGATAGGAAAAGAGTTACGTTGATTTAAAGCGGGTTGACCAGAAATTTGAACTTGGTGAGAAGGTTTTTCTTCGTGTTAAGCCAAGAAAGAGTTCTATAACTTTTGGCAAGGCTGCCAAGTTATCACCTCGTTATGTGGGACCTTTTGAAATTGTTGAAGTAATCAACCATAGCTTATCGATTAGCATTACCCCCTACTTTGTCATGAATGCATGATGTTTTCCATATTTCTTTGCTTAAGAAATACATTTTCAGATTTGTCACATGTGTTAAATTGAATTCCTTGTAGGTCCAAGACCCAGGAATAATCATGGTTAAACCCACTTGAGTGCTGGAAACTCACCAGTTGCATTTGAGAAATCATGAAATAAGACAATGTAAGGTCTAGTGGGACTAGTTTAATGAAGAAAGTGCAACTTGGGAAAATCTAGAAGATATGAAAACTACTTTTCCTTTTCTTTTTGAATAGAACTAAATCTATTGACTGATAAAAAAAAATGTGATTTTATCTTTACATGACATTAAGAAAGCCAGTTTTGGGCAAACATTTATTCAATTTGAGTAGATAGTTATATAATACTAATTTCTGGAACTATAAAATTTGAAATATATGGTTTTGAATAAGTAAGTGAATGAATTGACAGTCCTTAATATAATTAAAGGGATGTAATCATCGGACGATGATTCTTTTAGGAGGGAAGCATGTAACACCCTTAACTATTGTTATTTTCCTCCTTTGTATTCAAGTGTTGTTATGTGATTTTCCTTATGAGGATATGTCCTTTTGATTATGGGAAATCATGCTTGATATGGTTATGTCTTTTCTCTCTTGAGATCTTTGATTGAACTAGAATATGCCTGGATTCATTTTCTTTCATTTCTCGTGGATGAGTGCAATCTGATTTCAGGAGGATTGTAAGCTTATCTATCTCTATGACTCATCCTTGGATCAATTACAATGATCCAAGGAATGTTTTAAATATATTCAGGATGAATAACCATGAATTGGCATTCTATGAATTATTAGTTTTGGACTGAACTTAGAATATATATGTTCTTTAATTCTCCTTCATATGAAAATATTTCCATTCTGTGGAAAGTTTCGTTGGATTATGGAAATTGACCCCAGGTCATTACAGTCACAATTTGGTTTTCAGCCATTTATGGCATTGGAGAGAACCTAGACCTTAAGCCAGGTAAGATATGTGAGTTTTCCTATCTAAGATTTTATACTTAATGCGAATTCAGAATCCATCCTAAAACATCTTAGTATGATTGATTTGTCGAAATGTGATTTCAATCTAACCTAAGCTTGATTCAAACAAAATCTGGAAAGGGATTACCAGACATTAATCTAAACTAGAACCTATTACTACAAGGTTATGATCAATCTAACCTAGTTCCTAAACTATGTATTTTTGGATATTACCTAAGGGTTTATCTAACCTATTGCTAAGGTAAGTGACTAGTGTTATATCCTAAGGTGTTAAATTTAAATTACCTAAGATCTAACCTAAGTCATTAACCTATCCTAAACTAATTGCTATGAATGGGAACCTAAGGGTCACAAGTGTTGGGTGGTGGTTTCTATGGCATTTAAGATGGTGATAAGGTTGTAAGGACATTGGGTACTGCCAACTTTGCGGAGGTTAATTTGGCTAGCAGAGGCCTAGGTGGCAGTACCTCTAGAAATGGAAACACTTGTTTATTTTGATTTAGAACTTGCCAGATTTGGCGGGTGGTGGCAAGGAAGATTGGGTGGGAGATATGGAATTAATGCAATTAATGTGCATGGTTTCGTGAGCCCGGATCGCTTTGGGAGGCATGCAAGCAGGATTTTTGTTTGGTTGTTTCATTTTTCATGCACTCTGTTTTTCTCTCTGCATGCACACTGGTCTTTCAAACCAACAATTTATACTTCATTACATGGCTATTTTGAGGGTTTCAAATCTATTTCTGTTTCATGGAGAATATATGAGGCATGGTGGAAGTAGTATTTTGTTGTTTGACCTTTCGTGGAGAAGAAGAGAAAGAGCGGGCTCAGCCAGAGGTCTTCTTCGATTTTACAGCGACACTATCAGGCATGATAGGCCCTAACTGCTAAAATATTTGCTTTCCTCTAAGTGTTTTATTAAAAGAACTTTGTTCTGATGAGCCTGTGTATTTATGCTTGTCTGGTAAAAAAATGATTTTATGGGTTTTGTGTAAACTTGTGTTTCTGGGTTGAATCGGGAGTTTGCTTGATTCTTTTGGAACTTGTTTGCATTACTTTTCTTTCGCAGTGGATTTGTGAACATATGAGCAATACTGGTAACTTTATAGGGCTCTCAGTGGTTGAAATTGTTTATTGATTTTGACTTCTTTAGAAGTCTTTATTGTTGCAATAGATCCACCTGTATTCGTTAAGTTTGGAGTTGCGAACTGTTGTGATTTTTAACCTCTGAAACACTTAAACTGGGTTGAATCTCATTAGTTAAAAACTTGTTTCGGTGGATGGAACAATGTTGTTTTTATGTTTACTTGCTTATGATATTCACATTTTATCTCGTGGTTATTTGGTCTATGAATAACTTTGTGGATGGTTTGTTTGGTATCACCCTGTGAAACTTTGACTGTTATAAAGTTGCGTATTTTGGAAACATTGTATATGGCTTAGTCTGCACTTCTCTTGTGAAAGGGGATTGATTATTTTTTTAAGTTCACGGGCACTATGGATAAGTCAGTATATGGTTAGTTGCTTTATTCTTGCATGAAACCTTGAATGTTAGTAACACTAGCATGCACAGGAGGAATAGTATATGGATGAGTTTGTGTTCTACCTACGAAATCTTGGTTGTTTTTGGAAAAGTATTAAAAGAAAATTGTGTCTATTATTTTGGGCAAACAAGACTATAACTTGTAGTCTTTTTGACATGGCTTGTGAAATCTAGTTCTTATGACCATGTTAACGGTGGTGGAAACTCTTTTCAAACCCGACTTAAAAGTCGACAAGTTTTAACGATGTCCAGTTTAATACATTTTTTTTTTTAAGTTAGAAATAGGGTTGAAATGTTTTGGATGCAAATGGAAGACCTATTTTTATTCTAGACTGTTAATGTGTAATTCATTACAATGGTTTGAATATTACGGCTTTTGGGTATTTTTGAAATTATGATTCGAATACGGTAAATCAATACTGTATATTCAATTTGGCTTTAGTGTTTCATATTAAAATAGCAACCGAATGATGTATCGGTTCAACTAATTCAGTCTTTGATTACTTTGTAATTAAGGGAAATGTGAAGTTACCCTAACTTGATTTTTAAACTCGAATGGTTTGAGTATTTGAGGAAATGTAGTCTATTTCATTTGGATCGGGATTATATTCTAAGTCTTGATCGGTTCGTAATGATTTATGTTAAATATTGATCTTGACTTTTATTGGATGCACAATTTGTAGATCCTGTAGGGATGTAATGGTAAACCAATGAGATGGCTCTACCTTGCCCGAACTATTGGGTGAACTTAAGTGCTAGAACTACTCAGCTTCTCATTCCTTGTTGGTCTAATGAATGTTTATTATGTCTTGGAAGCTTGATTTCATTCTAAACTTGATTGCAATAGTGTTTTGATCATCACAGTTTCTCTCAGAGATAAAAGGGAAAGAAGTAAAAGGGTTTAAAAAGGAAGTCTGTTATTTTAATACTCTTTTCCTTGAATGGTTATTGTGCTCATTCCTTAGAACTTTGTAATGAACTCAAACTGTATGGTTATGAGAAGGCAAAACTATCTTAATAATTGAAAGAAATAATTGGGATGGGGGATCCTAATCTGGTAAGACTCCTTTCATCGTATAGCTGGGATAAGGTCTTTGTTTTTAAACCTCCTGATTGTTATTCTTATTGTAAAAAGGAAATCAATGTTTATTTGTCTTGTATACTTTTCATTGATTGAAAATTAAGAAGACTAAGGTAGAAGATAGGTTGGCAAAAGAAATTGAAGGTGGCAGTTAATCCATCACTTCTGTTTGAATTTCTTTTGTATGATCCTATTTTGGATGAATACCTTAAATGGTTTAGTTTTTAAATAGAAGATATTTTAAGAATCTATTTAAATCATGATATAAATTGTTTCAACTTTTCGGATGGATATGTACTTGGTAAATGGAATGTTTCTTCCTTCCTTACATAAAAGTGAGATGAATCATCCAAAAAAGATTATGTTGAAATTACTTCTGTAACTTAGGTTATGATATGAGTGGTATTATAATTGTTAGGAAGAAAAATCAGTGTTATATTATGTTATTGATCGTGAATGTAATTGCTGGAATCAATTATACTTTAAAATTTTAGGGCAAGTAATATAGAATATATCCTGTCCACTTTGTTTAAACAATGTACTATGACTCTTCTTATATTGATATTACTTAAAGCTTAGAGAGTATGAAGTAATTGTTGTCATTATAACAGGGTTGTTTTATTGAAACAATTAGTGGAATGCACTTGTTTTAAGGATTAGTGCTTATCATGCTCAGTTCATTGAACTGACCCGCTAGCAATTTTTGCAGATGGACTTCGTAAGTGGTAAAAGAAGGAAAAACTTAAATGATGCATTGACTGCTCTAAGTTGATTCTAGTGAAGAATTCTGATTTGATTTCTGAATTGTATTGTAAAAATAAAAGTTTGTCTCTTTTGAATGAAGGATGATGTCTTAAAGCATGCCTAAAAAGCATAAGTTGTAATTGTATAAGTTTGGAAATGAATTGAAGAGTGAGAATTTACTTATATAGATTGTGTAAATTATCTTGTTGAGGATAATCTTCTTGTTATCTATATGATTGGATGTGTATTCTTAAAGAGTGATTTAAAAAGGGAACTTAGATAAATTCCCTAAGAAAATTGAAATTAAATAGGTGGCTGAATACAACATTCTTATCTAAGTTTTTCATTATATCTTGTGATGTGAAATAAAACTATAATAAAGATTATTGTAACTTTAAATGACATGGTAGGGTGTGGCAAGCCCTAAAAATGCAACTATGAAGAGGAAGACCCTTCCTCTCTAGTAAGGCACTAAATAAAAAAGGAAGATATGATTGTGAATCATTAAGACTTAATTACAATAAGTCTGATATGTTTCAGCCTAATGGGTTGTTACACTTCCTTAAATGGTTAAGTTATTTAATTTAAGGGAATATAAGTTGTTGTTGTCCTACTCTTGGGTAACGAGATGATAGGTCAAAACTATCAATTTAGGAAGCAATCCTAAGTTAATTAAGTTCTTGAATTAAATGAATCTCAACTTTAAAAAGGGAACTTAAAGGAATGTTGGACTCGGGGTTTGGTGGGCTACCAATATAGGTAGTCTTTAAACCCAAATTTAACTTAACGTAAGTAAACTCTTGGAGGTATGTACATCTTTACGAGGATTTTGCCGTAGGATGTTGACACACATCAACTACAAGGTTGTACCTTGAGAAGATTAGGATCTTCTCGAGGATACAACAGTGCAGATGACATGTGGCAACACCCTTCCACATTGATCATTGAGATCTACACACTTTTGAACTTGTTCAAGATTCCTCTCCAGGACTGGTTAGTACCATAATCAGGATATGAAGTAGCCCTTTAGGACTCAGGGTACCTTGGCACACGGGGTTAACCTAGGTTGACCTAGTATGCCAATTTACCCTAAGTTTTCAAGAGCCTCATCATATCATGACCTATGTTATTAACCTGAGCTAGAGTTAAACCTTGGGCAAGGGGACTGACAAAAGTCAGTGTAAGACATTCGAGATAACAATGGAGTGGGGTGAAGGATGTATTCTGATTGACGAGTATGTCATCAAGGAATAAGTAATACAAACAATATGTTATAAATCTTTGGCCAAAGTATCACAAGCTGTTGATTGCATTGTCCTATGTCACCAGTCTAAGGTTCGTGATGCCGATGAATATTGGTAACAATTATTCAATTAGGTTCCTTGACAGTCACTCGTAACCCAATATAGGGTGAGAGAACCAAGAATATGAAGTATTTAGTAGAATACTCCAAACTCAATGTTATACATGAATGGATCGGTAGTTAACCAAGTCATGAATGAATAGATCAGGTTGTACACCGAGTCATTACAGCTGCATATGGTTATCTCGTTATAAAATTATTGTTATGAAATGTGTGTTCTAAATTAAGTATTTAGAACAGAGAAGATTACTCATGCAAATTTTTTTCCTTGTTTCTAAAGTTCCTTTGGTATGCACCACTCTTCTTCGAACACTATGCGGAGCCTATCGTATCACTTCTCACCATCTATTTGACTTGTTTGGTTATCATTCCTTCACAAAATTACTTTTCGAATCATTCTGCACAGGGTGACTTGTTCTCCATGGGATACTCCCAGACCTTCTCCTTTGGTCCATCTGGCACCTCGATCTCCGTAAATACCGAGACAACATAACCGCCCTAAAACTGAAATTTCCTCCTAAATATGCTTCTTCAATGATATTTTCTGCAATGTAACCTGAAATGTTGTAGACCACTCCTTTAGACATCCTTCTATAATGTGCAACCACATGGTATTCACTTGTGACCACCTCTCTTGGTCATTTAATTTTGTCACAAGGTGTGCAGATGCCTGCACAATTGGGTAATTTTTTAGCTTGTCTATGTCCATGCCGTGCAGACCCTTGTGTACCCCAAATCCATCCTAGTTTCGAAAATTGTGGCCTTGTCTCTTGTTAAGTACCCCTCGAGTTCTTCACATGTAGCCTTCAACCCTGTTATTGTGGAGATCAACATGGCTGAAATCCTTACTCTGCGTCCTGCAAAGTAGAAGTATTTTTATACTCTACTCATGATCCATTGGTACAAGGGCTCATATTTTATGAAGTAGGGGATCTTGTATAATTGATATAGTCCAATATTCTTCAATAACTTCTCCCCAACATTGTCATAGACTAGCATGTCCTCCACCGTGCACTTATTTGTCTTCGTGTTCAACAATGCATCCAAATTCTTCTTATTTTATGTGGTACGATGGTTGTACTCACTTATCTTGCTTCTCCAAATGTGGGAATCCCATTCCTAGCCTACTATAACCCCCTATGGATATTACATCTCTAAAAAATTTCTCTTAGGGGTCATTTCTTCTTCCTCCATGACCACCTTCTTCTTTCCATTAAATCCCGCTGCAGCCTACCTTCTTTGGTGCCATTTCTACCCTGCAATCCTCTGAAAATACTCATCTTTTGACTTCTACAATGTGTAACTCAAACCCTAGCTCAAATATCCATGCCCTAGTGGAAATCACGTGCCCTAGCTTGGTTGTAACACATCTACTTTTCTCAAACCCTTCTCCTATGGGAATGCAAGCTTCTCCTTCACACAAACCTCCTTTCCACGTCTGGTTTCACACTCTTTGCACCTTAACACGATTGCTTGGCTCTTTGCACTTATCTCTTTTCAAATTATCTTAATCACAATGGTAAGAATGAACTCACATCCCATCCTTATATAGATTTTCAAATTTTTGATGCATTTATTGCTCCTTTACCTACCCAATGTCCTCTCATTTATTGACCAATTTTATTCGTTCCATGTGGTACATCTATAAAACCCAGTTATAAATTTCCGCACACCTTCCTACCCTTTGGTCATAGAATTTCCTTTAGCATGCTTCCTTACGCCTGAGTACCTTGTCACTGCACCTTCCACTAGTAGTTGTTATGTTATACTATCCCTTCATTCATCTCCATCTTTGGTCACTTTTTAGAAGCAATCCTTTGACTTGAATAGCACCCGTAGTAGCTTATTCCTTTCATCATTCAATTCCAACAGTCTTGTACCTAGATATCAACAACCACCCCACACTAAAAGTATGTGCAATCCTCTACACATAAAAATTCTTCAAATAGTAATTAGCTTCTAGTGCGTAAATGTGCTTATTACACAACACACCAACTAAATTGAAAAATCATAGCAATAAAGAAGGAACACATTAAGGGAATGTAGAATTGAAAACCTAATCTAAATGGCAATACTACCTTATTACAAACACTAAGAAGACTTATTTATAGTAGGGCTTCAGCCTACTCTGTTGAAGTAACCAGGTAGCTCGTGTTCCATCAAGTGCTTCTAACTAGAAAGCACTTGTTTCAAGGATGTAAGTGATAACATATGGCCCCAACCAATGTACCTTAAGTTTTCTTGGATGGCACAAGAACTTAGAGTCATAGAGAAGCACCATTTGTCTAATCTCAAACTTCTTATCCCTTATGTTTTTGTCATGTCATGCTTTCTGCCTGGCATTTTCTTGCTTCTGACTCCAACGTGCTATGGCTCATCATTCATCCAACTTAATTATCTTTTCAATCCATTATTCTAAATATTTCTCATCAACTAGACCTCCATAACAGGTGCAATATGCAAAGAAGGTAACATAAATTCCATAAGAAGAATGGATTCTCGTGCAAATAATAACTAAAATGGTGTGGCTTTGTTCAAATTTTTATATGTTGTCTAATATGCCCAAAGTATTGTAGATACTTTATCATCCCAATCCTTTCTTCCAACATCATAGATTTTTGTCAATGTCTAGCTCATAATTTTTTTGAAAGCCTCAACAGTTCCATTTTCCTGAGGATGATAGGGTGTAGTCTTATGGTGTGCAATCATGAATTCATCCAATAAAATTCTAATTGTCTCATTAAGAAAATGTGTGCCCCTATCACTGGTCAAACTTAAAGGACATCCATACCTTGTAATAATATTTTCCCATAGAAACTAGACTATTATAACTGTATGAAAATCCTTTGTAGGTGCTTATTCCACCCCACCTTGTTCGAGATAGTCTATGCGCAAGTTATGATGTAGCGTGATCTCATTCTCGTGAACAACTAGTGAAATACAACCCAAAAAATCTATAGCCCATTTCTCAAATGGATCTGTATAGTAATAGGTCACGAGGCATTTCACCTCATTGACATGGTTTTCCAAGACATTGACAATGATCACATGCCTTACAAAATTCCTTATAATCTTTATATAGGGTCTCCCACCATAATCTAGCGAGTAGAATCTTGTGCACAGTGGCATCACTGACATAGTGGCCACCTGCAATACCACCATGAGCCTCTACCATAATATCCATGTGCTCATGTTCCAATACACAATGATGCAATACCTCATCCCAACCTAATTAACATATAGGGTGTAGCGCGTATAGCGAGCTGTTTCTTCTCTAAGGATTTCATTCCTTCTAGTTTCATCCCCATTCGTAGAAAGACATCATTGTCCTCCAATTCGATGAGGCTCATTGTAAACCTTTACAAATGTGCATCTGGCATGGTATCCTCAATTACCTATGATTCTTCTCCTAATCTGTATTCTTGATAGATGGTCTTGGTCCAAAATTAATTTTTCCTAAGTTTACCACGATTGTGAAATCAAATTCTTGAAATAAGAGCACCCATCGACATATGCACCCTTGTAGAACATGTTTATTTAATAAATACTTCAATGCCATGTGATATGTATAAAAGATGAATGGTGTAGCTAGTAGGTACTGGCGGAATTTATGTAGTGCATAGATCATTGACAAAGCTTCGCGCTTGGTAGTTATGTAATTCTTATCTGCAAGAGTCAGCTTTCTACTAGAAAAAAAAATAGGATGATCTATAATACCTTCTCCAAGTGGAGCCAACACTGTGCCAATGATTGTGCTAGAGGCATCAACATGTACATGAAATGGTTGGTCCCATGAAGGAAAATGCATAATAGGAACGGTAGTAAGTTTTTCCTTTAATGTCTCGAATGTGCACTGTTGTGGTTCTCCCCAGTAGAACGTACCTTTCCCTTTCAGTAACTCTTCCAATGGTGCAGAAACTTTGGCATATCCCTTAATAAAATTTCTATAATATCTTGTATGACCCAAAAATCCACACACCTCACTCTGATTGGTAGGCTCTCTTAGGCCTATAATGACTGCAACCTTGGTTAGATCAACCAACAAACCCTCCTTAGATTATGTGTCCTAAAAGTATTCCAAATGTTGTAGAAAATATGCACTTCTTGATGTTCAAAGAGATACTCAATTGTCTACATCTTTCAAACACTAAGCGCAAATTTTCAAAATGATCCTTAACCAATCCATACACCGTTTAATCGTCTAAATAGACTTGTAAGAAGTTGTGAATAAATTCCTTGAATTCTTGAACAACTATCACAAAAAAATATTAGCAGCACATTTTTTAGACCAAAAGGGATTATAGTATAGGCAAAGCTACCCCATTCAGTAGTAAACGTAGTTTTTTCTTGATCCTCCTAGGAAATTCTAACCTAATGATACCCAAAGAACCCATATGTAAATGAATATATTTTACACCCTATAACACCTTCTAGTATTTCCTCAGTGAATGGCGTAGGAAATGGATCAATTACACATGCAACATTCATCTCCTTGTATTCCACACATATCCTAATCCATCCATCCTTCTTGATATTGATCACCATTAGACTAACCCATTTTGACTCATCAAGGGGTTTGATGATCCCAAACTTCAACATTTTATCAATCTCTTCTTTGACCTTTTCACGCAAGTTGGGGTTCATCTTGTAAGGTCTCTTTCTAATTGGGTGCGCACCCTCTTTAAGCTTTATCTTCATCTCCCCTAATGATTCATGCATGCCTTTAAGTTCATGGTACCCCCTAGGAAATAAGTCTTGGTAATCCCTTAGTAACTCTATGATTTTTTCCACTTGAGTCTGACTAGTAGTCTCTAATTATGGCTTCCTTAGGCTCAATATTTGTTCCAATATTCACCTTCTTTGTCTTCATAGGTTCATGATAGGTGTATGTGGCCATATCTGCACTGTCCAACACCTCACGCCTACTTGTTGAATGATTTACATTCAAATTTTTTACTTCTTCATGATCCACTAAGTAGACCATTTTTCCTTTCTCTTTCTCAAGGCAAGTGTGTTAAAGTAATGTTGCATCGGCTTTGGTTCTTCATCAAGACACATGTCTGATTCTTCTTTATCGAATAACTCCTGAAGGAATTCTTCATCTTTGGCACTATCTCCCATAATTAAGCACTTTATAAATTTTAATAATTCTTCCATCAGAGGCTTTATAGAGAAGAATTCAAATGTCTGGGCCATTCCTGCAATTAAATCCTATGAATTTCTAGTTTCTTGATGGAGTTTTACATATACATACCAAGCACACATGCATCAGTGTAAAGTGAAATAAAACTTGTGCACCCATAGGAAAGGTGGTAAAGCTTCCTGCCCTTCTGTCCAGAGTCTCTCACACTTCTGAACATGGTGCTGAATAGGTTGATTACCATAATAAGTACAAATTTGAGTAGGTGCATTTCTCCTGAAGAACCTAGTAGTAAGAGAAATCCTAATTTCATTCCATCCTATAAGATTATCCTTGTGGGCCACCCACTAGCATGTTGCTATCCCACGTAGTGTATATGCTAGCATATTTATTCTTTCCATTGGGTCTATCCACTGTTCTTCCATGGCATGTAGGAATACCATAGGATATCCTTCTCTTGTGTAATAATGTATCAAGTTATTACTTATCCTCCTGACATAATGTAGTTTTGTGCCTCTAGGAAATATGCTCTTTACTTCATGCCCTAAAAAGTCATAAGTGTTGTGAGCCCAATTATCATAAGCAACACTTGTAGTATCACTAATAGACTATGCATCCTCCCACTGAATTAGTCCTTCTTTGGTTAGCTCAATTATCTCTAGATCTCGGATGGTGCAAACATAAATCCTATTCAAATATTTTTCACTTAAGGGATCAACATAGGGTGCATATTTTCCATTTGTTAAAGGGATGATAACTCTTTCCTCTTTTTTTCAAAACTCATATAGACCTTGTTGAACCAAAGAAAAAATTATTTGCATAACACCAAGGATGCCCCAATAGAGATGGGAAGCTATCTAACTCTACCAACGCTAAAACTTCAAAGTCTCCAGTGAACTTGGCTCCTTGTATGGTAATGGATGCATCTTTCAAAAATCCGATGGGAGTGGCCTTAGTCCGATTAGCCATGAATAATATATTAGAGGATGGATGCAATGGGGTCTTCCCATTTGTACCCATGCATCTAAGGTAAGAACATTGAATTTTGCGCGCCTATATCAATCAATATATTACTCAATAGCCACCCATCCACAACAAAATTCAGAGTGATTTCCTTGTCATAATCTAGGCTATGAGGGGGAAGATTCGCATGCAGAATCTATCATCTAGTCTCAACACTTACGCATGGAGTGTTTCCTTTTAACCAAATCCCTAATAGTGGAATGATATTTTCCTAGTGCAACATTTTACACACTTCCCTTAAGTCATCTATATCAGTTTGGACCATCTCTGATACTTTATTTTTCTCCATCTTCCATGATTGATCTTTTAAGTATTGTATCTCACCCTGAAGATTCCTGAGAACTTCCATGGTTTCTGGTAAACCTCCTTCTGATGGGCAGGATCTAGGTATCGTGCATGAAGAACTTCCTCCTTAATGATTGTAGGCTTCTGTGCAACACCTCTTTTACACGTACCGCTTTAGCTCATGTGGTAATTTTCATGGTGAAATCCTTAGGTTCTGATGATAACTTGGGCATCCATTGATTTTCCACCATGCTGGATTCTAACCATCTCTTCACCTTTGTTTCTTTGTTTATGTTGCCTACTAAAATGCTCATACAAGTCTAGGAATTCCTCATAGCTATGATTCTTTCCACAGAAAGAACATGTAACATTATAGGGACATTCACGCCTATAGTGGTCAAGAGACCTGCATGTATAACATGTTCCATGAGGAAACTCACCTATTCCTCCACCATGGCCTCATCCTCCATATCTACCTCGATAACCATGTCCTCTTCCGTGACCTCCTCAAAATGCCCTCATTCCCGTCATATCATAGCGCGCTGATTGTGATCTCGATCTTGGTGCTCATTCTTTTTTTATAATTATCAATTACACTTGTCTATCATACACCAATGTCTATGGCATCATGGATATGACCGATCAATCTATAATCTTTCGTATCATGGGTCGAGGACTAGAAAATTTTACAATAGCAGGATACATTTTTCCTTATCATGCACTATAACAAAGGACAATGGCTAGCATCATGATTCAAATGACAGATCTTGTAGTCTAACAACAATGAACGTATGGATATGGGGAAAAATATCCTTGGTGTGACCTTCCACTTCATAATCTATACACCAAATCCTTGAGCACATTTCATGGGCCGAATTTTCCGATAGTTTCTCTAACTACTTTTCCATAGCTGCAATCTGTGCCTCTAAGAATGGGATAATGCCAGTGTAAATACTCCCAACTGCCTCAACACATAGAGATACCTCCAATGCTTCTTCTGGTAGTTTAGTGTATGTCTTATGTGACAATGCCCCTTCTAAAATGGGTAATTAGACCCCAAACGAACCATTGTGCATGTTGGCTTGCATGTATATCATAAGAAAGCTTAGATAATAACATTTTAAAATGGGCATCATACTCTCTAACACTCTCAGTAGTGCCTTTCTTAATATCCTTGAGTGCACTTATACTCTTCTACTCAAACTCAGGGATGTGAAAATCTTTAAGGAATACATCTTTTAAGGATGGATAGTCTACGCAAGTTTGATCGTGGTCAAATTTTCTCTGTACCAACTATGTGTGTGCCCTTATAACATAGTAGAAAATTAGCTTTCCCTACACTCAGAAGCCATGATTCCTTTTGCATGCCATAGTATTTCACACATATGCACATGTTCAACAACATCTTCTATGCCCCTATACTCTGGAAGACGAAGAGACATTTCCATGTAAATATTCTAGGGTTGGTGCGGACCTTACCCACCTGATCTAGAACCTCATATGTTTCCCCTACCTCCAGAACCACCAGATCCACTTGAACTAGAGCTACCTATGCCTCTTGATCCTAAACCTATAGCTGGGGTCAAACCAGAAAGATGTACTTCCTTGTGTCCCAATAGTAGAACTAAACTGTACCCCGACAGTCTGCGAAGCATTACTACTCCCATAGAAGTTAGTCCAAAAATTGTCGCTCTTGTATTCTTCACTTGATGATACACCCGAAAGGTACTCCCATATAACAATGAAGCCATTTGTGTTGCCATTGTTGTGCCTCTTATAAGACTTGCTCCTACTCTCCCACTACTTGAATTAGCTTGTTGACTGTTTGTTGTACTAGATGTTAGAAAACCAAGCACAAGGGCAAGGTTTCTAATTGGATTCAAATGTGTGCTTATAGCCTAGGTTTTCTCTGCTGGCACACTTTTACGTGAGGCCAAGGGGGGATCCCAGTGATGCTTTCACAGATGGGGGAATTCCTGATGCTCTAGCTCCTCTTCTTCTAAGTGAGCTCCAAATCCTTCATGGGCCATCTCTCTCCTCAACGTCATCCACTCTGAAATTTCTCATTGATTCTCTACCTCCCTCTCACATGCCTCATTATACTTAAGCCACATTTCCTCTCTCTTCCTTTCTTCCACTAGGTCTGCCATCCTTCACCAAACCTCGCTCCCCCTACACGTGGTGGGGTTTTAGTTAGCCATCAGTTTTACTCTCCAAATTAAAAATTACCATTAGGATCTTGATTTCCAAAGTGGAATGCATTGTAGGTAAGTTACCCTTGATATCATAAAACCATAATTTAGCTACCTCCGGGCATGATATAGTGGAAATTGAGTACTCTAAGATATAATTGATTAAAATGCCATGGAACCTTGTATCCATAGCTTGAGTCCAGATTATATCAGCATCATAAAGGCCTGAAATTATTCCTGTGTCCAAACAAATGTGTGATACCTCTAATTCCACTTAGATTCATACGCAATCAACCACTCATACAATTCTACTAGGAAGATAATGAAGAATATCTCATATAAACTGTCATATAGGTTCTATTCCACCCATACGCATGCATTAAACTCATATCCAGTGCTTGAACTACAATGTGTATTATTCTTCTAGATCATGTATCCACTCTTCAACACTTGCTAAGGTCAACTAATATGTCTTCATCATGAACCATCCTAAAAAAATTGAAAAAGAGGTCCCGATAATAGAACCAATGATGCAGCCTAGAATTCAATAATACAACAATAAGACCCTAGAAGTGTGGGCACATCACTCAACCTAGAATGAGCACCACCCAAAGCGTGTAAAGGTACCAGGTCCCTCTTTAGGGTTGCTGTGGTAGGATGTTAGCATGATGAAGAATTAATACATGCAGTTCCATTATTATTACATCATTCTACAAAGCATGCTAGATCTATTTCTAAGGGAGAACATAAGTAAGTATTAACCATGATGAAATCAAGAACATACTAGATCCAAATACACACAAAACTAACACTTAGATTAAGCCAATATCCTCAATTGTATTAAATATGAAAATTACACAGAAGCTTCTTACAATAATGGAATTCTATGCCCATACATGCACAAATCTAATACAATAGTCAAGTCTTGCACACATACATACATATATATTTTCTCTACTCATTTCGTAATATATTATTGTCTCTTATACTATGTAGTTCACTACATATTTATAAGGGTGGGGACTTTCCCTTCACCACTTATCTAATCCCAAAATAGGTCACATGCTATTATTAGCCACATGCCGTTACACAAATAGGCTTACATGCAATAGTGCTAACAATAGACTACTTGTTAGTTAACTGACAGTAGTAGATCTATTTCCAGCCTGTGTCTATGCAAAGCACTTTGTAGCTGATCTTCCAAAAATAGCCAATGCGTGGCGCAAAGTCTCTGCCTCGTTTATGTGCTTTACACGCCATTTTGAAAAATAGATCCTTATGTGTTAAAATGGATAAGTCTCAAATATGAACTTATCCTCCACTCACGTGTTTCCCTTATCCGTTTGCACCTTTGAACATGCCCTATTTTACCGCGCGGACCTCTTGTGTGCCTTTTTAAAGTATACTTTGCTTAATAATCTATAATAAAATCATCATGTATGAAAATAGGAGTAGAAGAAGCTACAACAACCTAGGTGGCTATGGAAGAACAAGGAAAACATTGAGTGAAATTTTGGTTAGGTGAGACTATGCAAAGGCCATAACTATTAAAGCTAGTGGGAATGATGTTTTCATGAGAAAGAAGTTGTCTTTGGATATCATCATCAAATTGAACATTACGATAAAGAGTATTAAGCTCAGCCTCAACCTCATCATCAAGGATGGGATTCACACTAACATGATGCATAGCTTTCCTAGGAGAGGAAGATCAATTTTTAGCCATGGGGATCCTAGGGCAATGAGTTCGACTAAGGATGGGTTCACCAAATGATTTAATAAAATCTAGATTTTAAATCTAAAATTGTAGAGTCATATATGATATAATACAAATATGATACAAGAAAACATGCCGATAAAATGAAAACCCTAAATGCAAGGCAAGAAATAGAATGACTTATCTAAAATTCACTTAATCCAAAAGTATGATGGGCTGGAAGATTGATGAAAAAGATAACATATTGTCTTAATGCTGCTTAGAAAATTATGGAGTTTCAATTTGGTTAGACTAGGGCACTTGGATTTGGGCTAGGGATCCTAGGCATCGAGACCTCTTACAGGTACTTGTGATCGCAAAGGCTTAGAATTAGAGTTTTTATGTGTTGTGAAAGTGTCTCTAACTCTCATTGTTGATCACTTGTATGTCGTACTCATCCACGAGAATTCACCTATAGCCCCACCACATCACATGATTGAGTAAACTTATGATCGAGCGATGCACTACATCTCGTAATCCATGTAGTTATTTGTGTGTGTGTGTGTCTCGTGTGTGTGTGTGTAAGAATCATGCCCTTAGGTTTCCCTCATACCAATGACACCAAGATAATGGGATAAAAGCTAGATAGAATGAAAATGTGTGGATGGAATTCAAAACTTCCCATTTCTATGTAGTGTATGTAGAATAAACAACCCAAAATTTAGTCCCTTTGATAGTATGTAGATAGACAACCCTTGATAAATTTCAACATTTTATAATGGTATGTATGTTGTGTATATATAGGGATATCTTGTTTGAATTTCAACATTAGTGACATGACATACCAACTAGTACCCCGAGATAAGGAGGGAAACACTGAAAATACTAACCACCAATGCCAAAATAAAAACGAGAAATAAGCGTGACAAGAGCACCCAAGACTAGACATGGGTGCCTAGGCATTAGTGTCCAGTGGGCTCTAGTGTCCTAGAACAAATGATGACAAATGTGAAAATAATGAAAAACATGGATCCCTATTGATCTAGAGGATCCTCATGGAGAAACAATGATCTAATATATTCTCAGAATCAATTGTAGTTAATTCCATGGCATGGAGAAAAATTAGACGATTCTGTCGATATCTCGTTTGTAGGAAACAAAGTTCGTATGCAAAAGTTATGGCTCGCTGAAATTTTTGGGTAACTGGCAAATTTTGGGGATTATGCACAGGTTGAACATGTGCACGCTCGTCAAGTGGACCAATGGAAAAGTGACACATGGCAATATGGAAAATAAATAAATAATAATATTAAAAATTTAGCCACACCCATTTAATACTCCACATTATTTAATTTCCAACTATTATCCTTATTTTTCAACGCACATTTTCCAAACTACCATATATTAAAATATCCAAGCACAAATACCTGCCATGTCACACCTCTTATCTCTCCAATCACCCACATTGAGCACCCCATCCTTGGGGATAAGATAGCTCTTAAGCCAATAACTACATACACCACCCACCTATATAAATGCCTTCCTATTTTCATGCCCAACAAATGTGGGATCTTATCCCTATGTAAAATGCACCCCACATGGAGTGGGATTTGAACCTGGGCCACTTGGGTAAAATATAGGTGCCCAACCATTGCACCCAGAGCTATGAAATGTTATAAAAGGAGCTATGTTTTACTAGTATAGACACGGGAAAGTGACTGTGTTATTGTTTTGCTCATAACTTGAGCTAGAGATGGAATTTTGAGATGAAGTAAAAAGTGAATCCTATTATTTTTGGCAGAGGAACATGATGAGAAGATCATATTATTGTAGAAATATTTGTAAATATTTATTTTCAATATTTTAATAGATCAGTCCCATTCAACCGGACCTGAGACGTAGGCCACAAGTGCCGAACTCCATTATCAATTCTTGTGTCAAATTACTTGGTGATTCATCTCTTTATTTTCTGTTTTTACATAGTACTTTCAGTTTTAATTCTTTTATTAAAAATAAAAAAGGATATAATAGTCAATTTTTATATCAAAAATCAATACAAAGAAAAGTTAAGTGTGTGCACAATTGCTAGTTAAAATTGATTTTTAGATCACCTATGACCTATCTAGAAGGGAGTACAAAAGTGACAAGAAGAGAAACAAAATAGAAATAATAAAACCAAACTAATAGACAAGGGGTTGTGTCACCAATGAATAATTTTCTCACGCAAGATCCATATTTATAAGAACAAACTTGCTAGCATAGTAAAATAGTAGTATGTGCATGATTTTGTGTTTATAGATAGTGCACACTAGAAAGAAATGATCAATGAAGCATAGAGCGTAAAGAGTGAATGGTGTGAGGTTCATTTCAGATTTATAACCTTAGTAGTCAAGTATGATCCAAGGAACTAGAGTGCATTATAGGGAAATTTTTTGATAATGTGTGCTAGAGAAATAGGTCAATGAAGCATAGAGCATAAAGAGTGTGAATGTGGTGAGGTTCATTTCAGATTTAGACCCTCAATAATAGAGTATGAACTATGGAACTAGAGTGTGTCATAGGGTAATGGTTTGATAATGTGCACTAAATAAATAGGTCAATGAAGAATAGAGCATAAAGAGTGTGAATGTGGTGAGGTTCATTTCATATTTAGACCCTCAACAATAGAGTATGAACTGTGGAAATAGAATGCGTCATAGGGTAATAGTTTGATAATGTGTGCTAGAGAAATAGGTCAATGAAGTATAAAGGTAAAGAGTGTGAATGTGGTGAGGTTAAATTTAGATTTTTATCCTCAGCAGTCGAGTATGAACCATTGAAATAAAGTGTGTCATATGGTAATGATGATATAAAGCATATATATCAAAGGGTTTGAAAGTGCTTAGGAATAGGAATCATGAAGCTCAGAGCATTAAGTAAGATAGTAGATTTTTAGAAACAATTAATAGTATTAAAGGGGGGGGACTACGACACCCCCAAGTGTGTGAATGATGGAGATATATGTGATGATGTGAGAAATATCATGCCATTATGGGAGAGCATTATCCTTGTCATGAGAATAGAGAGAGTCAACACAATGGTAGGCAGAAACAATAGTAGGACCATGCCATGGTGGTAGATCTTGAAATGTGTCTTGGACATCACTATAAGGAATTTTATGTTTGATAAAATGAATTGGATATGGAAGCAGTGTAGGATGGGGAGGGATTTTGAATG
Organism: Taxus wallichiana var. yunnanensis; assembly: GCA_018340775.1. NCBI lineage: Eukaryota > Viridiplantae > Streptophyta > Pinopsida > Cupressales > Taxaceae > Taxus > Taxus wallichiana. The sequence goes on along the minus strand of CM031240.1, from coordinate 423,459,667 downwards.
GAGGAATTCAAAAGAGGCCTTTTAGAGTTTTTTTATCTCGCTTTAATGAGTGGTTACTTATTTGGGATGGGTAACACTATAGATGACTTAATAGAAGAAGAGGGTGGAATGATTTTTAAAGGTGGTTGCTTAATTTGACTTGGTGATGTTGCAGATGACTTGAGTGGAGGAAGAGTTAGGATGAGTTTGAGAGAAAGGTGCTTAGTAGGCTCTTTACTTTCATTAGTAATGATGACACGATGCTCATGAGACATAGATGAATCAATTTTAGGAACCCACCGAGATTTAACAAGTGAAGATTAACATGTAGCATAATGTTGTGCAAGAAATGAAATAATATCATAATGCTTAAGGTATTTAATTTTTCCTTTAAGAGCATATAAATCATTGTCATTATGTCCGTTGATTTGATGATAATTGCAATGTAGATGAATTTTATATTTTGCAATCCGATAAGGACTATAACAATGAGTAGATGGTAATCGATCAATTGATGAGTGAGGAATTACGGAAGAATATCTTATTTCTTAGTATTAAGATCAAACTTGATAGGCACAAGGAGTGGCAATATGTGAAATTCATTGATATGAGCACATGTAGAAGACATACAATGAGGATGAGGAGTAGAAGAAGAATGATCTTGAGAAGCATCCTTAAGATGTTAAATTTTAGATTTAAGGGATATAATTGTGGATTCCATAGCCTGAAATTTATCTTGAAATAAAGAATGTAAAGCTTGGATTGACTTACAAATAGATTGATTGGAATTAGAACCAAGAGAGTCATCAAAAATATGATCGAAGATAACATTGACTTGAGCATGTGGTGTATCGCTAGGAAGATACATAATGTCTAGGGATTTTAGAAGAACATATTTATAAGATGGGTGCATTCAAAGAAATTAATGCAAGGAGACTTGAGAAACCTTAGGAGCCATGAAAGAAAAGAATAGTGTGCAAAAGAAGGATCCGAAGGACCGATCATGAGTGGGGTTCACCAAATGATTTAACAAAAATAGAATTATATGCTAAACCCTAAGATATTGTAGAATAACGTATGATAAATAAATAATAAAGCATTGATTTGACACAAGAAATAAGCTAGATAAGAACAAAACCCTATATACAAGAGAGAGGATAACAGAGTTAGCTGATATTCCCTTAATCTTGAAGTATGCTTTGGACTGGAAAACTGATGAACAGGAGGAGACTATTGGAACCACACTAAGAAAATTTTGTAATTTCCGAATGAGCTTGGACTAGGGCAAATGGATTGGGGTGAGGGCGCCTAGGCACTAGATACATCTATTGAGTGCCTATGACTACACAGACCTCGAAATTAAATTTTCTTGTGTCATCATTTGGTCACTAACCTTCACTATTGGTTGCTTGTATATCACCGGGATGGTCGCAGAATTCACATGTAACCCGCAAAACAAATGATCTCCTACAAACCCCAAAACACATCAAATCCTAAAAATAAAAATATGAAAATGGGGAGTCGACTGACCCCAGAGGTCACCTAATAGAGTGAACTTATGACCGAGCACTACCTTACATCTCATACTCCATGTAGTTTTTGTGAAGTGTTTGTAGAAATCGTGTGCCCTAGGAAGTCACAGTGCAAGATGCACTTGATAACGAGTGATAACTAGCTGTAGCAATGTAGATAGATTTTGGATGGAAAATGAACTTCCCTCTCCTATGCGTATATGTAGAAAATGCAGTCCCTTGTCCCTTGTATGAATGCTAGATGGATGTCTTTGATGCTTTTAGAATGCCTTTGGATGCAACCTTAGGTGATGATAATAGATGTTTATAGCTTGGTATTTTATTTTGGTCACATAGCTTTGTATTCATATGATTCCCTTGTTTGAATTTTGTAATTGACACTAAAAGGAAAACCCATAAAAAATAAGATGTGAAAATGAAAAAAGGCCCAAAATAGGTGAGTAAGATACAAAGAGGTCGGGCGCCTGGGTGCTAGCATCCTAGCTAGGTGTTAGTGTCTAGAGTCAATAAAGATAAAGCAATAAAGATCGACTCGCTTTTGGGTGTGAAATACCGAAAGAAGACTAGAGACAAACAAAAAGGCCAAATATATATTTCAATTACTTTTTTATCACTTTGGAATCATATGAATGTAGTATGTGTTATGGACCAAGAAATGTACTCAAGTGCGTGATTTTATGTCTACAATGTTAAGATATGTAGGAAATTTAGAAATGGCATAGGAAATAGTAATTTTAACTAAATTGCATACCTAATTGTAATCTTGGTTGTTAATTCTTGATAAAATTAAAGTTGATCTCTAAAAATTACCATGTCAAAGTACGAATGAAGAATCAAATGGTAAAAATGTTTATTTGTTTTTAGGAAGTTCCGCATGAAAACTAAAAAAATGAAATAAATTTCATGGATTCAATATTTTTATGCAAACACCACCTTGAAATAGTAAATTAGGATTATAAAAAATAAATATTAGATTTGGGAAGGAATAACAAAACCAATCAAATGGAGAGTATAAAAATGTGTCATTGCTCACCGTCACCAAGGATAATGACCTTCATCTAAACTATAATTTTTCTAAGAAATAGAACATCAATTTATTTGTGAAAATTCATACTCCAAAACTTAAGTATCTATTAAAATGTGAATCTAAAAGAGATGAAAAAATGTTCCTATGGACGTTGTTCAAATCCTATATTAGAAAAAATAACAATGTAGGAAATTTATAGGAAAATGTGTGATGAATATATCTAGTCGGTGTGTTTTTTTGTTGATGTTGACTCATCCTTTTGAATTCTCATTACCCTATTGATTTTCATTGTACCCCACCCAATCCTCTAGAAACTACCCTCTAAAATGCATATGCATGAGTTGTAAAATCCATCGAAATAGGAGGAATCGTTGAGAATGGTACAGAAATGGTGGATGGATTTGAGGTGCAAGGCTTCCGCTCACTCTCTGAGAAGATAGAAATCCACAATGTGAGAATTTGTTTTACACTTGGAAATAGTGTTTGTTTTTGACGGGGGCAATTCCATTGAGCGGAGTTCAATGGGAGTGCCATTTTATCTAGAAAGTGTCACACATTTTCATAATCATGGGGTGTAATTAAAAATTTGTGAGAATTTTTGGGAGGTTAATTCAGACACGATATCATAACCACCACAATGAAGATCACAATGGCACCACTTGTAAGGATCACTCAACACACGTATTGAGGAAGGACCTTTGATTTCCTTCGTCCTAATATTCCAAAAAAATTAAACACAAGCACAGCATAAATGCGCAAACACAAATCACAATATATCAAAACACCATATCATAATAAATTATAATACATACTATTATCCAAAATTATCCTTGGGTTATTTTGGATTTAACAAGCTAAAAAAATTGACTTATCCATTTTTATAGGTATGTGACAATCATACGGTCATCAAATTCCATTGCTGAAAACAACTGGCATTGGATTTCAAAATACCGTAGGGAATTAGCTTATTTATCAATAGTCTATATTTAAAAAAGGAACTTGATGTTCAAATTCCTATCAATTTCAATGCCAAACATTAATGGGGCACACAACATGTTCTCAATGGTTAGTCAAGGGGACACACAACGGTTTGAGGAAGGGCATCGCGTGCCAAAGATCTAAGGGCCAATGGTGGACACACATTGAAATTTTATAAAAATAAAAAGAGGATGTGCCCGATAGACGTGAGGCCTGCTAAATCAATCTAGGAGGATAATATTTCAGGTTCGGATGGTCAGCTAGGCTTAAACAATCAATCGCGATTCTGGGTGACATGTGTCACCATTCCGACACACTTCGACCATATGGGCTCCCGTGTACGTAAAATCCATGGAATGAGATGATTTTAATAGTATTTCATGTCCATAGGAAAAGAAAAGCAACACATACATTGGCAGAGCTTGACCCCCAAACAAATCAAGTGTTGTCACACGTCAATTTCATGTACCTCCCAAGATGTAGAACTTTAGTTGGCCATATCTTTCGACTCCGAGCTCCAAATTTGACAAAATTTATATCATTAGAAAGGTATCATCGATCCCTTCAATTTGGCATTGCTAAAATCATATTTTGGTGGCACTGAGGGGTATAAAGTAAGAAAATGTCAATCCAACCATTAATGTACAAGAACAGGTAGCTCAACCACTCAATTGATGAAATATGGGCTCTTACCTTATCCTACAAGTAAGAGAGGACATGAATGAAAAGTTTGAAATGGTGCCCATAATGTTTTAATGCATTTAAGAGCTTGGTTAAAGCTTGACATGCCGTGTAGTAGAGAAAACATATTTTCATTTAATAACAAGATCAAACCCAATCTTTTCTCTTCTCTCTCTTCCCATTCTCTATATATTGTAAGGTAAAAATCTTTGGAAGGGGTTGGAAATTCTTCTAATGCTTGTGCATTCTATTTTACGGGCTATATATACATATATGAGTTACATATTAGATTTGCATTTCGCATGTGAATCTTGCCTTCTTCGTTCATTGTAATGTAGTGTGCATCCTTATAAAGTATTATACATTTATTTTATGGCTATCAATCAGTGTTTTGTTTCCATTTCATGACTTTCGTTACATCTATGGGTGTTATGTTCATCTTTTTGTTCTCGTTGCATGGTATAAGTTTGTTGTGTTTTCAAAATGATAGTTTAAATGAGTTTGAGACTGTGATACTCATGTCTTTCCTCTCTTTTCTCATATTTTTCTCCCATTTTCCTCATTTGAGAGTGTCTCTCCACCCTCTTCTTGGTGCTATCACCTCCTTTAACTTAGGATTTCCCATTTTATGTACTTTTCTCTCTCCCTGGTCCCTTGGATTATTAGAATAGGAGTAGATAATTGTATTTCTTTTCTTAGGAGTATCTTAGCACTAGGATTAGGTAGAGGAACCAACCTTCTCTGGATGTTGATCTTAGTTATGCAAGTTCCACACTTGTGATATCATCCATTGTTAGCTAAATTAGGATTTGTCATGTGCAATCCTTAGGGTGCTACTTTTTTGACATAACATTTTTAAGACGTCTGATGGGACATAAGTTAATATTTTCATTTTTCCAAGTTTGGGTGTGTATCCTGGTAAAATGTTATCCTTTATGAGGCTTTGTAACAACACATCTAGCGAATTCAAACAATATATCTACTAGTTTCAGTAGTCAAAGTGCCTCAAGTTCATGAGAAGAATCTAGACAAGGTCTAAAACAAAAGAAGAAGGAAATTTTGAGTACCTACAACTATCACTTGGGAGGAGGAGGAGGAGAAGAACAATTCAAAGGTCACCTTCACCTCTAAATAGAAATATTTCCACACCACCACCTGTAAACCTTTCTTGAAATATACTAGAGTTATTAGACCTATTTTAATGACATAACAAGTAATTCTAGGATTTTTTAAGTTTATTGATAGTAGTCCTCTTGCTCTCAATTCTCACGATCCCATTCCACCTTCTCTATTTAAGAGTATTCCTTTCTTCACTGGGGAAAATCATACCACTCCAACTGACCATATACAATGACATTGCAAATGTTTATGTTATCCATCAAATTGTGGAACAAGATGTGGCTATCAAGCTTTTAGCTTCTTCATTTAAGGTAAGAGCTTTGCAATGTTTTAGGAGTCTAGTAGTAGGGTCAATAAGTAATTGGAATCAGTTGGGAACAACCCTTTGCAATAATTTGGAGATAAGGAAGATAATATTTTCTTATTAGAACAAATATAAAGTATTAAGAGGGCTCCCAATGAGCTCATGACAAACTTCAATTTCAGATTTCAGAAGACCTGGGATTAAATTCCAGTCTCAGTAAGACCAACTCTAGAAGCTGATTTTCTTTACTTTTTAAAGAGCTTTAATTTTTGATATTACTGTTATGATTCAATTTATGGGGGTGTAACACTTTGCCTAGTGCTTTTGCAATTGCTATTAGAGCTGAAATAGTCTTATCCAAGATGAAAACTTGCCCCTAGACCACTAATGCCCATTTACCCAGAAATTGGAAACCTAAATTCTCATCAAACACCTAAGTTAGCTCCTATTCCTACTCCAAGAAATCAGAGTTCTAGTGAGGCATCTACTTCCTCAAGAACCTTAGTTGAGCTTCAAGAGGTAATGAAGTAATTGAAAAATCTTGGGAATGAGTTGGTGTCAATTAAAAGGTAGCAAGCCCAAAGTTTTAGACCTTATCAACCTCAATACAAACCAAAAAATCCCCCATATCAACCAAATAAACCTCCTACTTGAGCTATAAATAAGAATCAAAGTCAATTTCCTTCTGCTATGCCATTTCAACCTTATAACCAAAATTTAGCCTCTTCATCTCAAGCTCTAGTTCCTATCCAAAACAATCTTGTACAAGATTATGAGTGGTGTTTCCCTTGTAATCATCCACATAACTAAGCAACATGCCCTAATGGCATCCTGAACCAAGCTTTAATGGTGTAAATTGCATTTTCTTCTTAAGAAACACCTGCAAAATAAAATTAACAACATATTGTCAATCAAAAGGCACCTCAAAATGACACTTCACTTGTGAATTGGAAAGTGGAAGAATTTTGTGGGATAAACCAAGCCCTTCCTTAAGGTGTAGCTGCAAACACAAGGTCCAAGAAAAGAGCTATTGAGGAAGGACAATCAACAAATGTAGGTTTTCATCAACCATATTTGACATTTTAGGGAGATGACAGCTCAATCATTTCTCTAAATGTGCAAAGTTAGCCTAAGGTATCTTCCATACCAAATCAAGTGCAAGAAAAGGTTGCTTATAAGTAAGGGACAACATAAATATCATTCAAATCCTTTCAATATCTTAGAGAAAATGAAGAAAAAATGTGAGCATTTCCATGTGGGACTCATTAGCAACTCCACGCTAAAGGGACCTCTTGCAAGAAGTCATGGCCAACTTTCCTACCCCAAATGAGCCATCCAAGGAGCAAGAAAAAGAGTTCTCACCAATGCAATGCAAAAAAAGGAGGGTCAACCAAACAAAATTTTGAATCCCCCACCCTTCTACGTGTCTCTACGATCATATGAGGTAACTTGGTACACAATTATATGATGAACTATGGAGTAAGCAGCTCAGTAATGCCAAAGTAGATTACAGATAAGCTAGGCCTCAAATATGAGCCTATTTCAAAGGGAGTAGTGTAGTTAGATGGGACAACCATAGGAATTGTTGGAATAATCAAAGGTCTAAGCCTCACATTACATGCATGTCCAAATGTCTTAGTTTCTCAAGATATATCTATAATTGACCTACCTCCCCTCTTTTCCCTATGTTTATCTAGGGACTTCATTGCTAAAATTGGGGGATACTTGTTAGCTGATTGGTCTCACATGATTTTTAGGACTAGATATGGTGCCAAGGCCACTATCAAGTCTAAACCAATTACCATGTACCATATTGAGCCTTATGTTCCAAGCCCAATCAATGCTAACTTCACAATCTTTGATCAAGAAGATTTCCCAAGCACTCAAGAGGTAGATACTCAAATTAGAGGCATTCCTAACTTGATACTTTATGAATGGGAACATAAGTGACATATCCATGATCCATACAAGGAGATGGAGGAATTTAAATTGGGTGTTTATTACCTACATGAAGAGAATTCACCTCTTCCTAGTGTCACCAAACCAGATGATGAAGAAGAAAATGGAGTTTGGAAAATGTTCTTTGATGGATCAAGGAGAAGACAAGGTATAAGAGGAGGAAGTAGTGGTTGTGTCCCCTAAAGGAATGAATTATTACTCTTATTTCATATTTTAGTTTAGTTAATCTAACAACACAATAGAGTATGAGTCTCTCATCCATGGGATGTAATGGGCAAGGAAAGGAACATAAAGAATTTGTAGACTTTTGAGGACAGTGAGTTGATTGTCAACCAGGTTAGAGTTTCCAATGCAAATAAAAATGACTTGCTGAAGTAATACAAGCATAGGTTGTGGCATCTATTGGAATTTTTTGAAGCTTTCAATATCCAAGCCATCCCAAGAAAAGAAAAGAAAGCTTTTGACAGACTTGTTGCAATTGTAGCAATTTTGATGTGGTTGAGGATATTAAAACCGAAAAATACAACCACGTATCAATGTGGTATTAAGGCTTGCCATACCAGATAATGTTACAATTTGGCAAGTGTTTGAGAGTGATAAAATTTTTTTAACTTACTTCAAGAAGAGGTTGAGTTCTCTTCAAGAAACCAAGACAAGTTGGAAAATAAGTAATGGGATTAAGTAGTTCAAATTAGAACAAATAAGCTTCCTAAAGGCCTGGTCACTTTGGAGTCCATTTTCAACCCCAATGAACAATTCAGAAAGGAGAAAGAAAACATAAAATTCAAGGGAGAGGACTTAGAGCCCATATAAATTAGAGAGGGAAAGTTCCTCAACATTGGAAAGGTAAAAAAAAAAGGAGAAAAATGATTTTGTAGAGCTTTGACATGAGTTTGCTGATATATTTTCTTGGAGTAATAAGGACCTTAGGGGTTTTAATCCCAATTTAGCCCATCATACCATAAAATTGAACCTAACCACTAAGCCCATCAAGAAGAAAAATAGGCCTATAAATCCTCATATTGAACCCCTGATGAAAAATGAGCTGAATAAATTAATAGAGGCAAGTATCATCTTTCCCATCAAACACTCATCATGGGTTGCCAATCTAGTTCTAATGAGGAAGAAGAATGGAGAGATTAGGTTGTGTGTGTACTTCGGAGATCTAAATAAAGATTCCCTAAAATACCATTACCCACTACCTTCTATGGAACAAATTTTACAGATGGTGGTGACTCTAATAGATTTTATCTTCTAGATGGGTATTCAGGATATAACTAGATCATGGTGAAAGAGGAGGATCAATTCAAGACTGCCTTCACCACAAAGTGGGGAACTTATGCCTATAGGAAGATGCCATTTGGCTTATCAAATGCTGGAGTATTGTTTAAAATATCCATAGACATGGCATTCAGAGGGTTGATTAATAAAATTATTCTTGTATATCTTGATGCTACTATAGTATTTTCTAAGAACACACCTGATCACCTTTTCCATCTTAGGCAAGTATTTGAAAGGTGCATGGATTTTGCAATTTGTCTTAACCCTAAGAAATGAGTTTTCTTAGCTCATAAGGGTAATCTTGTTGGTCACATTTTCTCAAAATAAGGGCTAACCATTGATCTAGAAAGAGTCGAGTGCCATAAAGGCGTTGCCATTGCCTAGGCATAAAAGAACCCTCCAAATTTTCTTGGGGAGAATTAACTTTGTTAGAAGATTTGTCCCAAACTTTGCTAATCTTGTCAAGCCACTAACTTTGATGTTAAAGAAAAACCTAGCTTTTAAGTGGACCGTTGAAGGAAAAGAAATATTTGAAGCTATAAAAGAGGCCATTGCATAGGCCCCAACTCTTATAAATCCAGATTTCTTAAAGGATTTTACCTTGTATGCATTTGGAGGTATAAAGACAATATCATGCATACTAGTACAATTGAATCAAGAAGGACTAGAGAAACCCATTACTTTTTTCAACCAAGGCCTTGAAGACTATGAGGTAAGATATTTATTCATTGAGAGGTGTTAAATTTACAAGTTACCCTTGCCAAGGAGGTTTTAAAAAATTTTCTTGTAATTTTCTACCCTTCCCATTCCTTAGTTTTTCAGGAAATTCACTTAAAAATTTCCTTAGTATCATTTTTCACCAAATTTCATATTCCAGAAGTCAACATGTATTTTGTATGCAAAATGAGTGTTGAGTTCTGAAACCCGAAGTTTGATCTAATCGATATCGAAACTAGAAGTCGAAGTGCAAGTGCGTTTAACATGTAGTTTTCCTCTCGAGTTCTAAAGTTTGAATCCATGCCATCATTTAAGACTTCATAGTCCGAAATGCAAGTTGCACTCCAGTTCTAGAAACACCAAACCTAATCCCTTTACCATTTTGAAACTTTGGAATTTTGGACTTTGGAGTTTGAAGTGTAGCCTACATGTTGACCTCTAAATTCTAATTTCTGATGGAAATAAATGCCCAACCTCCCGCACGTGTCAAACCTAGGAAATTAATTTTTCACCTCCACTAAATATGTGAGTTTTGCTTATCATTTTTACCGAACAAATTACTACTCGACAGGATGATAAACCTCTGCATCCCGACCATACCCATAGGAAATTTTTGGAGCATTATTTCATATTTTTCTCATCATTTTGGGTAAGTTTTGCAAGTTTTATTTTATTTTAATTTTTGGAGATCTTGTTCTATCATTTTACTTCTCTCTTTTCTTCCATCCTTCATTTCGATATGTTTTCTCCTAAGTTTTGTTGTTGCGTTTTAAAACCATGGAATTTATTTGCTTGTTGTTTTAATTTTTTTGAAATCGAACTTCAAGGTATTTCAAAAAAAAGGAATAAGGTTATATATCGGAGAAAAGTTCAATTAGGAACACAAGGATGTTTTACAATATTTCAACATTTTGAGTCTTAAAGTTTCGGCATTGCTTCGTAGACGTAAAATTTTGATTTTAGGATTTTTTTGAATTTAGAACCTCATCAATTTGAAACCTCAAGCTCGGGTTTTCGAGTAGAATCGGTAGTTTCGAGGTTTTGACACTTCATAAGTTCTGATTTCATATTTTCAAAGCTATTTGACAATGTTTAAGTTTTGATTTTGGAACTTTGGACTTCGGGGTTTTAAAAATACAGATTGAATTTATAAGGTTGATATCCAAGCATACACTTCTACCCTAATTTCTAATTTTTATGTTTTTAGTATTGCGGATGTCTAGATCATCATCTAAGGGGAAGGACAAGATGAAATATGGCTATCAAGGGGTGTCACCCCTTCAAGTATCTCATATGATATAGATAATATTGAGGGATACAGACTTGGGACATATTGAAATGCCCAAATTTTGGGAGAGAGTTAAGGCTCTAAATACGAGATCGTGGATATAAGCCATTTTTGACAATGAGTCGGCTTCCTCTAGCTTCGATTTCCCCAATCCATGTAATGTCCTAATTTCATGCTTTCCGCCACATCACATTTTGATAAATACTCACGTACATAAAGGATGAGGATGACATAATGGTGATCAAGCTAGATAGTGATTTCTTTGAAGACCTCCTGAAACTCCATGATTTCAATTCATATGACACTATTCCATGGATTCTTCTCTCGAGCATTAGGTTATAGAGAATTGCACAAGGGTTGTCAACATAAGCTATTTGGCTAAAACTAAAAGTTCACTATCTAGATTCCCAAAGACGATTCCTTGGTCATACTTCATTCAAGAAGTAAATGATATCATTACATTACTGAGTAGAGTTACAGGTCTTCCTTCTTCTAGGGATTTCCAAGAGTGGATGTACCTTTACATTACCACTATTAAGGGAAACAAGGACCTCATTTGATGGGATGGACACATAATCGATTTTATCTTCTTTCAATTGTTTATTGTTCTAACCTTCCAAAATTTATTCATGACCTCTTACCTTGTGTACGCAGTGGTAGGTATGAGACATTATCAAGGTTAAATCCAAAGGGATCTAGGAACATAGTTCAAATATATGAGTATTATCCCCAACTCACAATGGAAGAGGGTCCTAAGCACTTTTAGAGAGTAAATGATGCTTTCTTCGCAACTCTCCTATATTTCTTTGATAAAAATTTATATAACCAAAGAATTTCAAATGAAGCTTGGAAGGAAGTAAGGGAATGGGGAGCTATCTTTTACAATTCCCAACATTCACATACATCAGGATGCCTGGATTCATAAGAGCTCATGTCAAGTTGCCAAGATGCCTAATAAACAAGTGGGTTCTAATGGAATTGGTTCATCAGTTGTTAAGTTACCACAAGATTCAACATGACTAGCATAAAGCAGGAGCCCAATTTCCTATAACTATAGGTAGATACATGCACACTTCTACATATATAGCTAAAAATATTAGGGAGATATGTCACAGATGACTCTGAAAACATTTCACCCACACACTAATTTCGACTATTGGGAAAAGTTTGGAAAAACATGATCATCCAGTGTTCACATACCTCAACTGGAGGATATTTGGATCCATTTCCGAGATGAGAATGTAGTAAGGGAAAGAGAATTTGAAAGGTTAACCCTTCAAAATGTCACCCAATATGGAATTACTGATCGTCCCGCGGTCTTACGGGATGACAACCAAGTTTTAGATCCTTCTTATGATCAAAATAATGTCATGAATTAGCCTTTACCTTGGATTGATTGGTCGATTGAGGAATGTAGCAACACAAAGGAAAGGGTGGGTCCCATTCTAAATCAGACCTACTAATGGTTTATAACTTTGGGAATTACACCCAAAGTGTAAGAGAAACTTTCCATAGAGATTATTTAAGAACAGTCATTGGTGGTTCATACCATTTTATCTAAAGGAAAGAGGTCAACGCCTAAACCTATCTCAAGGCATCACAAAATTTCTTTTGTTGTTAGAGGTTCAAGATATTCTTCTAAAGTTTCTAAAATCAAAGTTTCATCTCCCAAATTACAATCTACTGAGGTCATTGATCTGAGTGTTTCACCCAAGATCCCTCAAGTGTCGCAGTCTCCCCTCTCCTCATCTTTTCCATCTTCACCATCCTTAGTTCCTCCTTCCCCTCCACCTCTCACTCTTCCTCTGGCGTGTCTTCCATTTTCTCTATTCCCACTTCTCATACATCTCTCACCACATCTCCCTCTATGGCCCACATTCTCTCTTCCCTTCGATTATGGGGTTAAGATCTCCTTTTGGAACCCCTCTTCCCAACAATCTCTTCCCATTTCCACCTCTATTTTGCCTAGACACTGAGGCTATCCTTTCCACTCCTCCCTCCATTTTTACCACATCATTTCCACTTTCAAAGACTATGACTAGTGCTTTATTTTTACTAAATCACGTAAAATACTACCATAACAATTCCCATGTAGTCTTTCGAATCTTCTTCTTCTATTCTGCATGGTTACATAGAAAGACACCAAACTAGAAGAAGAAAGTTCCCATCATTGATGTTTTTGATCTAAGTGTTATATATCTACCCCCAAAGATAAGCCAAACAACTGAGAATCATTTCTAACCTATCATTTGACCAAACATGGGAAATGGTTTTTGAGATAACCAATCTAGCTATAGGAAAACTAAGGAAACAATCATAGCAATGGACTACCATATTTCTAGGTTTTCCTTAGAAAGGCCACCCATGAAGGAGAAAAGGAATATGTTCAGGTGGCCTAGGGTAACTTATTGGATAAGTTTAATAATGATAAAGTAACTAAGGATGAGCTTAAGGGTAAGGTTGAACAACTAACTACTATTTTGAATAAGATCACATAACCCTTCCGAATACCACTCTCACTATTCCTCTAATATTTTATGATACATCTTTATATGTAGTAAAAAAGATAGGACAAAAGGGAAGATCAATAGGGGTTTGGATGGAAAATCTAATGTAGGAGGCAGACCCATTGATTAAATTTGCTGTTGATTTACATAGTGAATTGTATGATGAGAAAGATTCCATCTTAAAAATTAATGAATTCCTCACTGAGGAAAGTGATAACTTGGAACTTTCTCTTGAAATGTGGAAGGAAATTTTAAGTGTCAACTCAAATATGCTTTTAAAGGAGGGCATTATTGATAATGTTTGAAAACCTTTTGAGTTTAAATAAGCAATGAAATTCAGAGTTCAGATATTTCAAGAAGCTCTGGAAGAAGTTGGAGGAAATAAGGATCGGGAAGGAAGTTGATGGCTTAAATGATATCATACAAGAATTTAACAGATTAATTGTAAGTTTGTAAACAAAAATATTGATACGCTTTCGATTGAGAAAATTTTCGCTAAGATAAAAACATGGTAATAAAAGATAACGACATCATTAAATATTTTGATATTTATTCCATTCATAAATTGGTATCATACCATAACTTCTTAAGTTAGCTCAAGGAGGTCATGAACAAGACTAGAAGGTTTCCCTAGAAATTGGCCGGATAAATTGAGACGGTGGATATCTTGAATCATTATGCATGTGGAGTTGATGACAAAGAGGTTCAAAGGATTGTCAAGTGTTTTCTTGATTTCAGGCACATGTTAGTTGAAGAAGAAGGGAAAGAAGAAGAAAATAAGGAAGAATAAAATCAAGAAAATGGTGGCGTCAGTCATAGTTAGGAATGACAACCATTGTTGAACATTCTCCAAGCTAAAAAACCAATGGAAGTTACTGTGGTTAACTCAGTCAAAAACCTGCATAACCATTTTTCTATTTTCATGGGATCTTTGTTCCTAAATATAAATGCATTCTATTTTTAGTATGTAGTAGTTAAGAGGCATAGCTATAATTTCTCAACCCTCTTAGTCTATAAATAGGAGGATGCATTATGTTTTAAGTACTTTTAGATCTTATTTTTAAGGAGGCTTTGTCATTTTGGAGAGCCAAGAAACAATATTTAGCCTTAGTATATTTAGAACAATATTTTTCCTTTGAATATTTAATATGTTGTGCATTTAAATGATCCATTGAATATTTGTGAATGTTTTAGTTCCTTGTATGCAATGGTTTATCTTGCTTTCATATTAGTAATATTTCTCAATTAACTTGCAAGTTGTGGTATATGGTCTTTACTATTTCAGTTGTGGAAAATATCAATTCCCTTATGTTGTTTTAAGTTCATATTCTTTAAAAGCATTCACTTGAGAAGATTGTAAGGATTTTTGCAAGTTATATAGAGTTCTGCAATAATACTCTGTGTATATGAGATAGATCTACTTGTTCCTAAAACTTTAGTGCATCACCTCTTTTCTACACATTTCAATTATCTTTATATCCCTTTACCCCCAAGAAATAGATAGATTATCTTTGATTTAAAGTTTTGTAGTTCTACACCTTGATCTTACATCGAATGCACATAGTTTAGTAGGAAGCTGGCCTTCTCTGTAGGTTCATCCCAAGGAGCCAAGGTCCCACACCTTGGGGATGTTCCCATGTTACACTGGATCACTTAAATATTCAATGGTTGCGTGATCCACGTGACAACAAGAGGATGTCCTTTCTGTTATAAGAATTCTAAAGAAATTTAGACATTTAGTGTCTAATAAAAATATCCGCTTGTTAGTATCACATGATGGCATACAAGAATTCCTCTTGAGCAGAGATTCAAATGAGAGGAGGGCTGGTTAGATAACCAAGTTCATGGAGTATGACATTGATATCAAGATTACCAAGCTGGTTAGAGGAAAGGGGATTTGTGAACAACTAGTTTCAAATTAGCATGTAGATGAAGAAGCCATTTTTATGCTTCATGATGATCAAGAGCAGCTAGGTAATGCCATGTCTACCCCTTGTTGGACTTAAGATACAACACACTTTCTCCAAATAGGCCAATTCCCTCAAGGGTGGATCAAAACTAAGAGAATGTACTTCATACTTCAATACATTCCATATGTGCTTTTGGATGGTATTTTGTTCAAGAAATATGTTAATGGCATTCTCCTAAGATGCATTAAAGCGGATCAAGTAGAAAATGTATTGAATGAGTTCTATGATGGTGATGCGGGGTTATTTTTCACCACAAGTCACATCTCTAAAAATTATGAAGGATGGATATTATTGGCCCAACCTCTTCAATGAATGTTATTCATGTGTCAAAAATGTAATCAATGCACCTTCTTCATAGGCAAGGAAAGACTAGAGGCTATTCCATCCCACCCCATCTCTATAAACGAACCATTCATGCAATGGGGATGGATTTCATTGGGGTAATCAACCCAAACTCAAGACTGGGTCATAAATGGATCCTCACAACCACAAATTACTTGACCAAGTGGACAATGTAGTAGTTCTGATTAAAGAATAAAATGAAGCCAACATTACGTATTTTTATGAAGGTATTGTGGTAAGATTTGATGCTCCTTCCACAATTATTTCGATAATGCTTTGGCTTTCATTGGCACCAAGATATTTGATTGGGATATGAATCTTTGGTGTATACTTGAGCACATATTTAAACCGATTAACTAAAATAGAATTTATTCTAGTGTAATATAATGTTATAGGAGCAGTAAAATAACTTAAATAAATGAAGTAATCAAATACTAAAATATTACCTTGGAAATCTAAGTAATAAAATGTAAAACTCTAATGTGCAAAGAGGGTCAAAAATCCTTTGTTGATTCCCTAGTGTCACGGGACTATGTCACGGCTTAAACCAGGTGAACAGGAGGAAACCGTCACACAAGCTAGCCACCCACAATCACCCTAAGACCTATTCTTAGTACCCTAAGACCTATTCTTAGTTGCCATAACTAACTAAGACCTACCCAAACCCTAAAAATCAAAGCCTATATTCCCTCTAACCACATTCCTGCATGTTAGAAAGGAAGCTTCCATTCTAATCCATGGAGAAAAAATGAACGAGATCCCAAAAAATCAAGGGGATCTGCCTAGTTTAGAAAACCTAGGAAATCCCACCTAACTAACCATGCGTTACCTAAACCATCACGGTCAACCCGAACCACCATCGGTTACCATTTAACCCCAAAACAACCTTATTTCAAGGTTGGCACATTTTTAGAGAGGTTGATACATCTTTTTGAGAACAAGTGACAAAACTAGAGCTGCATGCAAGTAGAACCAGCATTCATACACGCATCAGAGCATCCATAGCCAACACCAAAAGCAACTACAGAGCCATTTTCCTTCACGGGAGCATCCGAGGAAGTGCCAGCACCACACCAAGTTCCTTCCATTTGATCACCCACCATTTCCAACTAGACATCAAGCTCATACAAATAGTAAGTTTTGTTAACCAACACTGGTTCATTATCATTTGAGTAGATTCTTTTACTTTTTTATTATTAGTTTCTACTCCCATTTCCATTCCCCACCATTTTACCTCCATGAAAACTTGACCATCCTTTTACCCACACCCTTGAACTACCCATATCCAGATTTTAATCATTCTTGTGCATACCTAGACCCACACGAACCTTGCCATTGCCCTTCCATTTCCATCATCTAGCCTCAGATCTATCACCCCCAAGTTTTTATTGAGTTTCCTATACCTCGACCATACCAACGCTTGCGATTACCCACAACCATCACCGGTTAACCTAAACCACATCGGTCATACCAGACTGACGTCGGTCTCTGTGTTTTTGACCAAAAACCAAGAACAAAGCTTAAAACCTCCACCAAATACCCAAAACAGCCCAAAACCTCACCCTGACCAATACCAGTACCCTGACAAGACCTTGACCTTCAGATTCAATCATAGCTTAGCCTGTTGTGAATGAATTTTCTTATTGTAGATGAATGAGATACCTAAATCATTTTAACTACAGTAGGATTTCCTTTATTATTAGCATTAAGTTGTTTTAAATAGTGGATTGACAACCATCTAGGAAGTATCACACTTCCCGATCTAGCACACGCTAGGTAGTCCACTGCATATATTGTTTAACTTTTATTTGGTGGTCTTGTTTTCCATTTTAGGTAGTTCCTCCAAGAAAAAGGAAGCTCTCATGATCATTGTGGATCTAAGAAGTCATACGCGCAACAACCTACAACCAACATCTTAACAGTATTCCTCCTAGCCCTTTACCCTTATCTATTTCATCAACATTCAAAGAAATGCTCTAGAATCAGGTGAAACATTTTGGCACACCCAGGTGGGACCCATTCGGGGTTCTTTGCATTCTTTCATTTCTAGGTGAAAAGTTGTATGTTTGTTTCTTTTTAAAAAGGTTCTTACATTAAAATTTCTCCCTTGGAACCTTCTCTTCTTCTATTGTCTAAAAGCAATCATATTTTGGTGCTTTAAAAAGAACACTTCTTCCCTTTCATTAGTATCACATTAGTGAAAGAGCATCCCTTCTCTTGTTCATCTTTTTGTGTCATCAAATTCAACATTTCAATTTGGGTTTAAAACTCATTTCATTTCATTCTGCTTCTCTGCATTAGCTCACATTAATTGAGGGCAACCTATATACGTTGGAAGTCATGCCCAGCTGATGGTTGACAAATGAATCATAGAAAAGCACTTCCTTTCTCTTTTCTCTCTCTGAGTCTTACCAAACATCACAAAATTAAAATATATACACATTCTTAAACAACATCTCACCTAGAAGAAGCTGTAGGTGATCACATGATCACGACATAGTAGGCACCCCACTGCTTATTATCTCTGTCTAGTACCCCATCAGAGGATGACCCCACCCCCACCATAACATACCTGAAACCTCTCCTTGTAGATCTCCTTCTTCGTAGGAAGCCATCCTCACCAAAAATTCTATTCTAAAGTTCATGAGTCAGTCCTTAAATAGCATAAGCTAAACAAACATAATAGAAAAAGCACTCTTAGGATCATATTTTTCTTAGTGTTTCTACTTGGCTTGCATTTTGAGGTGAGAGGTCACGTTCTTCATTTTTCTTATTTCCCCTTGCATGCTCCTCATCATAGTTGGTGTATTCCAGCTTCATCTTGAGTGTTCCTGGACCATATTCTCATCATTCTCAAATTTAGGTTTGATTCCACATTTAATTTTAACTCACAACCACATTTTCTTCATCATTGTTTCAATTTCATAGTAATCGGTGTCGTGTCAAAGTCGACCATCATCGTCGGTTACCCTCTAACCATCATCATCGGTTTCACTCAACCGGCATCGGTTCACTTTCTTTTTTGGTTAACCTACCCAAAAGGACACCTATTCACCTTCTTTGATTGTTCAGAGTCTCTGTCACTCTTATCATATTCACTTTCCTAGTAATTCCATCAACATCTTGCATACTTGGCAAAGTATTGGCCTTTTTCCTTGTTTTGACCAACTATCCACTTTCCACAGTGACCGACCATACGGTTACCTGTGACCAGCATCGGTTTAACCTAACCGCATCGGTTAGCCTATGTAATTTTCTAGCTGACATTTTAACCCCAATTCACCCACCACCACCTATTTATCCTATCTCTATTGTATTTTATGTCATTTATAGAAAGTAGTCTTACCACATCAGTGCTTGTTCACATGGTGCTTGACCCAAGCCAAGAAAATGCCCTCATATTCCATGCCATTCATCAACCACTCCCACCTAGTCCTTCACCACCTTCTATTTTATCACCCATGGATCCTACCCAACCTATCACTATCACCACAGAGATGAGGAGTTCACACGACTCCTTGACCAGAACCCTACCACCTTGCAGTTTTATCTTTCCCACTCATCCACTTGAGATGCCTCGGGTCAGTTGATATACGACATGCCCATATCTATTCCCCCACACTCACTCCTACTTCTGCTCCAACCTCCTCTGGCTCCATGCTACCCACACCTACCTTGCCCCTAGTCATTTCATAGCTAGGCCCCATACCTACTATGACCACCACATCTGCCACATCTATTGCACCCGCCACATCCACTATACCTTCACCAACCACCTAGAACATAACCTCATCCACACCTATTGTTTCATATATACCCATAGCTACACAACCACCCCCGGTGTCGGTGACCCCTACCCCTTTTCAAAATGTTGTCCTTTCTATTCCACAATCCTTAGCCCCCATTTCCACTAGGGTCACCATGACCCTTCCACCTCCATATACGTACTATCAGCATCCTCCATTTCATCTATCATTCATTCTGGGTATGTACCCCCTATTTCACTTCCTCCTTCTCAATCTACCTATATGGCATCACCATATACTAGGAATGCCACCTCCATCATATGTCCAACACCAACCTCCTTACACTATAGGAGGTACCCAACCATCACAACCTACCAACGACCTAATCAAGTTAATGATGGATAAGATGCAGACATTGGAGGCATCGGTTTCTAGCACACGCAACTCTCTCACCTATGATGAGATTTGTAATGAGCCTATCCACCCATCCATTCCTATCCGTCCATATCCCATGCATTGGGAAATGCCTAAATTTAACCATTTCAATAGCAAAGAAGACCCACAACAACATTTGTGGTCTTTTAAACATGGGTGTTATCTGATCACCCATGATGATGCTTTTTTTGAGGACCTTTCCCATGTCTCTAGACTGGGCTGCATTAGATTGGTATAGTGGGTTACCTAGACATTCTATCTTCTCATTTAATCAGGTAGCCCAAGCCTTCTTGGATCACTTCTCCATCAATGTCATTAAGAAAGTTACCATGACTGACCTCTACTCTACACATCAGTATGATGATGAATCTATCATATTTTTTGCTCATTGGCATAGCCTAATCAATCAACTCACATTCCAACTACCACAAACCAAACTCATCAAAATCTTCACACGGGCTTGTGCTAGACATATCTCACCACCCCGTAGGTCCAGACTTTCCAACCTTTGATGAAGCATTCACCATGGCACGAAAGCTAGAGATTCGGGCCATCAAAGAAAAGAAAATCCAACTACGCAATAAGAACTCAACATTCAAATCAAATGATACCTCTTCTTCTTCAAAACCATAGAACAATTATTCAAAATCCAAGGGAACCACTAACACAGTGGTACTCAAGGCTGGCCCAGCTCATCCATCAAATCAGGCTAGTCCCTCATCTAATCTTTCTCTATCCAGACTTTTCAATTCAGATGGAACAATGAAAATACACCCCAATTGGGAACCTTATTCTTCTTGTCTTAGAAAATCTCATTAAAGCTAGGGCCATCACCCTTCCTCCCATAAAACCACACACTAGTTTTGACCCTAGCTCCCCCACACCCGCATGGTATAAAGAGCATGACTTCTGCAACTATCATCGAGTAAAGGGTCATAGTGATGGAAATTGCATCACTTTCAAAAACATTGTCCAAGAAATGCTCGAGAAAGGTGAGTTAACCTTGGATAATCCTAATGCACCTACCAATCAAAACCTACACATCTTCAAGAAACCATTTCCTAATCATGCCCCTTCTTCTAATCAAACCAGAGAGACCTCAACTCATGATAGCCATACCCACGAGGTCCATGCTATTTTCAGCGATGCACCCATTGCTTCCCAATTACCTCATATTCCTTCCATCGAGGAAATCCTAGCCCAAAGTCCTCCACCTACACTTGAACCCACCTCACCTATTCCTCCACCTTGCACAGAGGACCCACCTTCACCTCCTTCCTCCCCACCCATGAGGAACACCCTTTCATCCCCTCCCTCACCATTTCACCTTTGACCTCCACCATTGAGATCATTTCACCTTTGGCTTCTCCACCTAGAGATCCATCACCCATAGTACATCTCCGACCCATGGAAGAGGCTTGTTTATCTCCTCCACCCACAGAGGAGCACCCATTATCTCCTCCACCCATAGAGGAGCACCCATTTTCTCCTCCACCTATCAAGGATCCAGTAGAAATACCTTTTCCTCTAGGTGACCATTCTCCATCAGCTACCCAAGATCCTGCGGACTTACTTTTGAGCTCTCTTACCCACGGAAGCCAAAGCTAGCAAATTCCCCATCTCTAAGACACATTTTACGGGAATTTCCATTGATCCTCATCAACCTCACCTACAATAACAGTGCCTTTTTCACCTAGCCGATCACCTAGATTATGTGGATAGAGCCTTACTTTGGGGGCATCTTCTACTTCCTATCTCAACACAAATGCAGATGTCACTTGCTGACACTTCCACTATCTACCCAAAATATTTTGGCCAATCAAACCAAACACAACTACAACTATCAAAAATTCCACCACGATACCACTCATGGCTCAACTCACACCCCTACCCATAACCCAACATGCATCTAAATCCAAACCCACACCTACATCATCTTCCTTGCCTAAACCTATTACTACCTTAGGGGTCATCCCAACCACCAGCCTTACTCATCCACCCATCAAATTAGATTTAGCTACATCCTCCAAAGCCAACACCAAACCTACTTTAAGCACCCAAACAAAGAACCAATCCCATAGATCTCATACTCCAACCTCACCGATCACACCTTCATCACCTTCACCCTTTCCATCTCGTCCTAGGACCTCCCCTCTCCAAAAGATGGTTAAGAAACCTCCACCCACCGGTAAACTAAAAACACAACAACCCATTCCTCCTCATAGACCTCTACCATACCCAAGCACCCGACATGACTTCCACCCACACTTACAACATATTTACCACCCATACCTCCAATACCATCGATAATTCTCTTCATTACCCATGACATTTCAGCTCTTTTTCCCTCACACCTCCTTCATGACCCATGTGCCATCTACCTTCACAACACCTCGTTATCCCCATGGGTAACACCCCCTTCCACCATCCACTTTTCCCTCTAGATCTCATGTGTGCCCATATCACCTTTACCCAAGAAGGTGCAACCTAAAGACAAAAATCTGCTACCCTCCAATAAGGTAGTCAAACCAACCACACACTCTCTTGCTAGTTCATCTACCATACCCCTACCCAAGCAAAACATGACCAACACCTAAGACCACACCAACACCTAAAACCATAGCTCACCCACTCCCCTCATGCAAAGACCCTTCCTCTATAATCAGCCACACCTACACCCAAACCCACTTTCACTTCCCATTGTGATCCACTAGCGGGATCCTATGCCAAAATCTTAACCAACCTCCTTGAAACTTTTGTCATCACATTACCACCTCTCAGACCTTATGACCCTCTCAAACCCAAACCAAAAGGGTTTGACGACACCAAAATTTTTGCCTACCATCATGTGCTAGGGCACGATGTGAGAAACTGCAAAGGCTTTAAAAACCATTCTTATCTAGTTGTGTCCTCCTAAGAAAACTTTGATGATGATGACCTTCTCGATGAGGACCCCATTTCACCAACACCCATTCCCATAGCTCTTCCCTCACTACCTACTCAATGACCCAGACCTTCACCCCCAAACCTAGAGCCACCCCCAAGATTTGAAATTAACATGGTTCACATCAAAGAACTCACCAAACCTCCACCCAAATGTCGGTGCTCAACTCATCTCACAAGGTTCCTTCCCACCACTTTGGATTTTTCCCTTCTTCATGTCACTATACCTTTCATGGCTCACCTACCTCACCTACCTCCCCACCTCAAATCAACATGATCCACGTTGCTACCCATGCTCAGAAGGATAAAGGAAAGGAAAAGGCAACCAACCCACCAACCAACCCTATACCCAACATACCATCTACACCTACACCTAAAATCACTATCCATGCGGCCCCACATATCCTATTTCTAATGGGGTTACACATCACACCATGCTCAAACAATTACACCAATCCCCCTCAAAATGTCTCTGTATGACCTCATCCAAACCTCGAATCCCATCATCAAGCTCTCATGGAGGTCCTGCAATCTATTGAGGTTTTACCCAATGACCCTACACCCGTAGCCTCCATTATTACACCCCATCATGTAGCCTCTCTCACCAAATTACCACCTTTATCCACACCTCCACCTACTCACCAAGTAGCCTCCCTTAGCTTCTTAGAGGAAGAGATCACACCACACCAAACCGATGACCCAGACCCAGCTCTCTCTCTTCATCTCTATCCACATCGATGATATACATGTATGACGTGTTATGATCGATGGGGCACTAGCATTAATATCATTTCCTCCCATGCATTCACTCAAATGCACATACCTGAAAATTACATGCATAAACATCCCATCATGTTGCATTCATTCAATGATGCTATCACCTCTACACTTGGCACCATCATCCTCCATGTTCATGTGGGCCCCCGCACTATTCCAGAGTTGTTTTATGTCTTGGAGGGGGAATTTCAATATAACTTGTTGCTTGGTAGACCCTAGATTCATGTCATGGGTTGTGTTCCTTCCACTTTGCATCATTGTGTAAAGTTTGAGCATGAAGGACACACCTATACCATTCCAGCTGATCCATCACCTTTCAAAACTTACAACATGCTTTACCACCCAATGACATGCTTATACCCATTAAAGCATCTACCTCCATGACCACCTCTTCACCTACACCTCCACCCACTAGTGCAGCCACTACTTCAATCACACCTACATCCTCCATTCCCACCACTGCCACAACCTCCACACTGCCAAACCATCGGCCTCCCAATCCATTAGCTCCACCTCCAATCCAACCTCCGACACATCATCTATTCCAGCTACCCACATACCAACCACCGATCCCTTGGAAGGCATTTTTCAATGCCTCACTCTGGGGAGTATCACCTATATAGTGTCAACACATTCCTTACTCCACAAGAGTACAAAGTCTTCACCAACACCCTCATTATGATCACCATATAGGAGAGTGCCTCCTTTATGGTCCTCCCCACCTTCATACCAATCTCACCTATGGGGGACTTGATACTACCACTTACACACCTAAACCACCATCACAAACCCACCCATTTTCTGCTAACCTCCAATCACTCACCAATCACCATTTTTCACCCACACCTTCCTACACCGATGTGCATGGAAGGGTTTTGGTTTTGGATTTTATGAGCAAGGCCACCATACTATTATTCCATGTACTACCCCAAACATAATGACCATAGTGGTATCGGCTTTACTTGAACCACCTACCAAGAAGGCACACATTGAACTCATTGAGGACATCAGCCCTTCTCCACCTTCTTCACCACCATCACCACCTTCACCACCTTCACCGATGGAGTCGATGGATCCAAAATCCATTCCTCCTAACTTTTTTTTTTTTCATAAACACCATCTCCTTGGGGCCTCTAACTTATCAACGTGAGGGTGAGGCTCCTTCCTCTCTTCCCTTCCTATATCCTAAAATGATCGATGATGATACACCTTCGATTAACATCATTCAATGTCAGGATGATGAATCTATACTCACCTACCTTGGTGCAAAAGACTCATATATTCATCGGTCATTACCATCTAAGATGCAAAAACCATGTTGAATGAATCACTATCAAAATCAACATTCATACTCAGGATGACCCACACATTCTAAAGATAGGACAATCTTTAGATGTTGTTTAAACAGAAGCCATCACTTCTTTTCTCAAAACCATAACCACATTTTTTCTTGGTCTTACGTAGATATGCCCGATATTGACCCCACTATAGTGGTACACAATATCGTAACCATTCCCGATGCCAAACCCATCAAACAAAAGCTGAGGAAAATGCACCCTCGCATTGCTCTTCTGGTCAAAGAAGAACTTCAACACCTCCTTTCAGTTTCCTTCATCTTACCCATTGATTATCCTCATTGGATTTCTAACATTGTCCCTATCACTAAGGTGATAGGGGGACTTCATTTGCACATGGATTTCCATGACCTCAACCTAGCTTTCCCAAAAGATGACTTTCCTACTACCGGTATTGACCAACTGGTTGACCTTACCACTGGTCACGAGATGCTATCACTCATGGATGGCTTCTCGGTTATAACCAAATCTTGCTTTCCCTAGAGGATCAACACAAAACCACATTCATCACCCCTTGGGGGACCTTCTACTATCGAGTCATGCCTTTTGGCCTTAAAAATGCTGGGCCCCCTATATCAACGGGCTATGACTTATATCTTCCATGACATCATGCATCATATATTAGAAGATTACATGGATGATCTCCTAGCCAAATCTAAATGCTGCTCCGAGCACCTCACATCCTAAAAACCATCTTTGACCACCTTATTAAATATTGCATTCACCTTCAGCCCAAGAAGTGTGTCTTCATGGTTCTCTCAGGAAAGCTCCTAGGGATTTATCATTTCCTTACATGTGGTATAGAGGTTGACCCTACTAAAGTCAAGGCCATTCTTGAAATGCCTCCACCCACTAATCTTAGGAAACTCGTAGCCTTTGCAGGGCAAGTTGCAGTCTATTCACCACTTCATTTCACAATTGTCTGATCGGTGTCAACCATTTCATCATCTTCTCAAGAAGGATGTCTCTTTAAATGGGATAATGACTACCACAAAAGCTTTTGAGGCCTTAAAACAATACCTTCTCCAACCACCCATACTCATTCCACCTAAAGATGATCAACCCTTCTACCTATACATCTCAGCTACCGATCACTCCTTGGGGGCCATGCTCACTCATCATGATGAACAACACAGGGAGTAGGTGGTTTATTACATAAGCCATACTCTTTTAAGACTATGAAACCTAATATACCCATGCCAAAAACTTTTCTTAGCCTTAGTTTTCATTGCCACCAAACTCCGCCATTACCTACTTAACCACAAAACTTATGTTGTGACCAACACACCACCCTTACACTTCATGTATGCCAAACCTTACCAAAATCAACGTGCCACACTGGCTCATGCTTTTGGCTGACCTCGACCTTGAATTTATCCACCAAAATTCCATCAAGGGCCAAGCCATCACCGACCAATTGGCCGATGCACCTATTTCTAGGGATCAACCTTCTAATTTTGACTTTCCAGATGAGTCAATTGCTTCCCTTTCCTTGACGAGCCCACATACCAAATGACACTCTTCTTCGATGGTTCCAAGTGTCAAGTGGGGGGGGGGGCATTATCCTCATTCCACTTGATGGTGAACCCATGCCTTTGTCTTTCAAACTAGATTTTGATTGTACAAACAATATTGCCGAATACGAAGCACTCATATTAGGTCTCCAAGCTGCCTATGCCTTGGATGTCAAATCCATCAACATCTTTGGTGATTCCCAATTGGTCGTAAACCAAGTCAATGGTATATACCAATGTCATAATGAGACACTTCAAAAGTATAAACATCACGTAGACATACTTTTGACCACCTTCGACCACTACGCCCTTCAAACCATCCCACATTCAACCAACAAATTTGTAGATACCATGGCCTTGCTTGGCTTCTCAAATCCCTACTTCACCTACCGATTCTAAAATATTTGTCACCATACAAAGACTCCAATCACCCTCTTATTTACCTCACGAGGTTTACTCCATTGGAACCACTACCCCTGACCCGAGTGACCTTTGGTATAAACAATACTTAGACTACCTTTCCCATTCCATCTTGCCTCCCGACCTCACTCATAATGGACAATGGCCTTTCTTAAAAAGGTCTCTCATTACGTCATCATGGGTGGCCTCCTCTACAAAAAACGTGGCTTTGATGGCATTCTCTTACGATGCCTTACGAGTTCTGAAATTCCTTATACCATTAAGGAAGTTCATGATGGCATATGTGGAGGTCACTTCAGTGGCCTCATTGTTGCTAAGCGTATTCTTCACCTAGGCTATTACTGGCCGACCCTCAACCATGATTGTTGTGACTACGTCAAGCATTGTGTAAAATTCCAACAACATGCCAACCTTCATCATACACCCAATCATGCCTTACAGGTCACCGTGACCTTTGGCCCTTCTCTCAATGGGGTTTGGATCTTGTCGAGAGATCAATCCCATTCTTCCCAATGACATCAATGGATCATCACCGCTACCAAATACTACACAAAATGGGTTGAAGCCATACCTCTCATTTCCATGAAAGCCAAGAAAATATGTGAGTTCATCAATCATCACATCATCTCACTTTGGTGTCCCACATCACCTCATCACTGATAATGGAAAACAATTCAAAAATAAAACCTTGCAAAAAATTTGTGATGCCTTCAACATTCAGCTAAGTTTCTCATCACCTTATTACCCACAAACCAATGGCCAAGCCAAATCCACCAACAAAACCTTAAAAAATTCTCATGAAAGTGGTTAACGATACTAGGAAGGACTGGCATACACACATTCCTTTCACCCTGTGGGCATACCACACTAGTATTCACACTTCCACTACCGCCACACCTTTTTCTCTGGTCTATGGTATAGAGGTTGTTCTACCTCTCAAGTCTAGATTCCCTCACTCTGCATTTCTCTCCATGACATGCTCAATGATGATGAATTTCATCAAGACCATTTAGCACAACTTGAGTTATTAGATGAATGCCATCTTAATGCTCTTGACCATCTTCAAGTTTACCAAAAACGTATCAAACGTGCCTATGAAAATGTGTCCATGAATGAACCTTCCAAGTCGGTGACCTTGTCTTGAAAGAAAATCAACATGTAACCAAAGCAAAAAAAAGTAAACGGGGTAAATTTTCTCCTAATTGGCTTGGACCATACATCATGACTCATACTTATGGATCAGGTGCTTATCATTTATCTTCACTCGAGGGTAAACCCAAACCTGAGCCCCTTAATGCCTTGCATCTTCGACCATTCTATTGTTGAATTTTAGTCCTACCTCACCTTCTACCTCTTTCCATGCTCATCCCTTGAGTGCTATCCACTTCCTACACCATCACCAATGATTAAATAAGAATCATGTGCATACCCATCACTTTTTATCTTCTCTTAATTATGTGTACCATGGTGCTACATAGCATGATTCTCATGGATACTTTTTGTCTACCTTTAGATGAGATCCCATGGTCATTTCACCCTACTTTCTAAACAAGAATCCTATTCTTCACCTTAGTCTTGTCCATGACTTAAAATCCCTCACATGGGATCCAACTCCTTGAGTCAAACTTCCAATAAAAATATGACTCCCTCAAAAGGACATCTTTCTCTCTACAATCGCTGCTATAAATAGACTACTCCCTCGAAGGACAACTATGTAAAGCTCTTTCAAAAAAAAAAAATAAAGAATAATAATCTTCCCTAAGATCTTAAAGCTTCCCGCATCGATCAGCTTCACAAAGACCTCAAGGAGTTAATTTCCTCATCCCATATAGACTTCCCACATCGATCAGTCTATCTCAAATATCAAGTCAAAACAAAAAAATTTTTAGTCATGGACTTGCCCATTGTGACCTTGGATCTCTTGCCAAAAGGCATGCTACCTAGTACCATATAAAAACTAACCACTTTTCACCCTCTCACCATTCACACTTTCATTTCCTACCACCTCAAGGGACCTCGTGGAACCATGACATTTGGTGGTCATGTGACTACTTTTCACCTTTAGAATAATCAATCATGCAATGTCTTTAGGGTCTTATGTTCATCAACCTATCTAAGGTATGATTACTCATTATGATCCTAACCAATCAGGTGGCTTTCTTACCTCCTCTTATCTTTTAAACCTTCTTCATTACGTATTGATTACCTTATACAGACTTGGTCCTCGACGCTTACCTTTGGGTAATCTTCTTCTTCCACCACAATCAAAATCACCTATACCAATGTGCCCACAATCCACCCATACCTAACAGACCTAGACTCAATCATGCCTATAACATACCCACTCATACTCATACCTCCTCACATTCTTCCCTAGCTTATGGGAGAACTACATCGGCCTGAGGTCCCTTTTCACCGGGACTATGTAGGTAGCACTCCGAGGGCATGGGGCCCTTGGAGGTTAGCTCAGCCACTCTCTAACCCTAACCAATTCACCTTTCATTTTCCTAAATCATGATCTACCCTTGTTAAATTTCTTTTTATATCAATAATTAGAAATTAAAAACCAACAAACAACAAATTGTTTTCCACCTTTATCATCATCCAACATCCATTCATTATGTCTACCATTTCTTTACCACTATCATGCATGTATTATAAAACATCTTAAACATGACCCATATCATCATTCATTACACAAATTAATGAATTACAACCTCAACCATTACAACCATGCCTAAAACCTCTAACCATGCCTAACTCAATCCATGCCTAAACCTATGAAACCTGACAAACCATGCCTATAACTAACCAACTATGCCTAAACCTACTCAACCATGCCTACAACCTAACTCAATCCATGCCTAAACCTAACCATGCCTAACCTATAACTACTCCATCCATGCCTAACACACTATCCTAAATACCATCTATGCATAATAATAAAATGCATCAATAATAAAACATACACATAATGACCATAATCATCATCATCTCTATAAATAAAATATCCAAACATGTGTATCCATATACATAACTATCAAATATCTTTGCATGTAGGCTAGGTGTATATAATCCAAATCTCTCAAAAATATCTCATATACAACCTCACCATCTTCGACACGTAGGCTAGTATATGCTCAAAAATATACAAAAATCTCATACATCCTCACTCTCTTCAGCACACAGGCTGGTATATATAAAAAAATGACTAAAATACATCAAAATGGAGGGATGTGCATCAGCATCATCCTATCGGATATATCCTCCATCTCAATCTCTCTGTCTCTCTCCTCGGCTCTGGCCGACGACGGCTGATAACATCTCACCACCCACCATAGGTCATGGTCGGGCCCCTACTGGTACATCACCTGGAGCTGGCCTCATGAGCTGGTGGCCTCACCCTAATCCTGTCTCGGCTCGATGGCCCCCTATGTGCTCTCCACACTGTGAGTCTAGGATCTAGTCCTCTCACTCGAGGCCTGCTGTGCCTGTACTCTCCATAGGATAGAAAATCTATCCCACCACTATCAATTAATCCTGATAATATCTGGCCTCACCTAAGGCATCCCGTAACCTAGATATGGGTACAGTCTGTGGTGGCCCCATAGGCCTCGGCCCCTATACCTATCCTATGGGACCTTATCCCATCCCTCTACTAAACTGGGACCCTGTCCCGGTGCTGCCTATACCCTCACACTGTATGCTCCTAAACACTCTAATGCTGCCCATGAATGCATGAGGCCAACTAGCCCTACAAACCTATAACTTGTACTTGTAGGGTGGCTACCTTCTCATCATCACCCTCTCTCATCTCCACCCTGGGGCCATCTAGGCCTATAGACTAGCCACCTGCACATGCAATGCAATGCAGCCACCTCTACCTCTGATGTTGCTATTAGCTGCCCCTATACCATCCCCAACTATGTAATCAGGGTCACCACCTACCCTTATAGGGCATCTCTCTCTACATAATGATGGTGGCTAAATCTGCTTGGCTACCCCAGCCTGGGGAGGTACTACTTGCTCTTAGATGGGCCTCCCCCACTATCTATACCCATCTCACATCACATCGATCATCAATCCATCCTATCTATAACCTACTCCTCCTACCCAATAGGTATTGCTGTGTGGGAAGTGGTAGTGGTCTCTCCACATCATCCCTCTGAGTATGTGGGAAGGGTGGTGGTATATCCTATAGTAATCCAAAACTTCCATCTAGACCCTATCAATAGGATCATCTCATGCTCTCCTACACGGCATCCCTCTATCCATCTAAGAGTAGCTGAAGGCTAGCTAGCTCCTCATCCATCTATCTGTATGAGGGATAACCCACATATGGTCTCCATATAATGTCTACTCCAGATAATCCCTCCAATAGCCACTAGTAGTATGCTACATCATGCGTAGCCCTGTCTGATCACCACTCTCCAATAATAGACCCCATCACCTATACCCCACCCACACAAAACCCGACTCAAATGCATCTTCTTGGGGCATACCCACTAGATGCACACATGAACAATGTGCTCATAGGCCCAACAGTGTAGAATAAAAGTGCAACATAAGACTAAACCTGCGGAGCCACCCATACGCCCATAGCTCTCTATATAGCTACTAGGAATGCTTGTTGGCACCCAGGAAAATCGGTCCTCTCCATCATCATGTCATGTAACACTCCCATCAGTGATCATGGGAATCTCCCACCCTCTGCATCCGGTAGTGCAAAACAACAGACTACCTCCATCAGTAATACTACTAGCCTCGTCTCCTCTAGATGGGCTAGGTACATCTCTCCATAGCTCAGTGGCACTATGGAATGTCAGCTCTGCCATCCCCTCACCAAACCATCAACATCAACTCCTCTGATGCCTCTAAGAGGAGATCAATATACCTGTGTACCCAATATGGGTAAACCGCGCAGGATCCTCGACATGTCCTCCTCCAGGGTGACTATCATCTCACCCATCGGTAGGTGGAACGTGTTGGTCACCAATCCCATCTATCGATGAGGGTGACCATCAGACTCAACTACCGACTACATGCTGGTAGCATCAGACCCCAATCAGGCCCACCTCCTCAACATGCCACAACTCCTCACTATCACTGCACCTCAAATCATCATGAGGGGGCACACCTGTCTCGCATCCTCAACTGATCTCTCACCTACATCCAACAAAACAATCACATTATTAAAACTCGACCATATCTACATTCACCCATACCAATGTGGGCCTATCCTCTACCCCAAACCAACCTAACCTACCTACCCTAACCCTACCCAAACCACTCTCACCTTACCTATTTACATCCCCCACCCTACACCTACCCTACTTACCCAACCCAACCCACACCTACCTACTTACCCAATCCAACCCTAACCTACCGACCTACCTACCCTAACCCTACCCAACCTAATATCACCTCACCTATTAAACCACACACCCCGACCCCTCACCTACTTCCATTTTGACCCTCTCCCCGACCTTACCTTTTTCCTACACATCTATACATTTTTCCCTAACAACTCCACCCTTACCTATTTTTACCCCTTACCTATGTTATGATTTTCATCAAAACCACTTTTCTCACCCCTATCTACCTCACCCACCCAACCTCGACACCTTTTTGGCCCTTTTTCCCCAATTACAACCGGTACCAGTTACCCCTAACCGACCCCGGTCCCCCTTTAACATCAGCATTTGGTCACCTACTTCATGACCGATACGGTGCTAACACCGAATATTGATGTTAATCTAACATTTAACCGACGCGATCATTGTCACCAAAAAACCGTGATGCCCAAACCCCCATTTTTCCTCAAAATTCCCTTTTTACTCCCTTCTACCCACCCAATCCTACCCAAATTCCCCCTACACCCTTCCCCACCCCTTCTTCACCCAAT
This sequence comes from Taxus wallichiana var. yunnanensis, assembly GCA_018340775.1. NCBI lineage: Eukaryota > Viridiplantae > Streptophyta > Pinopsida > Cupressales > Taxaceae > Taxus > Taxus wallichiana. The sequence continues at coordinate 423,426,888 of CM031240.1, read as the reverse complement.
CCCCTCCCTCCCCATTCCTATTTTAATTGATTTTCCCTCCCATAATTCAAAATTTATTTCCCCCCAAAAAAAAAAAAACCCATTTTCACCCACTAATTCAATTTAATAAACAAAAAACGAGTGGATTGAATCCTACCTCATCATGCTGCTACCATCTACGTGGTGGCACCTCCGCCACTGCACTGGTGGTCCCCCGATCCCTCTCCTACCTCTGCCATCACCAAATGACCTCTCTCTCCAACCAATCAATCCACTCAAATCATCCAACCTAGCTCATGGATCCACCTATCAACCAACTATCACCTGCCACGTGGCTTTCCAACTCAATCCTCGTCTCACTCAGTCACTTTCCACCCTTTTCTCTCTCTCTCTTGTCATTTTCTCCTCTTTTGCAAAAGACAAATGAATTGAAAAAATGTAGATTTTTCTCTTTTTATAACAACCCCACCTAACCGTCATGGTTTACCATAACCAACATCGGTCCTATGCCCTAGCTTACCATGGTCGGTCGATCTTGACCAGCATCGCATCGGTTCCCTTAAACCATCATCGGTTTCCCTACTTAGTCTTTTTCCTACCCCCTACCCCCAATTTTTGACCTAAATCCTTTTTTATCCTACACTCACCTCACTTGGCCACACCACTTGACCTTCTTGACCTTACCCTTTACCCCCTCACCTCATCCTCATTTGGGGACTCATTATTTTACCCATACCTCAACCCTACCCATGTCCGTGACCTAGATACTTGACCTGAACATCATCGCTAGTGACCTTTGACCTCATGTGTTCACTATACCTTGTGACACTATTACCTGTGTTGATGGACATACTGACCTTACCTTGCCTCTTTCCATGACCATTTATCCTGACCCAACCTTTGGTGTACCGAACATACCTAAACGTTCCTACACCTGACCTACATGTGTTTCTTGACCATATCCTATACCTTGGATACCGGAATCACTTCAACCTTGTTTGGATAAACCTATCGACCTTAGACAATGTAGAGTTTTCCTGCTCTTCAACCTAGTACCATGTCTGTAGTTTATACATGTGTGTGTGTTTGACTATTACTACCTTTGACCCTGACCCATTACCTAGATTACCCGAGTGGACCTTTTTCCCTTTTTACCCCCATTTCCCACCTTCCTCTTCATCACATTCACCTTTTATCAAACCACTCACCGATTCTTCCTTCTACCTCATCAGTTCCTAGTTTGAGGGGGATCACCTTCACCCACACATGGGGCAACCACATCTTATTTTGTCGCATGTCGCTTACCAATACAAGCTACACACAAAAAGGGGAAAATGTAGACACCAAAATTGGGTCACACTCCCTTGGTCCCTCATCAAATAAACACCTTGAACACATTCACCTAACCATGGCCCCTTTCATCCCACTCTAATATTAATTTAATTTAATTAAATTAATTCATTATCCTCACAATATTTATTATTTAAATATCCTAATTGAGATAATGCCCACATATCCACCTCACCTAGACACCTCATCTAGCCACCTCACCCTAAGACCTATTCTTAGTAAGTTGCCATAACTAACTAAGACCTACCCAAACCCTAAAAATCAAAGCCTATATTCCCTCTAACCACATTCCCGCATGTTAAAAGGGAAGCTTCCATTCTAATCCATGGAGCAAAATGAATGAGATCCAAGAAAATCAAAGGATCTACCCAGTTTAGAAAACCTAGGAAATCCCACCCTAACCGACACGGTTACCCTAAACCATTGCCACCGGTCAACCCAAACCACCTTCGGTTACCATTTAACCCCCAAAACAACCTTATTTTGAGGTTGGCACATTTTTGAGAGGTTGGATACATCTTCTGAGAACAAGTGATGAAACTAGAGCTGCATGCAAGTAGAACTAACATTATACACACGCATCGAGCATCCATAGCCAACACTAAAAGAAACTACAGAGCCATTTTCCTTCACGGAGCATCCAGGAAGTGCCAAAGACCACACCAAGTTCCTTCCATTTGATCACCCACCATTTCCAACCAGACATCAAGCTCATATAAATAGTAAGTTTTGTTAACCAACACTGGTTCATTATCATTTGAGTAGATTCTTTTACTTCTATTATTAGTTTCTGCTCCCATTCCCATTCCCCACCATTTTACCTCCATGCAAACTTGACCATCCCTTTACCCACACCCTTGAACTACCCATATCTAGATTTTAATCATTCCTGTGCATACCTGGGACCCACACAAACCTTGCCATTGCCCTTCCATTTTCATCTAGCCTCAGATCTATCACCTTGCCAAGTTTTTATTGAGTTTCCTGTACCCCAACCATACCGATGCCGGTTACCCACAACCATCACCGGTTAACCTAAACTAACATCGGTCATACCAGACCAACGTCGTCTCTGTGTTTTTGACCAGAAACCAAGAATAGAGCTTAAAACCTCCACCAAATACCCAAAACATACCCAGAACCTCACCTTGACCCATACCAATACCCTGACCAAGACCTTGACCTTCAGATTCAATCATAGCTTAGCTTGTTGTGAATGAATTTTCTTATTGTAGATGAATGAGATACCTAAATCATTTTAACTACAATAGGATTTCCTTTATTGTTAGCATTAAGTTGTTTTAAATAGTGGATTGACAACCATCTAGGAAGTATCACACTTCCCGGATCTAGCACACGCTAGGCAGTCCACTAGCATATATTGTTTAACTTTATTTGGTGGTCTTGTTTTCCATTTTAGGTAGTTCCTCGCTAAAAAGGAAGCTCTCACGATCATTTGTGGATCTATAAGTCATACACACACAACACCTACAACCAACATCTTAATAGGTATTCCTCCTAGCCCTTTACCGATGGAGTCTCTATTGCGAGAACATCCGAATGTCTTTAATACTGTGGTAAGTCATTTGATTTCTATTGATATTAAAATGGAAGAAGAGGATAAGTGTATTACTCTTTTGTGTTCTTTACCCGAGTCTTGGGATAATCTAGTTATGGATATTACTAGTACTACGAGTAAATTATTAGTTGAGGATGTAGTTGCGGCCTTACTATCAGAAGAAATGAGGTAGAAATCCATTGAGGATTATCAATCCAAGGATGCCTTATATGTAAGAGGTCATACCCAAGAGAAAATCAAGAAGAGGCAAGGACAGTCAAAGTCCAGAAGTAAATCGAAGACTACGAAAAAGATAAGAGGAAATGTTGGAATTGTGGTAAAATGGGGCATTTCAAAAAGGATTGTAGATCTAAGAAGGTAGAGAAGGGTAAGTCATCTGATGATGTTGGATCTTCAGATACAAAATCCTCTAATGAATAATTGAGAGATTTTTTTGGTAGCTCCCGGCTTGCATGCATGTGATGGTGCATGGTTGATTGAATCAAGTGCCTCTTTTCATATGACTCCACATAGGGAGTGGTTCTGTGAATATGAAAATTATAATGGAGGTGATGTATGTCCGGGAGACAACTCAAATTGAAAGATATTTGGTCGTGGGAGAATCAATATGAGGTTTAAAGATGGAAGGATTAAAACCCTTCCGGTGTTTTGCACATTCCATGTTTGACCAAAAACCTAATATCTGTAAGTAAGATGAATGATGCGGTGTTCAGGTAACATTTAGTAAATACAGTTGCAAGATGGTTCAGGGTGCAATGGTATTGACAAGAGGCATCCGTACTGGAACACTATTTAAGATTGAGGAAAGCATTATTACTGATGAGTGTAATAGCTTTATGGTTCTAGAGGAGAAGAAAGTTTCAGATCCAACTCCTACATATACTGCAATGAAGACAATGTTATGGCATCAAAGGATGGGACACATCGAGAGAGAAAGGACTTCATACTTTAAAAGTAAAAGGTATGGTTGAAGGAATTTATGAGTGTCCTTTAGATTTTGATTTTTGTGAGCATTGTGTGTTTGGAAAGAAAACTAGAGTAAAGTTCCCTACTAATGCTACAAGATCAAAATAAATTTTACATTTGATACATAGTGATGTTTTTGGACTTGTAAAAGTTCCATCACTAGGAAAAGCCATGTTCTATGTTAGTTTTATAGATGATTTCTCAAGAAATACCTAGGTATATTTTATTTAGAATAAGTTTGAGGTTTTCAATAAATTCAAAGAGTTTAAGGCTCTTGTGGAAAATCAGACAGAAAGGAAGATACAATTTTTGAGAAGTGACAATGGCAAAGAAAATTACTCTAATGCCTTTGAGCAATTATGTAAAGAGTGTGGAATAGAAAGGTAGAAGACAACTCCATATACACCACAAAAAAATGGAGTTATAGAAAGGATGAACAAAATGTTGATGGATAAGTGTAGAAGTATGCTCAGTGGCACCGGTTTGGATAGAAAATTCAGGCAGAAGAAGTGGCAACTGTGTGTTATTTGGTTAATAGATCACCGACATCTGCACTTGAAGGAAAAAATCCATAGGAAGCATGGACTGGTAAGATACCCTCTGTTAGACATTTACGTGTATTTGGTTGTATTGCTTATATGTATATTCCGAAAGAGAAAATAACCAAGTTAGATAATAAATCTGCTAAGTGCATATTTATTGGATACTCTAATGGTGTAAAAGGATACAAGCTTTGGAATATAGAAACATAGAAGGTTGTTTTTAGCCATAATGTAATTTTTAGAGAGCTTAAGGAAATTCTAGAGTAGGAAGAAAAATAGAGGAAGATCATGTTAAAATTGAGGAAGATGAATCTGTGTCTGAATTTGATGCGACTACAAAAGATGAACCACAAAGAGAGTTGTTGCATGGGGAAGATTTAGATGAAGTAGATGAGGAACCAGAAGATGTTGAACCAAAAATCCTATCTTAAGAAGATCGATCGATGAGAAGGGCACCTGAGAGGTATAGTCCTCCTAATTTCTGTTCTACTTCTGTTTTGTTAGTTTTTTCTGTTATTGATGATGAACCCAAGACTGTGAAGGAGGATTTTGGATATAATGAAAGAAAGTTTTGGAAAAATTCTATGGAGGAAGAAATGGAGTCCTTATATAAGAATAATACATGGGACTTGGTGAAATTACCTCCTGGAAGAAAATAGGTTGGCTATAAATGGGTGTTTAAGAAGAAGTATAATGCAGATGGGAAAATAGAAAAGTATAAATCTCACCTTGTGGAAAAGGGTTTCTCTCAAGTGGAGGGACTCTATTATTGTGAGATATTTTCTCTTGTTGTTAAGTTACATTCTATTACATTTCTTTTAACTATTGCTATTGCTTTCAATCTAGAAATAGAGCAGATGGATGTTAAGACAATGTTTTTGCATGGTGATCTTGAGGAGGAAATCTACATGATGCAACCAGAAAGATTCAAGATCAAAGGAAAAGAATATTTGGTGTGTAGGCTGAAAAAGTCATTATAAGGGTTGAAGCAATCACCAAGAATATGGAACCAGAAATTTGACAGGTATGTGTTGAGACTTGGGCTCGAAAGAAGTAAAGCTGACCCATGTGTTTATTTTAAACATGAAGGTGAATATTATGTTATCATTGTATTGTATGTTGATGACATGCTCTTAATTGGTAACAGTAAGAAATTGGCTAGTCATGTTAAATATCAACTCTCATCTCATTTTGATATGAAGGCTCTCGGTGCTGAAAAATTTATTTTGGGCATGGAAATAAAAAGAGATCGTGTAAATAAGAAATTAGTGTTAAATAAAAGAAAGTATCTTGAGGTGATATTGCAAAGGTTTCAAATGCATGAAAGTAAACTTGTTAGTATTCCTTTTCTGTTGGTCAAAATTTGTCTTCTGAACAATGTCCTAAAACTGAAGAAGAAATAGAGGACATGTCTTAGGTACCATATGCTAGTGCAGTTGGTAGTTTGATGTATGCAATGGTTTGTACTAGACCTAATATTGCACATGCAAAGAGAGTAGTAGTGAGTAGATTCATGTCAAATCCTGGAAAGGAACATTGGACTATGGTAAAGAGAATCTTCAGGTACCTACGTGGGACATATAATTATGTAATTTATTATCAGGGAAAACTTGATGAAAGTAAAAAAAAAGATCTACATGGTTTTGTGGATTCTTTGATGGGGTGGAGACTTGGATATGCGTAGGTCTACCAGTGGTTATGTGTTTAAATTGTTTGGTGGAGCTATAAGTTGGATGAGTAAATTTCAAGAAAGTGTTACGATATCCACCATAGAGGTTGAGTACATGACAGCTACTCATGCAAGTAAAGAAGTGGTTTGGCTTCGACGATTGATCTCTATTGTTGGGTTCACTCAAAATGTTGTAAGGATTGATTGTGATAGTCAAAGTGAATTTTTCTAGCAAAGAACCCTGAGTATCATTCAAGAATGAAACACATTGATGTTCAATACCATTTTGTAAGAGAAATGGTGGAGGAGAAGAAGATACTACTAAGTAAGGTGGACACAAAGGATAATGTTGCTGACTCTTTAACTAAGGTTGTGAGTGCTGAAAAATTTTCTTGGTGTAGAAAATTGATGGGCTTGAATGCCCTGAGCTGCTGACTATATGGTAGTGTAGCCCCTTTTTCAAAGTATACAACAAGTGGGAGAATGTTAGAATGTGTTGTATATTTTGTATACTGTATACCCAAGAGTATTGTATATTTTTGGAAATCCCTATTTTTTGGGGGTATAGATATGCTATTTTTATCTATATGTATATATGGGTGGTGTCATAATCCATGAAGTATGGGGAACCATTATGGGTGTTTATTAGCCCATGGTTTTGGTACCCATTGTATTGTAAAACTGCTTTGATAGTTTCTTACTGTTTTGCTTACAAATAGCTGGAGATGTAGTAGGGTAAAGTAGAACTTGGAAGTACATTATTATATTGTAAACAGTTTAGTTAATGTAATAAGAGAGAGAAGTTATCTTTGGGTTTTTTCCCGAAAGGGTTTCAGTTAAATCTTGTGTTTTTTCATTTTTTTCTTTGATTATCTTGAATATTCTGTTTTTCATAGCTTCTTGTTTATTAGTTTATCGAGATAAATTCTCTTGATTCCAGTCACACTTTTTGAAGTAGAGAGCAAGAAACTAGATGTAGAATGTAGTAAATATGTGCATGGAAACAATAGATTCCCCTCCTATGAAGTGTGATGTAGATAAACCAACCTTGTGTGCCTTTTGATGGAGCTAGATGGATGTAAATGTAACTTTAGATGCCTTTGATGGATGCAACCTTATGTGGTGATAGCTAGTGGTTAATGCCTGGTCCCTCATTATGGCACATAACTTTATATTTATATGGTTCTCTTCCTTTAATTTTGTAATTGACCACTGAAAAGGCCAACGACTAAAAATATAAGAAGCTCAAATGACTAAAAAGTGCCCAAAAAAAGTGTGAGAGGAAAGTAGAAAAGGATCGGGGCACCTAGAGGGGACCGGGGTGCCTAGGGTGTCCTAGTAAAAATAGGGAAAAAGAGTATGCAAATACATGCTAGGTAAGTACGGATGTAGGATCTAAAATGACAACAGTAATGAAAAATGGCCAAAGACATGGGTTGATTATTACTCTTTTCACTTAAAAACCTTATGAATAATAGTATGAGATCGGGACTAAATAATGACTCAAAGTGCGTGATTTTGTGTCTACACAAACTATTACCCTCGAGTAATGTGCAAGATGAATCCACCAACAATTTTTTTGAAGGATCATAAGGAGAAATCTAGATGAGAATGAGATAACATGGCACACAAAACTCAAATCGAGACTTTTGGGATGATAGAATCAATCCTAAGAAATCAGCTGATAACCCTCCCTTCAAGCTATTCTATGGAAGGGAGGCAAAGCTATCAATATCCCTTGAATTAATAACATTGGAGCTTATTAAGTAGCTGGAATTGTTTAAATTTAAAGCCATGGAGGTCAAATATGTGAAGCTCGTGGAGCTATTAGAGTTGAGAAGACAAGATTTGCAAGCAATGGAGAAAGACCAAGCTCAAATCAAGATGAGCTTTGATAGGAAGGCCAAAAGTAGAAGCTTCTAGGAAGGAGAATTAGTCCTAAAATGGGATGTAGATAGAGACAAACCAGGTAGACACTCAAAATTTGATGCAATATGGAGTGGTCCCTACATCATTTTAGGTTGCAAGTCAAGTAATGCTTTCCAATTGTCAAGATTGGATGGAGAGGAGTTGTAGATTCCAGTTAATGGAATCTATTTAAAGTATTGCTATTGAAGTAAAGTTATTTTCTTGTACATATTAGTTTAATTTTCAATTCATCTAAGTAATTTCAACACATTGTTTTGATTGTGGAATAGTTTTAGTTTCCCTTGGTGCCTTGCACATTTTTTTATTACTTTTGGGTGGCTTGGTTTCATTGCATATGCTTCATGAGGATATTTGAGGGAGGTATGATCAGAAAGATTGAGATTAGAAGAGTCCCAAAGTGTCAAGGATTAGTTACAATACTTAAAAATATCCAAATATAGAGCAACTAAATCGAGTTGGGATAGTTCCATATTTTCCATTCAATTGTGCCAACAGGGGGTCAGGTGAAATGACCAAGTTAAAACAAATTTTAGGCCCCATAAAACTTCATCTAGAAGTTTTTATGATGTAAATGGTTATTTCGAGCTTCAATGATAGATTAGGGCCATTTCAATTTTAGTTTGGGTAGTTTAATGGTGGAATCAGATTTTTGGGAAACTTCAAAGCTCATTCAAAGCCTACATATAATTTCCAAGAAATTTTAGCTTGTGCTAAGTTCATAATGGCCACAGGTAAAAAAATTATAATTTAATGAGTCTTTTTTAAGTTTCAGACTTGAATCCATACCCAATGGATTGAAAAAGGGCTAATGATATTATTTAGCAAGAAAATTACCCCAAGAAGTCACTATATTATTATCCAAATTATCCCCTAAGTTATTTTGGATTTAACGAGCTCAAAAAATGGACTTAGCCATTTTTACAGTGTCCAATGATGAATCATACCGCCATCAAATTCCATTACTCAAAACTTTTGGCCATTGGATTTCAAAAAATTACAGGGACTTAACTTATTTATTTTTGATTCAAAAGCATAACCATATATTAATAATGAAGTACAATGCTAATCATACAAAATCAGGTGGAAAAGATCACACCCCATAAGCAGGATCAAAGTAGCCATAAAGGCTACGAGTAGCAAAGTGTCATGTCAATAGATGCATTTTCAATCAAAAATATTAAAACAAAAAAGCCAAGAACCAGAGAAACTCCAAACATGGAGCTAAGTAGTAGCAACAAACATGGAGGAAGGTGGCGCGGCAGTGGGCTCTTTGGACGGTCACCCCAACCACCAAGAGTAGTATCGGGGGCATCATCAGGATACTCCTAGCCATCATTCTGTTGTTGTTCCTCCCCATTTCTCCACCAGGAGGGTGAGATAGCAAGAGAAAGCCATAGAAACTTTGACTGGTCGGGTGCCTGCCTCCTAGAGCCACCATTGCTAGATCCCAGCCGACCAAAAACCTTGAAAGTAGGTGGAGTCCAAGACAAAGGTGGAGAGACCCACCGGTGAGGAGAGGCACTACACTACCCATGATCCGACCCCAAAGTCAAAGTTGCACCGCCCATGGGATGAGCGGAGACCTTGAGAGTGGAAGCGATGGCAAGGGGAATAAGGTGGGACACGACTAATAGCATAAGGGGAACTCCCCCAATGGTCTAGTAGAGTTTGCAAGTGTTCAAATTCTATGCAAACTTACCTGTACCTATATCTAAAGCAAAACATTAGAGATGAAAACAAGCTATCCATTGTCTCTTTATTAAAAATAACATCATTTCTATATTTCCAAATGTGATATAAAATAGCCACTCTGAAAGAATGCCAAATGTTGTAAAATTTTACAAGAATAAAGGCCAAATCCCTAGAAGAACCATTTTCCACATGAAGAAGGTGGGCAAAAAGGTTGGAAAAGGGTATGAATCCAGTGCTAGGCAGACTGAGCATGAGGGAAGAACCAAAAGAGATGAAGAAGAGTCTTAATGTGGTTGCAGAATGGGAAATGTGGAGGGGGCTCCCAGAAGAACAAGGTGCTTGCCCATAAGAAGCCCTTGATGAAGAATGCTCCAAAGAAAGTGCACAACTTTAAGCTCTATAGGAATGTCCCAAATGACATTGAAGCACTGCTTCCACCAAAAATGATTAGAATATAGGCTCCATCGAGCATTTAAATTTTTGAGAGGAAGCTACTTCTAGGTGAGAAGCTTGTATCCCAACCGAGGTTTATAGTTTTGAAGGGGGTGGTAGAGGGCCAATGCCAATAAAACCACCACACGCACTGCGTAGTAACACCAATTTTATGCAAACAATCACCAGGTATGAGATCTTGAATGATAGAGATGGCTTGTTTGTCATTGTCATTTAGAGAAAAATTAGCTTTTAGGCTATCCCATGGAAGCCAATCCCTAGTGATAGGACAAAAAAGGTCATGAATATACTGAATCCATTTTTTGAAAAGATGTAAACCCTTGAGCTGTAAGGAAAGAGCAAGGGGTTTGTCATGAAATTGAAGCACCAGATTCCACCACAAACTAAGAGAGTTAAGAGAGAGCCCGTTCCAGAAACCATCACCCTGCTAGAGAAGATGGGGTTTGAGAAGTTCCCAAGCTTTCCATATGCTTTTTGCCACAAAAGAGCCACCTATTTTAATAGTAGTAGGGCATAGAAGTAAGGAGTAGTAGTTCAAACCCTTCCATGCCTTTTGATTAAGTGGAGACCCTTGAGATATACAATTTCTGAGAAGAATTTTCCAAGATTCCTCACCTTCAAGGCTACGAATAATCCATTTGGCAGTGAGAGAAAACCCTTGCATATGAATGTTGATTAGGCCAAGACCACCAATGTCCTTGGGAATACAACACATTTCCTAAATAGCTCGTGAAAACCATGGTTCCCTTCGGAGTTGGCCCATAGGAAATCACACAGAATTTTCTCTAGCTTGTGGTAAGCGGCTTTAGAGGGTGCCCAACATGATCAGTAATAGACATGAGTGATGGCCAAAACCTTGGAGCAGACTTGGAATTTTCCAAAGAGAGACAGATGATGCTTGGTAATCCAAAAAGATATTTTTTGCTCAACTCATGAATCACATAGTTCCAAAGGTCAGCAGGGGATGCCATAAAGGCAAAGGGAATGCCTAAAATTTGAATTGAACACCAGGTTCAATCCAAAGCCATTGGAATCCCTCTAGCCAAGATTGGGTTTTATTTCATTAGATAGAAGAACCGGAAGCAAGACAAAAATATCAAGGCATTTCATGGCATTAGTGATAGAGGCCTTAGTTTCAACCAAAGTGAGAAAAGAGTCATCTGTAAAGTGACCATTAATCAACTACTTAGGAGAGGAAGGTAGTTGAATACCTTTAACTAAACCAACATTGGTAGCATTAGCAAGTAAGTAACTTAGACCTTCAAAGAACAATGACATAAAGAGAAGGAGCAAGAGGGAAAGCTTTCCGATGGAACAATGAAGAGAGAATCTCTCAGTTGCGACCATTGATAGTAATACAAGCACCTACATTTTAAAAGCACACATTTACAAAGTGGATGAATCTAGGTCCAAAACCAATAGCCTATAACATGGCCAGAATGAAAGGCCACTCAACTCTATCATAGGCTTTTTCAAAATCAATTTTAACAAATAGAGTTGGTTGAGAAGTCTGATGGGCATATTCCATGCCCTCCCAAACTGCAATAATGTTGTCCAAAATATATCTGTTCTTGATAAAGCTAGTTTTCTCACTCTTGATGATCAGGGGTAGTAAATTAGTGAGCCTGATAGCAAGGGCTTTGGCAATAATTTTGTACGAGACATTGAGCAGAGTTATTGGCTGCCAACTGGTGATAAGCTTGGGATCCCTAGACTTGGGAATGAATTTGATGTTTCCTTGGTTGATCAGATCACCCAGGGTGTTGGAGGACATCACTTCTAGATAGACCTAATGTAGATCTGAACCAAAATTCATCCATAGAGAGCTGGTATAATTCACGGGAAAATCATCAACACCAGGGGGCTTTATTAGATGCCATCTGCATAATAACTTCCTTTAAGTCATCAAGAGTGAGAGGTCTATTATAGGTGATGCACTGAATTTCAGAGAGCTTGCAAGGAATAACTTCAATGCATTGGAGGAGAGCAGCCTCATGAGCTGGAGTAGCAGGTTGAGTAGAAAAGATAGCATAATAGTGATGCACAAAATCTTGCAGAATGTTAGGTAAGAGAGTAAGCCTTTGATTGCCATCCTTGATTGCTTTGATTTTGGTGAGAGTTTGATTAGTTTTAAGGGAAGAAAAAAACTCCTTAGTAACTCTGTCACCAATGTGAAGCCAATGTAGATGGGCTCGAACTTGGGCTCCTCTAGCCTTATAGTGCTCCTCAATTTGAAGCTTATGTTTCTAGTGAGCAGCTTTACACTTGCAAGTAGGTGTTGAAAGGAGACAGATTAAGCTCTTGAATAGCCCTTGAATATTCAACATGAGAGGCTTCATGAGCATTTTTTTGAAAAAGAGCATCTTTTTTCCCATAGAGCTAAAGGAAAGTAGTGGTACAAGCGATGCCATGAGACCACCACTCAATGCAACCAATCCCATCAATAGGTCTCAGATCAAGATTCCAAATACGTCTTATATAATCCAATGTCTTGGGATGAGAAAGGTGGGACGTATTTAAATAGAACCCGTGTGGACTTGGGCTTAGGGCACTTTGAAAGGTCCATTGAATCCCGGAAAATATGTTTATGGTTAGAAACCAAAGCATTTTCCACCACCAAGACTGGGAGGCTGTATGAAGAGTCAAAGGAAAACCATTGCTACTCTAAAAGTAGAGCTCAGTCAAGACGCTTATAAACTCTATCATCACCAACTCTAAAATTAGACCAAGTGAACCAAGGAGTGGTAGTAGAAGAGTGCTTGTGGTGGTTGGGATAAAAATACAAATCTTATTGCGCAAATAAAACTAGGATTCACGTTTGCCGGTACCAATGCATTGGAAGCTAGCACAATTTGTCTTTAGGGGATTTAACCATGTTGAAATCTCTACAAAAATCTAGGTAGTAGAGGGAAGATGATCAGCCAACCATCGCCAAAAATAAGAATGTTCAAAGGCATCATTGGAAGCATAAATATTGGCTAACTTTGAGAATGTGGCCATCAAAATAAAAAAGGGTCCACACACTCCGATGAGTGGGGTTAGAACCCCAAGATATGATATTAGAGCTGAGGTTAGGGCTTAAAAGAGTGGAAACACCACATCAACTATTATCATGAGCTGACATCCGTAGAGAGAACTAGGCCAAATGGTACACATAGCAGTAGAAAGATGTAAGCCAGAGATTTTGACTTCCTACAAACACAACACCTAAAACTTTGCAAAATGCTTGCAATTGTCTCGACAAGATATCTATGAGTTAGATCGGTAAGATCCTTGACATTCCATGAGTAAACTAACATGGAGAACTATCAAGGTGCATGTGTTCCTCCTCAAGGCTAACTAATGCTCCAAAGCGCTTAGAGAAAGTGACTTTCCATTCATTCCCATGAATAAAATCTCCAAGCTCAAGCGCCAAATGTGCAAGCGTCTCTATGAGAAATCTTCCTCGGAAGGAGGAGAAGGACTTTGGGAATGATGTAAGGCAGCCTTTCTATCTGTTTGAGTAAATGAACCACCGGTTGTGAAATCCATAGAGCTTGAGGTCTCAAGAAATGAGGGGTGTGAGAGAGCAGGAGCTAAGGAATGAGGGTTGATGACAACTGCAGCTTGCGGAGACCGAGAGATGGCAGGCACGAAATTGGGAGGGGTCATAGCAGATGACTTCAAAGGAGTAGAAGCAGAGGTGACCATCGGTTTGTAAGTATCCTGTTGGTGCTTATTTCAGGTCGAGGACGAAGGTTTTCTACCATTGACATTAATCCATCCATCAGAGGAGGGAGTGCTAGATTTAGGGTCTATAGAGGTTTTATCCAAAAATGGTGGTGGGCTTGGATTCATGAGATGATAATCCTTGATCATATGGTCGATGATTGGCAATCGAAAACAAGTTTTGGGTAGATTGATGTATAGAAATTTCTACAAAAAGTATGTGTCTCCAACCTAGATATCAAGGGTATGTTTAAGGTCTTTTGAGAGATCAATTTCTACACAGACTGGTTTTGGGGTCGAGCCAAGTAAAAATTATTTTTATCATCGCAGATGAGGCAACCCAAAGGTTTGATGAGTTGATCAAAAAAATCCCCAGAGGCAAAGGGAGGCCTGGAACTTTGACCCAAATTGGAATTTTGAGTTTGGCTTGCTCAGAGACTTGAAAATCTCAAGTCTAGTGGGAGAAAACCACTAGGGTATTGCGAATAAACCAAGGACCATGGTTAACAATGGGTTTGAAATAGAAAAAAACCATTGGTCATGTTTTGGACTGACTCTACCTTGAATCCATGAGGTTTCCAATGATTATGAATCCATTAGCATAGGATACCTTCAGGGGGAACTTTTCCCAAAAAATAAGAAACAAGAGAAAAAGATTCAAACTAGTTGCAATATTTTTCAAAAGCTGGTAAATGAAGAACATTATCTAGGGAAGGAGTATCAGTATCCTTACCTCATTAAATACCTTCGGGATGAACTTCCTCACTCATTTTGGTGCCATTTTTCAGAGCTCCTGTGATAAGACCAACATCAATAGATGCATGGCCCGAGGAGGTGGTCATTTTATAAGCCACCACCCAAGGGGTAGACTAGAAATTAATAAAAATTAATGCAGATAATCCCACATGGATTTTCAGATCTATGGTGTGGTGTGATGGCGGCATATGGCAAGGCTAAGCATTCACTGTGAAAATAACTCACTGAGCCTAAACCCTAACGAGCCTTATTTAACTTATTTATCAACGGGCTATGTTTTAAAAAGGAACTTGACGTTCAAATTCATGTCAAGTTCAACTCCAAACATTAATGGGGCACGTAGAGATATCTCAACAATTAGTCGGGGGACACGCGATAGTTTGAGGAAGGGACCTGCGTGGCAAGATTCAACCACCGATGGTGGACACGCATCGACATTCCATAAAAATCCAAAGTAGATGCACTTGATGGATGTGAGGCCCTTAAAATAAACCAAGGAGGATAATATTTTGAGTTTGGATGGTCACCGGGCATAAACAATCAACAAACCAAAGGGGACACGTGTCTCCATTTCGGCACACTTCAAGCAAATGGGCTCCTGCAGATGTAAATTCTATGGAATGAGCTGGTTTTAATAATATTTTAGGTCTATAGGAAAAGAAAAACAACACACACATTGGCGAGCCCGACCCCCTAACCAATCAAGTGCTACCACACATCAATTTCCTGTACCTCCCAAAGGTATGAAGAACTTTAGGTGGCTATATCTTTTGACTTCAAGCTCCAAATTTTAAAAAAATTATATCATTGAAATATATCATCAAGCCCTTCAATTTAGCATCAAATAAAATAATATTTTGGCAATATTTGAGGGGTGTAAAGTAAGAAAAAATCAATCTAGCCATTAATGTGCAAAGTAGTAGGTAGCTCAACCACTTGAATTGATGAAATATGGGCTCTTACTTGCTCCTACAAGGAAGAGGACATGAAGGAAGAGTTTAAAAGGGTGCCCCCATAATGTTTTAGTGAATTTAAGAGCTTGGTTAAATATTGACATCTTTGTGTAGTAGAGAAAACATTTTCATTTAACAACAAGATCAAACCCGATCTTTTCTCTTCTCTCTCTTCCCCATTCTCTATATATTGTAAAGTATAAATCTTTAAAAGGGGTTGGAAATTCTTCTAATGCTTGTGCATTCTATTTTATGGGATATACATACATACATACATACATATATATATATATATATATATATATAGGATTTACATACCTCATATTTGGGCTTCTACATGTGAATCTTACCCAAATTTGTTCTCCTTTTTAGTCCGAGTAGCATCATAGATATGGAATTAAGCTTGAAGATAGATAGATCATGATGTATGTTGTTTTGTAGCTAGGGTTGCGATCTAACCGGCACTTAGATTTATGGAGAGATGGATAACACTCAAATAGGACTTGATCTTGTCCTAACTATTTTAGGTTGTGCCTCTCAACCAAGGTAAGAGAAACTATTTTGTAACCCTCAAACGGTGAAGGAGATGAAGATATCCCTCAATTTGTGCAAATAGTATGAAGGGGCATTGGAAAAATATTATCAACACTCCAAATCTGAATTTCACAAGTTGTCACTTCTAGATTATGGAGATACTTTCAATGCAAGGCAAGAGTTCTTGAAGACATTATGGAACCCTAATTGTTCTACATATTTTTACAAGTGGTTTTGGTTCTTTTATTGGTATGTAGGTCAAATAGGGGTAGTTCAGGGTGGGATAAGTTGTTTAGAATGATTTTTGGTGGGATATTGACAAGACAAACTTGACTATGCCAGATCTTTGACAACCTCTACAACATTTGAAAAACTATTAGATAAAATTCTTCAAAATAGTTAGGATGTTCTTTTAACTATAAGAAATACACAAATGAAGGCCCACGTTTGCACTCTTCACAAAATATTTGAGACATCAACACAAAATGCACTTCTCCTTAGCAAATTAGGGAAAGGTAATGAGTTTGTAAACAATCCAATGTATAAGAATGGAGCTGACTTCACATTATCGATTTCATGAGGAAAAAATGTTTCAGAGCTGATAGAGGATAAAAATGGGCACCAACATATCCAACGGCCGATGTGGAAACACATTGACATTCCATAAAAATCCAAAGTGGATGCACCTAATGGATGCGAGGCCTACAAAATCAACTAGGGAGTATAATATTTTGAGTCTAGATGGTCAACCGGGCATAAACAATCAACGAGCCAAGGGGGACACGTGTCATCATTTTGGCACACTTCAAGAAAATGGGCTCCCACGGATGTAAAGTCTATGGAATGATCTGGTTTTAATAATATTTTAGGTCTATAGGAAAAGAAAAACAATGCACACATTGGCGAGCTTGACCCCCTATCCAATCAAGTGCCTTTACAAGTCAATTTCTTGTACCTCCCAAAGATGAGGAACTTTTGGTGGCCATATATTTCCACTCGAGCTCCAAATTTGAAATTTTTATATCATTGGAAAGCTATCATCAAGCCCTTCAATTTAGAATCAAATAAAATAAGATTTTGGCAATATCTGAGGGGTGTAAAGTAAGAAAAAAATAAATCTATCCATTAATGTGCAATAGTAGGTAGCTCAAGCACTTGAATTGATGAAATATGGGCTCTTACTTGCTCCTACAAGCAAGAGGACATGAAGCACGAGTTTAAAATGGTGACCATAATGTTTTAGTGAATTTAAGAGCTTAGTTAAATATTGACATGCTGTGTAGTAGAGAAAACAAATTTGCATTTAATAACAAGATCAAACCCAATCTTTTCTCTTCTCTCTCTTCCCCATTCTCTATATATTGTAAAGTAAAACTCTTTAGAAGGGGCTAGAAATTATTCTAATGCTCGTGCATTC
Source organism: Taxus wallichiana var. yunnanensis (assembly GCA_018340775.1). NCBI lineage: Eukaryota > Viridiplantae > Streptophyta > Pinopsida > Cupressales > Taxaceae > Taxus > Taxus wallichiana. The sequence continues at coordinate 423,409,361 of CM031240.1, read as the reverse complement.
TATTTTATGGGATATATATATATATATATGAGTTACATACCTCAAATTTGGGCTTCGCATATGAATCTTACCTTCTTCCTTCAACTGTAATGTATTGTGCATCCTTATAAAGTAATAAGACATTTGTTTTGTGGCTATTAATCAGTCCTAGCTTGTGTTTTGTTTCCATTTCATGCCTTTTTTTCATCTATGGGTGTTATGTGCATCTTTTGTTCTTTTTCAAGGTATAAGTTTGTTGTGTCTTCAAAATGATAGTTTAAACGAGTTTGAGACCATGATACTCATGTCTATCCTCTCTTTTCTCATTTTTCTCCCATTTTCCTCATTTGAGAGTATCTCTCCACCCTATTTTTGGTGCTATCTATTGAGAAGACATAATATTTTCCTAAGGAGAATACACACTTAGGAGTTGAATGCAGTACAAGGTGCATTTGAAGGTGTGGAAAGATAGGAAAGGAAACACGTGTCAGAACAAGTTGACTCAGGACTTAGCCATTTTTATGGATATATGCTATTTTTGGAGAAAGCATGCGAGCACACATCGGGATGGAGACTTGTGTGACACACAAATGGTATTTTAGGAATGAGTGATAGATAAGCGCCATGCATGAACTTGAGTTAATAATAAGATTACTTCTTCTAGTTAACTATGTGATGTCTATTATTAGCACACTTGTATGTGTGCATGTTATTATAAAGGTGCATGGCTATTATCAGTATGCGTCCTATTTTGAGAAGTGTGTAGGTGGTTATGGGAAAGTCTCCACCCTTATAAGTATGTATTGAACTATGTATTTTAGTAGTAGTGAATTATTGTAGAGTTATGTTGTTGGATCTTATGCGTGCATGACTTATGGTGATACTTTATAATGTAATAAGATTCTATGTTTTACAGTGTTTAATGTAATGGAGTATGTTGGCTAGATAATGGTGTTAGACATGAATGTAACTGGTTCTTGTATGGGTGATCTTATTATAGTTATTATTTAATTCACGATTCTCTAAGATATAGATCTGGAATATGCTTTGTGGAATGTTTATGGTTATTTATGGTTTTGAATATACTTTATCTTCATCACTCTAACATCCGACACAAGTAACTCTAAAGAGGGGTCTAGTACCTTAGCACGCTTTAGGTGAGTGCTCGGTTCAGGTTGGGTGATGTGCTAGTGTGCATGGGTCTTATACAATTGATACTAGGGTGCATCATTGGTTTCATTTCTGGGACCTCTTTTTCAGCTATTTTTAGGATGTTTTGTGATGAAGACGTACTGGTTGACCTTAGAAAGTGTTGAGGAGTGGATAAAATATCTGGAAGAAGAGTACGCTTAGAGGTTCAACACTGGATCTAAGTTTGACACACACGCATGGGTGGAGCAAAATTTGTATGATTGTTTATATGAGAGATTATTTTCTATATTTCTGGTAGAGTTGTACGAGTGGCTAGTTGCTTATGTTTCTAAAAGGAATTAGAGGTATCACACACTTTTTGGACATAGGAAGAATTTCAGGCCCTCTATGATGCTGATTTGATTTGGACGCATGTTGTGGACACTTGGTTCTATGGTGTTCTGAATAGCTATATTTTGGAGTACTCAATTTCCACTTATTCTTTCCTAGAGGTAGCTGAGTTCTAGTTTTTACGTTATCCAAGGGGAAATTATTTGCAAGGCATTCCACTAGTGATTAAAATCTTGATGGTAACCCTAAATTTGGAAGAGAAGCCTCGATGGATAGCTAAACCCCACCATGTGTGGGGGTAGGAGTAGGTTTGGTGAAGGATGGAAGACCTAGCGAGAAGAGAGGAAATGAGAAGAAAGGTGGCTTAAGTACAATGAAGCATGTGAGAGGGAGATAGAGAAGCAACGTGATATTGCAGAGTGGATGGCGTTGAGGAGAGAGATAGCTCGTGAAGGATTTGGAGCTCACACAGAAGGCATGGATACAGAGCATTTGGAACTCTCCCATTTGGGAAAGCATAATAAGGAACCCTCCTCAGCCTCAAATGGGAGTGCACTAATAGATATGACATGGGCCAAGAGTGTGCATCTGAATCTACCTAGAAACCTAGCCCTTGTGCTTGGTTTTTCAGTGTCTAAGTACAACCAATGAGTCGATAAATTAGTTTAGGCAATATGAGAGAAGGAGTAAGTCAGATAGAAAGTACATCTATAGCTAGGAAAATGTCTTCTTTGTTGTTTGGAGGTACCCTCTTAGGCACATCATCATCACAAAACTCAAGCACGTAGAATTTTGGACTCACTTATGGGAGTAATACCACTTGGAAGATTGTAGGAGTTTAGTTTAGTACCACTGTTGGGACATAAGTCAGTACATCCACTGGTCCACTTCCAACTACATGTGGAGGATCAGGGGGTATAAGTGGCTCTAGTTCTAGTGGATCTAGTGGTTCTAGAGGTAGAGGTAACACATAAGGTTCTGGATCATGTGGGTAGGGTCCTCATCAACCCCAGAATATTTACATGGTTATGTCTCTCCACATTCTAGAGTATAGGAGCATAGAAGATAGTACTAAACACATGCACATGTGTGATATAATATGGAACGTAAAAGGAATTATGGATTCTGAGTGTAAGGCAGGTTAGTTTGTAACTATATTACAAGGATGTGCACATAGTTGGTACAAGAAGTTTGACCCTGATCAAACTTGCATTGATTATGTAACATTAAAGGATGATTTTCTCAAGGAATTTCATATCCCTGAGTTTGAACAGAAGAGTATAAGCACGTTCAAGGATATTAAGCAGGGCACTACTAAGAGCGTTTGAGAATATGATGCTCATTTCAAGACATTGTTGTCTAAAATTTCTTATGATATTCATGCAAGACAACATGCACAGTGGTTTGTTGGGGGCTTGATCACACCTTTTAGAAGGGTGGTGTCACATAGAAACTAGAGTGAGTCCATTCCTAGAGGCATAGATTGCAGCTATTGTAAAGCAGTTGGAGAAACTATCAGCAAATTCAGCACATGAGATGTGCATTGGGATTTGGTATATAGATTGTGAAGTGGAAGGTCACACCAAATATAGTTGTCCTCACAGATTAGTGCATTCATTATTACTAGACTGTGAGATATGTCATTTAGACCATGATGCAAACCGCTTCCCATTATTACAATGTGTGATAAGAAAGAATGCATCTTACTATCATAATATTTTTCAATCTATGACTTATAATACGTAAGATTGTAGGCTGATTGGTCAGATCCATGATGCCATAGATATTGGTGTGCGATAGACTGGAGTATCAGATAACTCTAAAGGAAAAAGTGAGCACCATGATCATGACCACACTCAAGCATGCTATGATCGGAATGAAGGGTGCTTTGAAGGAGGACATGGTGAAGGTCGAGGATACCATGGTGGATTCGAGGGCCGAAGGCTGTGGTGGTGGATGAGGTGAGTTCCCTCACGGAACGTGTTTTACATGTAGATATCTTGACCACTGCATGTGTGAATGTCCCTAGAATATTACTTTTTCTTTTTATGGGAAGAATCATAACTATGAGGAATGCCTAGAATTATATGAGCAACTTAGAAAGCAACATAAATAGGAGAACAAGGGCCCAAGGATTGTTAGAATACAATGAGCTATGGAAAATAAGTGGATGCCAAAGTTGGCATCAAAACCTGAGGTAGTACATGTGAAGATTACTACACACGCTAAATCTATGTGTGCCAGAGAGACATTACAGAAGAATCCTACCATCACTAAGCAGGAATTTTTACATACAAGGTACCCAGATCTTACACATCAGAAGGAGGTTTATCAGGAAACCATGGAGGTACTCAGAAATCTTCAGGGTGAAATACAATGTTTAAAGGAACAATCACAAAAGTTAGAACAAAATAAGGCAACAAAGATAATCCAATTAGATATTGATGACTTAAAATAGGTATGCAAGATGTTGTGCCAGAGAATATCATTCCATTATTAGGGAATTGGATAAAGGGAAACACTCCACGTGCAAGTATTGAGAATGGAAGACAAATCCTACATGTTAATCTTCCCCCTCATAGTTTGGATTATGACAAGGAGATCACTCTGAATGTTGTTGTGGATGGGTGGCTCTTGAGTAATATATTGATTGATATAGGCACGAAAGTGAATGTGCTTACTTTAGATGCATGGGTACATATGGGTAGACCTCCATTACATCCATCCTCTAATGTACTATTTATGGCTAATTGAATTAAGGCCACTCCAATTGGAGTTTTAAAGGATGCATCCATTACTATACAAGGGGCCAAGTTCACTAGGGACTTTGAGGTCTTAGCACTTATCAAGTAGACAACTTCCCAGCTCTACTTGGGTGCCCTTGGTGTTATGCAAATAATGCTAATCTACGGTTCAACAAGGGGTATATAAGTTTTGAGAACAAGGAAGAAAGAGTGATTATCCCTTTGAAAGATGGGAAATATGCACCTTATGTTGAACCTTTGAGTGAGGAATACCTGAACAAAATTTATGTACATGCCATTCGGGACCTAGAAGTACTTGAGCCATCTAAGGAAGGAATCCTCCAGTGGGAAGATGCATAATCTATTAGTGATACTACAAGTATTGCTTGTGATAATTGGGTGCATGGAACCTATGAGATGGTTGGAGTGCAAGTAAGAAAATAATTTGCGTAGAGAAGAAAACCTCATTGTATTAGGAGGATAGGTAACTCTGTACCTCAATGCAGTAGAGAAGGAGACCCTACGGTATTCCTGCACACCATGGAGAAGTAGTAGAAAAATTAAGTGGATAGAAGAAATATGTTAGTGTATACCCTATGCAAGACATCAACACCACGGTGGACGGTTCACAAGGATAATATCATTGAATGGAACAAAGTCGAATTGATCTAGCCACTCATTTCTTCGGAGAAAATGCACCAACTCAAATATGCATATATCATGGTAATAAACCTATTCAACACCACATTCAACAGTGTGAGAGACTCTAGAAATAGGGGAAGGAAGATTTACCACCTTCACTATGGGTGTACAAGCTTTATTCCACTTTACAAGGCTGCGCACATGCTTGGTATGTTTATGCGAGCTGCATAGGAGACTAGAAATTGGTAGGACTTGATTATAGGAATGACCCATACTTTTGACTACTTCTCTACTAAACCTTTGGTGGAAGAGGCATTAAGGGTCATAAAGCACTTAACTATGGGAGACAGTGTAAAGGATGAAGAACTCATTCAAGAGTTATTTGGTGAGGTAGACTTAGGAGTATGTTTTGATGAAGTAGATGATACAGATGCCGAACTATTTACGCGTGCTTGCTTTGAAAAGGAGAAAGGAAATATGGTCTACATAGTGGATGATGAGGAAGTAGAATATCTAGATATAGCTCATTCAGCAGGTACACACGAAGTGTTAGACAATATGGATAAGAACACATGTGCCTATCATGAACCTATGAAGACCAATAAATTGAACATTGGAACAAATTCTAAACCTAAGGAGGAAATAATCATGGATTATTGGTATGATTATGAAGTGAAAAATATAATTGAATTCTTGCGTGATTTTCAAGACTTATTTTCTAAGGGATATTGTGAGTTAAAAGGATCTCATGAGTCATTAGGTGAGATGAATATTAAGCTAAAGGAAGGAGCACTCCCGAGTTAGGAAGAGACCTTACAGGGATGAACTTGAATCAGTGTGTAAAAGTTAAGGAAGAAATTGAAAAAATGTTGAAATCTGGCATCATTAAGCCCCTAGAGGAATCAGATTGGGTTATCCCAATGGTAATCATTATAAAGAAATATGGTTGGATTAGGATTTGTGTGGATTACAGGGAACTGAGTGCTACATGTGTGATTGATCCTTTTCCTACAACTTTTATAGAGGAAATATTAGAAGGCATTGCAGGGCACAAAGTTTTACTCTTTTATAGATGGATTCTCTAGGTATCATCAGGTTAGAATTACACAGGAAGATCAAGATAAGATGAATTTTACCACTGAATGGGGAAGTTTTTCATATAATGTGATTCCCTTTGGTTTGAAAAATGTGCTTGATGTATTTTCAAGAATAATTGTTCAAGTATTCAAGGATTTTATTCATAAATTCTTGCAGTTTTACTTGGATGATTGGATGGTATAAAAGCTTGTTAAGGATCATTGTGACAATTTTTCACTTAATGTTTAGAAGGTGTAGACAGTTAAGCATCTCCTTAAACATCAAGAAGTGCATGTTTTCTACACCTTTTGGAACTCTTTTAGCAAATATCATTTGCAAGGAAGATTTGTTAGTAGATCTAGCTAAGGTTGCAATTATTGTAGGCTTAGAGGAGCCTACCAGTGAGAGTGAGGTGCACGGATTCTTGGGCCACATAGGGTATTATAGAAAATTTATCAAAGGGTATGCAAATATTTCCACACCCTTGGAAGAGTTATTAAAAGGAAAAGGGACATTCTATTGGGGAGAACCACAACAACGCACATTTGAGGAATTGAAGGAGAGACTTATTACAATGCCTATTCTGCGTTTTCCCTCATGGAACCAACCATTTCATGTACATGTGGATGCCTCTAGCACAACCATTGGCATGATGTTAGCTCATCCTAGAGAAGGTATTATAGATCATCCTATCTATTTTTCTAGTAGAAAGTTGACTCCTATAGAACAAAATTACACAACTACGAGCACGAGGCCTTATCAATGATCTATGCATTGCATAAATTTAGATAGTATTTGCTAAAGAACACCCTTTGTATTTTATACTGATCACATGGCAATAAAATACTTGGTAAATAAGCCTATTCTACAAGGGCACATATGTTGAAGGGTGTTATTATTCCAATAATTTGACTTTAGAGTTGTGGTAAAACCAAGTAAAAGTAATTCTAGCTTAGACCACTTATCAAGGATTCTATCAAGCGAGGACATGCAAATAATTGAAGATACAATGTTGGATGTACAATTATACAGGTTACATTATACAACTTTAGAATTGGAGGATATTGTTGTATTTTTACGCATAGGTATGACACCAAAAGGAATGAAAGCATTAGAGAAGAAATAACTTACAATTCACGTGACACCCTTTATGTTGATTAGTGGTGACTTATACAAACTAGGCCAAGATGAAGTATTACGCCAATGTGTACTAGAACATGAGCACACAAATATCATGGAAGAGGCTCATGGTGGTATTGTAGGTGGGCACTATGCAGGCAAAGCCACTATGGGAAAGATTCTACTCATTGGATTATGGTGGGAGACCATGTATAAGGATTGTAAAGAGTATTATAAGGCATGTGATCACTTTCAGTGCCTTGGAAAACCTGAGAAAAGATATGAAATGCCTTTGAGGCCTATTGATAGTGTAAAACCATTTGGCTAATGGGATATTGAATTTTTTGGTCCTATTCCCCACCATGTGTAGAAATGGATCACGCAATATCATCTTGATGTAGCCTAGAATTTACCAATACAAGCCTAGGCACACTAGCCCATCACTAATCCTAGATTGAGTGCTCACTCAAAGCGCGAAAATTTACCATGCCTCTATTTAGGGTTGTTTTTGTAGGATGTTAGCATGATGAAGACTTTAAAGCATTTAGTACTATACCTAATATATCATCATGTTCGATCTAGATCTAGAGAATAAAAACTTAAAAGATAACCATGATGAAATCAAGCATGCAATAATAAACTATAACCATGATAACTCATTGATTCAGTCCATAATATCCATTATATTAAATGTAAAATACACGAATATTCCTTATAATAATAGTAGTATATGCTCATTCGCGTAACAAATTTTTCAAAGCATAATCTTACTATAACATAGTTCTCACACATATCTCCTATGTTACATAGTTAAATACATATTTATAAGGGTGGGGACTTTCCCTTCACCACTTATCTAATCCCAAAATAGGTTGCATGTTATTATTAGCCACACATGCAAGTGTGCTAATAATAGACTACTTTTAGTTAACGCACAAGAGTAGATCTATTATTAGCTTGAATCCATGCAAATCACTTCATAGACAATCCTCAAAAAATAGCCAATGCATGTTGCACAAGTCTCCAATTGGTTTGTGTGCTCCACACACTATCTCCAAAAATAGATCCTCATTGTAAAAATGGCTAAGTCCCAAATTTGTCTCTCTTCTTGCGCGGTATCCTTTCCGATACTTCGTGCCTTTGAATGTGCTCTTCGCTCCCACGTTAACCTTCTCTATGTCCTTCACTAAGTACAAAATTCATGATCAACATTGCCCCACACTAGCTGCATTCCCACCCCACCAATGGTTATCTCCAAAATGAATAAAAGGATATGAATAGAAGAATATAAAGAATTTTGATAAATAAAATAATGTCTTTACCTTGCAGTATCTTCTACTTCAACCTAAATAATTAATTTTGGATATTATTCTTTTATCTCCACCTCCAAAGTCTGCCAATCACCGAGTGCGACGTCTTCCTTATCTGGAATATCCACTGTAATTGACTCGATTCATCCCTTACAATCTCTCCCTTCTCATTTTTCTAGACCAACACAATGCTGGACATGGAAGTCATTCTCCCTTCTAGTAAGTCCATCTTTTGAGTGATGAATTTCCCAAGCTCATCCAGCCTTTCCTTGTGTGGTTCTTGAGTTGCTGTAAGGGCCTCGCGCTTCTTATTAACAAGTGATAATCGTTCTACCCAGCCCAATGTATCATCCTTCATGGCCTTCAGGACTTCATTGTCTTCTAAAATGGTCCTGGTTCTTATAATGGCTTCTTGTGCTATACAAATATTCAATGCTTGATCCACCTTCTTTAATTCCTCCTGTAAGATTTGAAACAACCCCTCATATGATGCAATCTTCCACATCATTGAAGACTTTTCCCACTCTAATTCTTGTGCTAGATCCTTTGGTTCTAACATGCGTAGGGTTTCATCTTCAAGCACTAAGTCCACTAATGTACTTACATAATGTATTTCTAAAGGAAACATTTTGGGTACCTTTAGCTCTAAGTGTGGCCTAGCCTTCATGAAATTGTCCCCAATATCCTCTGCCATTCTAATAAAAATAATGTTCTTCTTCTATGCCAAGTATTTTTCCTATTTTAGGCACACTATTTACTCATTCTTAGTCTTGATATCCTCCTCAATGCCTTAATTGTTACACTTTATCCATATTCTGTCATGCCATTTCTATCAAGAATTTCACTAAAACATTTCTCATTTTTTCATTTGACATAATAGTAGGCTTTACTGTTATGTTCCTAGCCTGAGGTGTCTTCTTCAACCTCCTTGATACACAAGAATCCTCACACACATAAAATTCTAGTTCATCCATGTGCGTGTGCATTGACCATGATAGTTTCTTCCTTATGCGCATGGTTGCCATATCTTCATCCATCAACTCCCAGCCATACAACTCCTTTTGTGTCATTGTGCTCTAGAAACGGGTGCAAAAAATTTTACCTATGTCCTTGGCATAGCCCATGGCTAGTGGAATATATTCCCCACTTTTTCTTCTTGATCTAGGCTACTTAGGAACTTGGGATTCAAGATTTAGAACTTGTGCTGCTATGTCCTGAGAAGTCTCAGTTGTTGTCTCATCTACTCCTTTTTCTCCCTCTTCTCCATCCTTCATTTCTTCATATTTTTGTTCTTCCATGTTCTTTGGAGGTGTAGGAGAATTGGGTGCACTTTCCTCAGACTCTTCTACTTCCTCATTCAGCTTTAATTTCCTTCTTCTTTTCTCAGTTGTCTCCTTCTATGGAGAGAGTCGTGGAGACATTGCACTAATTACGAGTAGCACCTTGTGTCCTTGTTCTCCCGAATACTCTCTTAAAACATTTCTCTCCTTGGAATGCATCCAATTTTCATCATCTCCCTCTTATGGATGAGGTGGTATAGTCACACAATCAGCTTTTTCCTTATTTGGAGGTTGTCTTCTGACCTCTATGTTCTAAACTACCACTATCTTCATGTTCTTCTTCTTCATCATCTACTTGAATTGTCTTTGTGGGCTTAGGCACTAGAACATTCTCCATTATATGTATACCTTTTGGTGGCCTTGGGAGCGTGAACTCATTCTCCACATACTTAGTGTCCTCTAGCTTGGGTTTGAGTTATAGGTACATAAGCACTACTCCCATGTCCCCAACTACCAAGATTATAGGCTTCATGCTTATAATATCTTAAATAAGCCTCTCAATGTAGGCATTCTGCCCTGGATATACATATTTCTTTCTCAGAGTGTGGTAGTCACAATCTACCTTTTCGCATTGAAGTTTAGGTAGCATGCATCCGAAAACCAAAGAAATGATTCCTAGAAATACCTTCTATGAAGGCATATGGAAGTTTGCACAATGGGCTCCAAGCCAAGACCACTAGAAGGAATTAAACAATATGGGCAGTGAACTACCTAGCGTATGCTAGATCCGAGAAGTATGATACTTCCTAGATGGTTGTCAGTCCACTTTTTTAAATAATTTAATGTTGTAAACAAAGTAAATCCTATTGTTATTTTAAAATGATTTAGGTATCTCACTTAAAAACACAATAAGAAATAGATCTAATCTAACAAGCTAAGCTAGAATAGAATCCAAAGGTCAAATGATTGGTTTTGGGTCTCTGCAGGTCTGATAAAGGTCTCGGGTAGATCACGGGTGAATGAGGGTGAGATGAAATTAGGTGGGTAGGTCTCTGTTCTAGGCTGTGTGGGAAAACATAGAGACCGGTGTCGGTCGGGGTGACCGATGGTGGTTAGGTGTAACCGGTGCTGATTATTGTGAGATCTAGAAATGTCATAGAACAAGTTTGGTCTCCTTTGTGATTGCACAAAGGACTTTGGTTTGTTGGGAATGAGGTATTGGGTGACTAGAGTAGGCTTTTGTGAGGTTTTAATGGGTATATGGAGGTGAAAATGTGGAGAAAGGTCAATAGGGGCAAGATAAACAATGGATGATAAAATGATGATGAAATGAAATAAACTAGAAAAGTATGATGTTATACTTACTTGGATTCCATTCCTGAATGCTGTGTGTGAGGGATGGAGGTGCTTGATGATGGGTTTGAAGGTTGCAAGTGATCACCAACTGAAGAAAAGCTTCTGCATGGGCTGCATGTACACTCCTCTTTGCTTGGATAGATCAGATCATGGTTGGGATGGTTGTGCAGGAGAAGATGCTCAATCTCCTTCCTTGCATGTGAGTTTTTGCTAGAATTTTCTCTCTGAAGATGCATTATCTCTCTGAGATGTGTTCTTGCTCATCAAATTTCTCCCAATGTTTTCCAACTTCCGACTTCCAACCTTGAGAATAAGGTAGTTTTGGGGTTAAAAGGGTAATCGACGGTGGTCCGGCTTAACCGGTGATGGTTAGGGGTAACCGACGTCGGTCAAGGTGGGATTTCCTAGGTTTACTAAACTAGGGAGATCCTCTGATTTCCTTAGATCTCATGTCATTATCCCATGGATTAGACTAGAGCTTCTTGTGAGCATGTGGGAATGTGGTTAGAGGGAATGTAGGCATTGATTTTTAGGGTTTGGGTAAGTCTTAGTTAGTTATGGCAACTTGTTAAGAATAGGTCTTAGGTTGAGTTGGCTTGGTGAGGTGTCTAAGTGAACTATATGTGTGGATATTATTTAAATAAGATATTTAAATAATAAATATAGTGAGGATAATGCATTAATTTAATTAAATTAATATTAGTGGGGTGAAGGGGGGTCATGGCTAGGTAAATAAATGTAAAAAGGTGCTTATTGTCGAGGGACAAAAGGGAGTGTGACCTAATTTTAGTGTCTACATTTTTCCCCTTTTTTTTGCATAGCTTGTATTGGTAAGTGACACTAACAAAAATAAGATGTGGTTGCCCCATGTGTGGGTGAAGGTGATCCCCCTCAAACTAGGAACTGATGAGGCAGCAGGCTGAAGTGGTGAGTGGTTTGATAAAAGGTAAATGTGAGGAAAAGGCAAGTGGGTACAGGGGAAAAGGGTGAAAGGTCTACTCGGGAATCTAGGTAATGGGTCAGGGTCAAAGTAGCAATATCAAACACACACACACATATAAACTGCATAGCATGCTACCGGGTTGAAGAGCAGGAAAACTCTACATCATCTAAGGTTGATAGGTTTATCCAAACAAGGTTGAAGTGAATCCGGTATCCAAGGTATAGGATATGGTTAGGAAACACAACGTAGGTTAGGTGTAGGAACATTTAGGTATGTTCGGTACACCAAAGGTAGGGTCAGGATAAATGGTCACGAAATAGGCTAGGTAAGGTCATTAGGTCAATCAACACAGGTAACAATGCCACAAGGTATAGCAACACATGAGGTCAAAGGTCACTAGCGATGGTCCAGGTCCAAATATCTAGGTCACGACATGGGTAAGGCCAAGGTAGGGGTAAAAGAATAAGAAGTCCCCAAAGGAGGAAAAATGGAGGTAGGAAGTGATGAGGTCAGGAAAGGTAAGGTAATGGGTTGGGTAAAGGTTGGATGGGGTAAAGGAAGCAAGGTAAAGGGTGGGGTAAAATGGAAAAGTAAGGGAAATGTGTAGGTGAGGGTGACCGATGGCGGTCATGGATAACCAACGTCGGTATAGGAAAATCGGCGATGGTTAGGTAGGGCATGCGGCCGACTGATCTGCTAGTCAATGGGAACCACGTCGGTTAGGTTGGGTTTGCTATAAAAACAAAAAAATCCATGTTTTTATTATTCATTTGTTATTTGTAGTGTGAAGAAATGAAAAAAAGAGAAAAAAGTGAGAAAAGTGTCCGAGAAAAATGGGACAGTGAGCGGGTAGTGTGATTTGATGAGGGTTGGGTTGGTGAGTAGCGGATCGGTCCACGGGATCAGGGTGAGAGAGTTGATTGGGTGGAGGTTATGAGTAGATATTCGGTGATGGAGAGGTGGGAGATGGATCGGGTGGACCACACCACAGCATAGTGGCCAGACGTGCCACCAGATGGGGTGCTCCAGGATGATGAGGTAGGTAGCACCTAACTCTATATTGTAGATTAAATAGATTATAGGTTATGGTTATTTGTTATTTGTAGGGTTTAGGGTTTTGTTGGTTTTTGTATTTTTGGGTGGGAAAAAGTGAAATGTGGGTATGGGGGAATAACGGGAAAAAAGAGGGGGGAGGGTAGTAAATTGTATAGGTGGGTGGGTAGGGTAGGGGTAGTTTAGGTCATTGTAGGTGGGGTAGAAGGGGCAGGGGGAGGTTTATAGAAAAGGGGGTTTGGGAAGTCACGGATTTTCCACGTGATGAGGACCAACATGGTCAAGCTTGACCAATGCGTCATTGGTAGAATCCGGATCGATCACCAAATAGGTGATCGATGCCGGTTTAAGGGTGACCGTGGTCGGTAAAGATGAACCGGTATCGGTCACCAAATAGGTGACCGATGCTGGTTTATGGGTGACCAAAGTTGGTTAGGATGAACCGGCACCGGTCGAGATTTTAGGCACAAGGGTCCAAAAGTGATGTAGGTTAGGTGGTTGAGGTTGATAGGGTAAAAAATAGGGTGGTGGGTAATGATAATTGGTGAATATGGTCATGGTAAAGGTAGATTAATGTTGTGCTTGGATTGGATGTAGGGGAGATCATAGGAGCATATACACCCTACAGGACGGTGGTCCCACCTCTCTCTACCTTGACATTGCATTATGGCTTAGTGACCCCTTTAGAGTTGCAGTAGCACGTGGAGGTAGTGGGCTAGTGGGTGGTATTACTGGCACACTCTGCAGGCATGCTTTTGGCACCCAAGATGGTCACGCTCATCGATAGATGGGACTCCACGACCAACACGTTCCACTTTTGATGGGTTAGATGACCATCACCACATCCCGGGATGTGTTCTAGATTTTGCGGTTACCCATATTGGGGGACCAGTTTACTCTATCTCTCTCTCCTCGAGGCCTCGAGAGGAGTGATCGGGATAGTGTTTGGGGGGGTATAGAGACCTATGGGACCACCACAGATTCCATGTGCCGGTTACAGGATGCCCTAGGTGAGATGAGATATTATCAGGACATCAGGATGAGACGAGGCTAGTGGACTTCTATCCTGATGGAGGTAGTGTGCTACTATGCATCCCGATGATGTGAGAGGATGAGATTTTCCACACATCACATGTGGAGAGAACGGGAGAGGTCATAGCAGCTCTTGAGGCCCAATCAGGGAGAGGCCACCAACGCATGGTGACCAGAGCTAGGTGATGTGCCAGTAGGGACATAGGAGACTGAGGGTGCAGGTGACACAAAGATGGAGGACATCATCGGCGAGATGCCTGAGATGCGGTCACCTGATTTTTGATGTATACTAGTGATTTTTTGATATATATGCGGTTTGCGTGCGAAGATAGTTGTATTTTTTATCACATACCGGCCTACGTGCCAAAGATAGTGAGGATGTATGAGTGATTTTTTATATTTTGAGCATATACCGGCCTGCGTGCTGAAGATATTTTGTATTGATTCATTCATTCTTTTTGTATATATGAGATCGACTATGCCATGCCGACGATGACATTTTGTATTATATATATATATATCGATATGCGCTTGGTGCGAGATGAGATGATGGATGATGAGATAGGCATGTATATTGAGATACACATTTATTGATTTATATGATGAGATTCATGGTATTTTGTGATGTGTTAATGTGTTTATGAGATATTGGTTTATGGCTTGTGTTAGATGAGATATGGATTTGTTACTTTAATGTTTTGAAATTAGGTGAGTTAGGCATAGGCATGATGGAGTTAGGTTTAGGCATGGATTGGAGTCGGGTTTAGGCATGGATCGAGTCGAGGCATGGTTATTGTTAGGCATGGATCGAGAGTTAGGTTAGGCATGGATTAGGTTATGGCATGGATTGGTAGTTATAGGCATGGATTGATACGAGGTTTGGTTAGGCATGGATTGAGTCAGGTTATAGGCATGGATCGAGTCAGGTTATAGGCATGGATGAGTCAGGTTATAGGCATGGTTGAGTTAAAGTAGGTTTAGTTATGATTCATTATTTTGGTGATGAATGATACTATGGGTCATATGTGAAATGTTGTATAATCTATGCATAGTGATGATAGAGAGATGGTAGGTGTAATAAATGTATGTTGTGGTAAGCAACTTGTTATGTATGTGGCTTAATTTCCAATTTTGTTATAAAAGGGGAACTAAGTGAAATGTGATGTAAATGGTGAGTTAGGCATGGTTGATGAATTGTTTTAGGGTAGAAAATGGCCAGCTAACCTCCAAGGGCCCCATGCCCTCGGAGTGCTACCTACATAGTCCCGGTGAAAAGGGACCTCAGGCCGATGTAGTTCTCCCATGAGCTAGGGAAGAATATGAAAATGAGTTGGTAGGTTTTTGGGCATGTTGTGGGTTTAGGTTTAATAGGTGTGGGTAGATTATAGGTAAAAGGATGTAGGTGAAGGTGATTATGGTGAAAGGGAGGATTACCTCAAAGGTAAGCGTCGAGGACCAAGTCCTGTATAAGGTAATCAAAACATAAACAAAGATGGTTAAAAGATAAGAGGGGGCAATAAAGCCACCTGATTGGGTAGGATCATACCGAGTAGATCATACCTTGGAGGGTGATGAACATAAGACCCTAAAGACATTGCATGATTAATGTTCTATGATGAAGGTAGTCACAGGATCACCAAATGTCTAAATTCCAAGATGTCCCTTGAGGTGATTGAGGAAATGAGAGTGGAAATGGTAAGGTGGGTGAAAGGTAGCTAATTTTATATGTTTTGAGTGACAGGGCTTTTGGGCAAGAGGTCCTAGGTCACAATGGGCAAGTCCATGACTAAAAAGTTTTTTTTAATGATATAGATCGATGCGGGAAGTCTATATGGGATAAATAATATGGTACTCCTTGAGGTCTTCGTGAAGTTGATCGATGTGGGAAGCTTTGGTTTCTCTCATTTTTTTTTTTTGAAAAAGCTTCACATAGTTGTCCTTTGAGGAGCGAGTCTATTTATAGTAGCAATTTTGTCGAGAGGAAGATGTCCTTTTGAGGGAGTCATCTTTTATTAGAAGTTTGACTCAAGGAGTTTGGTCCCATGTGAGGTCTTTGAAATCATGGACAAGACCAAGGTGGAGGATAGGACTCTTGTTCAAAAGGCAAGGTGGAATGACCATGGGATCTCATCTAAAGGTAGATGAAAAGTATCCATGAGAATCATGCTATGTGTAGTGTTATGGTACACATATTCAAGAGAAGATAACAAGTGATGGGTACTCACATGATTCTTGTTTAATCATTAGGGAGGTGTATGGAGTGGATAGCGCTCAAGGGATGAGCTTGTAAAGAGACAAAGGGTGAGGTAGGACAACGAGTCAACAATAGAATGGTCAAAGATGTAATGCGTTAAGGGGCTCAGGTTCGGGTTTACCATCAAGTGAGGATAAATGATAGGCACCTGATCCATAGGTATGAGTTACGATGTATGGTCCAAGCCAATTAGGAGTGAATTTTCCCCATTTACTTTTTTTTACTTTGGTTACATGTTGATTTTCTTTCAAGACAAGGTCATCGACTTGGAAGGTTCATTCATGAACACATTTTTCATAAGCACGTTTGATACGTTGTTGGTAAACTTGAAGGTGATCCAGAGCATTAAGATGATGTTCATCTAATAACTCTAGTTGTGCTAAGTGGTCCTGATGAAATTCATCATCAGTAAGCATGTCATGGAGAGAAATGTGAGAGTGAGGGGATCTAGGACTTCAAGAGGTAGAACAACCTCTGTACCATAGACCAGTGAAAAGGGTGTGGCCATAGTGGAAGTGTGAATACTAGTGTGGTATGCCCATAGGGAAAAAGGAATGTGCATATGCCAATCCTTCCCAGTATCATCAACCACTTTCATGAGAATTTTGTTGAGGGTTTTGTTAGTGGATTCAACTTGGCCATTGGTTTGTGGGTAATAAGGTGATGAGAAACTAAGTTGAATGCCGAAGGCATCACAAATTTTTTGCAATGTTTTGTTTTTGAATTGTTTTCCATTGTCAGTGATGAGGTGATGAGGAACACCAAAGTGACAAATGATGTGATGGTTAATGAACTCACATATCTTCTCAGCTTTTGTGGAGATGAGTGGTATGGCTTCCACCCATTTTGTGTAGTATTCGGTAGCAGTTATGATCCATTGATGGCATTGGGAAGAATGAGGATTGATTTCTCCGACAAGATCCAAACCCCATTGAGAGAAGGGCCAAAGGTCGAGTGACCTGTATAATGATGGCATGACATTTCACACAATGGGTGTATGATGAAGGTTGGAATGTTGTTGACATTTTACACAACAATGTTTGACATAGTCGCAACAATCATGGTTAAGGGTCGGCCAGTAATAGCCTAGGCGAAGAATACGCTTAGCAATAACAAGGCCACTAAAGTGACCTCCACATATGCCATCATGAACCTCCTTAATGGTATAAGGAATTTCAGAACTTGTGAGGCATCGTAAGAGAATACCATCAAAGCCATGTTTATAGAGGAGTCCCCCCAGAATGACAAATGAGAGACCTTTTTAAGGAAGGCACGTTGTCCATTACGGGTGAGATCAGGAGGTAAGATGGAGAGAAAGGTAGTTGGAGTATTGTTTATACCAAAGGTCACTCGGGTCAGGGGTGTCGGTTTTGATTGAGTAAACATCATGAGGTAAATAAGAAGGTGAATGGAGGCATTATATGGTGACAAATATTTTGGAATCGGTAGGGGAAGCGGGTATTTGGGAAGCTAAGCAGGCCATGGTATCGAAAAATTTGTTGGTTGAACGTGGGATGGTTTGAAGGGTGTAACGATCAAAGGTGGTCAAAAGTATGTCTACATGATGTTTATACTTTTGAAGTATCTCATTATGACATTGGTACATACCATTGACTTGGTTGATGACCAATTGTGAATCACCAAAGATGTGGATTGATTTGACATCTAGGGCATATGTGGCTTGGAGACCTAGTACGAGCACTTCATACTTCGGCAATATTGTTGGTGCATTCAAAGTCTAGTTTGAAAGACAAAGGCATGGGTTCTCCATCCAGAGGAATGAGGATAATACCAGCCCCACCCCCACGCTGACACTTGGAACCATCGAAGAAAATGTCATTTGGTAAGGGGGTTCATCCAGGGAAAGAGTAGCAATTGACTCATCGGGAAAGTCAAAATTAGAGGGTTGATCCCCGAAATAGGTGCGTCGGCCAGTTGGTCGGTGATAGCTTGGCCCTTGATGGACTTTTGATGAATGAATTTGAGGTCAAGATCAGCTAAAAGCATAAGCCATCATGCGGCACATGCTGATTTTGATAAGGTTTGGCATACATGAAGTGTAAGGGATCGGTGTTGGTCACGACATAGGTTTTGTGGTTGAGTAGGTAATGGCGGAGTTTGGTGGCAATGAAAAACTAAGGCTAAGAAAAGTTTTTCTAGATGGTTGTATCGGGTTTCATAGTCCAAAAGAGTATGGCTTATGTAATAAACCACTTGCTCCCTGTGTTGTTCATCACGATGAGTGAGCATGGCTCCCAAGGAATGATCGGTAGCTGATATGTATAGGTAAAAAGGTTGATCATCTTTAGGTGGAATGAGTACAAGTGGTGGTTGGAGAAGGTATTGTTTTAGGGCCTCAAAATCTTTGTGATAGTCATCATCCCATTTAAAGGAGACATCCTTCCTAAGCAGATGATGAAATGGTTGACACCGATCAGATAATTGTGAAATGAAATGGTGAATGGACTATAATTTACCTTGCAGGCTACGGAGTTGTTTAAGGTTAGTGGGTGGAGGCATTTCTAGAATGGCCTTGACTTTAGCAGGGTCAACTTCTATACCACGGAGGGAAACAATAAATCCCAGGAGCTTTCCTGAGAGAACCACAAAGATGCACTTTTTAGGTTGAAGGTGGACGTAATATTTAATGAGGTGGTCAAAGATGGTTTTGAGGATGGTGAGGTGCTCGGAGTGACATTTAGATTTGGCCAAGAGATCATCCACGTAATCTTCCAATATGTGATGCATGATATCATGGAAGATGTAAGTCATAGCATGCTGATATGTAGCACTAACATTTTTAAGGCCAAAAGGCATGACTCGATAGCAAAAATTCCCAAGGGGTGATGAATGTGGTCTTGTGTTGATCTTCTAGGGCAAGAAAAATTTGGTTATAACCCGAGAAGCCATCCATGAGTGAGAGAATCTCATGACCAGTGGTGAGGTCAACCAGTTGATCAATACCGGGCAAGGAAAGTCATCTTTTTGGGTAGGCTAGGTTGAGGTCACGGAAGTCCATGCAAATGCGAGTCCCCTGTTGCTTTAGTAATAGGGACAATGTTAGAAATCCAACGAGGATAATCAATGGGTAAGATGAAGGAAATGAAAGAAGGTGCTTGAAGTTCTTCTTTGATGAGAAGAGCAATGCGAGGGTGCATTTTCCTCAACTTTTGTTTGATAG
This sequence comes from Taxus wallichiana var. yunnanensis, assembly GCA_018340775.1. Taxonomy (NCBI): domain Eukaryota; kingdom Viridiplantae; phylum Streptophyta; class Pinopsida; order Cupressales; family Taxaceae; genus Taxus; species Taxus wallichiana. The sequence goes on along the minus strand of CM031240.1, from coordinate 423,389,909 downwards.
GTTTGGCATCGGGAATGGTTACGATATTGTGGACCACTATGGTGGGGTCAATACTGGGCATGTCTATGTAAGACCAAGTGAAAGCATGGTTATGATCTCGAGAGAAAAGAAGTGATGGCTTCTGTTTAGCAAGCATCTAAATATTGTCTGATCTTTAGGATGTGTGGGTCATCTTGAGTATGAATGTTGATCTCGATAGTCGATTCATTCAACATGGTTTGCATCTCAGAGGGTAACGACCAGATGAATATATGAGTCTTCACACCAAGGTAGGTGAGTATGGATTCATCATCCTGACATTGAATGACGTTAATTGTAGGTGTGTCATCATCGATCATTTCAGGATACAGAATGGAAGAGTGGAAGGGGCCTCGCCTTCACGTTGATAAGTCAAAGGCCCCAAGGAAATGGTGTTTATGAAAAAAAAAATTAGGGGGATAGATTCAAGATCCATCGACTCTATCGGTGAGGGTGGTGATGAAGGTGGAGTGGTGAAGGTGGTGATGAAGATGAAGGTGGAGAAGGGCTAGGGTCCTCAATGAGTTCAATGTGGGCCTGTTTGGTAGGAGGTTCGGGAAGCCAATACCACTATGGTCATTATGTTTGTGGGTGGTACATGGAATAATAGTATGGTGGCCTTGCTCATAAAATCCAAAACCAAAACCCTTCCACACACAAGTGGTGTAGGAAGGTGTGGGTGAAATGGTGATTGGTAAGTGATTGGAAGTCAATGGAAAATGGGTGGGGTTGTGATGGTGGTTTAGGTGTGTAAGTGGTAGTATCAAGTCCCCCATAGGTGAGACTAGTACGAAGATGAGGAGGACCATAAAGGAGGCATTCTCCTATATGGTGATCATAGTGAGGGTGTTGGTGAAGGCTTCCATACTCTGTGCGGAGTAAGGAATGTGTTGACACTATATAGGCGGTACTCCCCCAGAGTGAGGCATTGAAAAACACCTTCCAAGGGATCAGTGGTTGGTATGTAGGTAGTTGGAATGGATGATGTGTCGAGGTCGATGCGGAGGTGGAGTTAATGGATTGGGAAGCTAATGGGTCAGCCATGGAGGTTATAGCAATGGTAGGAATGGAGGAGGTATGTGTGGTGAAAGCAGTGTTGTATTGGTAGGTGGAGGTGTAGGTGAAGTGGTATTGGTTGCGGAGGTAGATGGCTTGACAGGTATGAGCACATCATTAGGTTGGTAAAGCATGTTGCATGTTTTGAAAGGTGATGGGTCAGCTGGAATGGTATAAGTGTGTCCTTCGTGTTCAAACTTTACACAATGATGCAAAGTGGAAGGAACACAACCCATGACATGGATCCAGGGTCTACCAAGCAACAAGTTATATTGGAATTCCCCCTCCAAAACGTAAAACAATTCTAGAATAGTGTGGGGGCCCACGTGAATGTGAAGGATGATAGTTCCTAGTGTGGAGGTGATAGCGTTGTTGAATGAACACAACATGACCGGATGTTTATGCATGTAATTGTCAGGTATGCACATTTGAGAAAATGCATGGGATGAAATGATGTTAATGCTAGTGCCTCCATCAATCATCACATGACGTACCCATATGTCATCAATGTGGATGGAGATGAAGAGGGCTGGTCCGGGTCATCATTTTGGTGTGGCGCGATCTCCTCTCTCGAGAAGCTAAGGGAGGCCACTTGGTGAACAAGGTGAGGTGAGGATGAAGGTGGTAATTTGGTGAGAGAGGCTACATGATGGGGTGTGATAATGGAGGCTACGGGTGTAGGGTCATTGGGTAAAACCTCAATAGATTGAAGAACCTCCATGAGAGCTTGACGATGGGATTCCGAGGTTTGGATGAGGTCATATAAGGACATTTTGAGGGGAGATTGGTGTAATTGTTTGAGCATGGTGCGATGTGTGACACCATTAGAAATGGGGTATGTGGGGCCATGGATAGTTATTTTAGGTATGGGTGCAGATGGTATGTTGGGTATAGGATTGGTTGGTGGGTCGATTTGCCTTTTCTTTTCCCTTACACATGTGTAGTGACATGTATCATGTTGATTTGAGGGAGTTGGAAAATGGAGAAGGTGTAGGATGAGTGGTATAACGACATGAAGGGAAAAAACCTACTAGAAGAGAAAAACCTTGTGAGGTCAGTTGGGTGCAATGACATTTGGGTGGTGGCATGGCAAGTTCTCTGATGTGAACCATGTTAATTTCAAATCTTGAGGGTGGCTCTAGGAGCTGTGAGGGTGGAGGTTGTGGTTGTTGAGTGGGCAGTGTGGGAATGGGTGTTGGTGAAGAAGGATCCTCGTCGAGAAGGTCATCATCATCAAATTTGGTTTCTGGTGGACATAATTGGATAAGGATGGTTTTGAGGCCTTGCAGTTTCTCCACATCATGCCACGCACACACGATGGTATGCACAAATTTTAGTATCATCAAACCCTTTTGGCTTGGGTTTGAGGGGGTCATAAGGTCGGAGTGGTGGTAATGTGATAATAGAAGTCTCGAGGAGGTTGGTTAAAATTTTGGCATAGGACCTGCTAGTGGATCACAATGGGAAGTGAATGTGGGTTTGGGTGTAGGTGTGGTTGATTGTCGAGGAACTATTTTTGGAAGAGTAGGAATGGGTCGAGTTATGGTTTTAGGTGCCGGTGTGGTTTTAGGTATCGGTCATGTTTGTTTGGGTAGGGTACATAGTAGATGGATGGGTAGGAGGGTGTGTGGTTGTTTTGACTACCTTATTGTGGGGTAGTGGGGTTTTTTTTTGGGTTGCACCTTCTTGGGTAAAGGTGATGTGGGTGTACGAGGTCTAGAAGGAAAAGTAGATGGAGGAAGAGGGTGAGTTACCCATGGGGATAATGAGGGTGTTGTGAAGGTAGATGACGGGTCATACTTGGGGTGTGAGGGACAATGACTGAAGTGTAGTGGGTAGTGAAGCAATAGCTGAAGGTATTGGAGGTATTGGTGGTAAAAAGACTGCAGGTGTGGGTGTAAGTCATGTTGTGTGCCTAGGTAGGTTAGAGGTTTGTGAGGAAGGAATGGGTTGTTGTGTTATTGGTTTATGGATGGGTGAAGGTTGCTTGACCATGTTGGGTAGCTAAGGTCTTAAGACAGATGGGACAAGTGTGGGTGTGATTGGTGTGGGGTATGAGGTCGATGAGTTTGTTTCTTTGGTTTGGGTGTCGAGTAGGTGTGGTATTGACATTGGAGGATGTAGCTAAATCTAGTTTAATAGGTGGATGAGTAAGGTTGGTGGTCGGGTGACCCCTAAAGTGGTAATAGGTTTAGTTGAGGAAAATGTTGTAGGTATGGGTTTGGGTTTAGATGTAGGTCGGGTTATGGGTAAGGGTGTGGTTTGAGTGCTAATAAGTATCATGGAAGGGGTTGCGATAGAGGTGGTTGTATTTGGTTTGATTGGTCGAAATGTGTTTGGGTAGATAGTGGAGGTATCAGTGAGGGATCTCTGCATCTGTGTTGAGATGAGGAGTAAGAGGTGCCCCCATAGTAAATCCCTATCCACATAATCTAAGTGATCAGCCAAATGTGAGAATCGACATGTCTGTGGGTGGAGTTGGTGAGGACCTAATGGAAATTCCCATAAAATGTGTCTTAGAGATGGGGAATTGGCTAGCTTCAGCTTCCATGGGTAAGAGAGCTAAAAGTAGGTCTGTTGGATTTTGGGTAGCTGATGGAGAATGCTCACCAAGAGGCAAAGGTATCTCAACTAGGTCTATGATGGGTGGAGGAGATGATGGGAGCTCCTCTATAAGTGGAGGAACAGATGATGGGCCCCCTCTGTGGGTGGAGGAGGTAATGGGTGCTCCTCTGTGGGTGGAGGAGATAATGGGAGCTCCTCTATGGGTGGAGGAGGTACTGTAGGTAAAGGTTCTCTAAGTGGTGAAGCTAGGGGTGAGATGGTCTCAATGTTAGTGGAAGACCCCTCATTGGTGATGAAGGAGATGAAAGGTGTTCCTCTTTGGTGAAGGAATAGGGAGGTTGGTTCCAATGTGGAAGGAGGATTTCGGGCTAGGATCTCCTCTATGGAAGGAATGTGGGGTAATTGAGAGGTGACAGTACCTCGTTAAAGATAGCATGAACCTCGCGGGTATGGGTATCATGAGTTGATGTCTCACCGGTTTGATTGGATGAAGGGGCATGGTTGGGAAATGGTTTTTGAAGATTTGTAGATTTTGGTTGGGGTGGCATTGGGATTATCCATAGTTAACTCACCTTTCTCGAGCATTTCTTGGACAATATTTTTGAAAGTGATGTAGTTGCCATCACTATGACCCTTTACTCGATGATAGTTATAGAAATCATGTTCTTTATACCATGCGGGCATGGGGTGAGCAGGGTCAAAACTAGTGTGTGGTTTTATAGGTGGAAGGGTGATGGCTCCAACTTTGATAAGCTTTTCTAAGATAGAAGAGTAAGGTTCCCCAATTGGGGTATATTTTCACTACTCTCATCTGAATTGAAAAGTCTGGACAGGTGAGAGATTAGATGAGGGTGTAGCTTGATTTGATGGATGAGTTGGGCCGGCCTTGAGTACCACTGCGTTATTAGTGGTGCCCTTAGCTTTTGAATAATTGGTTTGTGGTTTGGAAGAAGAAGAGGTATCATTCGACTTGAATGCCAAATTCTTATTGCGTAATTGGATTTTCTTCTCTTCGATGGCCCGAATCTCTAACTTTCGTGCCATAGTGAATGCCTCATCAAATGTTTGGAAGGTTTGGACCTGCAAGGTTGGGGAGATATGTCTAGTGCAAGCTCATGTGAAGAGATCGATGAGTTCAGTTTGTGGCAGTTGGAAGGTAAGTTGATTGATCAGGCTGCGCCAGTGAGTGACAAAATCTGCGATAGATTCATCCTCATACTGATGTGTGGAATATAGATCGGTCATGGTAACCTTCTTGATGATATTGATAGAGAAATGATCCAAGAAGGCTTGGGCTACTTGATTGAATGAGAATATAGAGTGTTTAGGTAACCCACTATACCAATCTAATGCAGGTCTAGTGAGGGACATGGGAAAGGTTCTCAAAAGCAAGGCATCATCATGAGCGATCAGATAACACCCATGTTTGAATGACCAAAAATGTTGTTGTGGGTCTTCTTTTACTATTGAAATGATTGAATTTAGGCATTTCCCAATGCACATGGTATGAATGGATAGGAATGGATGGGTGAATAGGCTCATTGCAAATCTCATCATAGGTGAGAGTGTTGCGGGAGCTGAAAACCGATGCCTCCAATGTCTGCATCTTGTCCAACATCAATTTAATTAGGTCATTGGTGGGTTGTGATGATTGGATGCCTCTGTAGTGTGAGAGGTTGGTTTTGGGCATATAACAAGGGTGGCACTCTAGTGTATGGGGCTTCCATGTAGGGTGGTGGAGAAGAAGGTAGTGAAATAGGGGTATGTACCGGAATGAATAATGGATGAAACAGAGGTTGTTGGTAGTATGTATATGGGGGGGTGGAAGGGTCGTGGTAACCCTAGTGGAAATAGGGGCTAATGATTGTGGAATGGAAAGAACCACGTTCGAAATGGGGTAGGGGTCACCAACACTTTGGAGGTGGTAATGTAGCTACTATAGGTATGTGTGAGACATTAGGGTGGATGAGGTTGTGTTTGGGGTAGTCATTGAGGGTATGGTGGATGTAATGGGTGCCATAGAGGTAGTAGAGACATGGAAGTCGTCATAGCGGGTATAGGACCTAACTGTGAAATGACTGGGGGTAAGGTGGATGTGGGCAGCACGGAGCCAGATGGGGCCGATGCGGAGTGGGTGTGAGAGTCGGGGGATAGATACGGGCATGCCATATATCAATTTACCTAAGACTCGTCTCGAGTGGATGAGTGGGAAAGGTAAAACTGTAAGGCAACAGGTTCTGATCAAGGAGTCATGTGAACTCCTCATCTCTAGTAGTGATAGTAGTAGGCTAGATGGGATCCATGGTTGGTGATAAAATAGAAGGTGGTGAAGGACTAGGTGGGAGTGGTTGACAACTAGCGTGAAATACGAGTGCGCTTGCTTGTCTTCAGGTCAGCACCATGTGAACCAGTATTGATCAGGTAGGGTTGCTTCTCTGTAAATGACACAGAGAACAACAGGAATAGGTGAATCTAGTGATAAAAAGTGGATGAAGTACCAAATGGTGGCTAGAATGTGAAATAGGCTAACCGATGCTGTTAGGGAAAACTCGATTCGATTAAGGGGTAACCACTTCCGATCACTATAGAAAATGGACAGTGAGTGAAAAACAAGGCAAAAGGTAAAATCTGATAGGTATGCCAAATCTGAAGATGTTTAAAACATCAATGGGAATAATGATAGTGATAGAGACTGTGAAAAGTGGAAGAAAGTGAAGTAAAATTTCCTTTTGAGTAGGTTAGCAAAAGGACCTAGAACCGATGTCGGTTGGGTATAACCGATGGCGGTCAAGGGTAACCGATGATGGTTATTGTGAAATTGAAATAGTGATGAAAGAAAGTGGTTGTGAATTAAAATATGATGTAGAATCAGACCCAAATTATGAGAATGATGATGATATGGCCTAGGCACACTCAGGTGAAGCTGAAATACACCAGCTATGATGAGGAGCATGTAAGGATGAACAAAAAAGTGATGAACATGATCTCTCACCTCAAAATGCAAGCCAAGCAAAAACACTAAGAAAATGCAATCCTAGGAGTGCCTTTTCTATTATGTTTGTTTAGCTTATGCTATTTAGGGACTGACACATGAATTGTGAAATAGAGTTTTTGGTGAGGATGGCTTCCTAAAAAGGAGATCTAAAAGGTGAGGTTTCAGGTATGTTATGGTGGGGGCGGGCTTTGCTCTAAAGTATGACTCGATAGAGAAATGAGATGGGTGCCCACTATGTCCTCATATCATGTGATCACCTACAACTTCTTCTAGGTAGGATGTTTGTTTAAGAATGTATGTATTTTGAATTTTTGTGTGTTTGGTAAGACTCGAGAGAAAGAAAAGGATAGAAGTGCTTTTCTATGATTCATTTGTCAACCATCAGTGGTAATGACTTCCAGCGTATAGGTTGCCCTCAATTAATGTGAGCTAATGCAATAAATCAGAATGGAATGCACTTATTTTAAACCCAAATTGAAAATGTGAAATTGATGACACAAATAAGATGAAGAGGAAGAGGGATGCTCTTTCACAAATGTAGAAAAACATGAAGAAATGGTTCTTTTTAATTACACCAAAAGAAAGGTTTCCTTTAGAGTAAATAGAAAGAAGAAATGGTTACCAAGGAAGAAAATTAGTGTGTATGCTTTTTAGAAGGGAAAAAACACACAATTTTTCCTAGGAATGAATGAAATGCAAGGAACCCCGGATGGGTCCCATCAGGCATGCCAAAATGTTTCACCTTTTTCTTAGATCGTTTCTTTGAAGTGTTGATGAAATAGATAGGGTAACAAGCATAGGAGGAATACCTGTTCAAATGTCATTTGATGGGTTGTTGCACGTGTATGACTTCCAAATCCACAGCTGATCATGAGAGCTTCCTTTTGGCTAGGAGGAACTACATGTAATGAAAACAAGACCACCAAAAGGAATTAAACAATATGGGCAGTGAACTGCCTAGCGTATGCTAGATCCGGGAAGTATGATACTTCCTAGATGGCTTTATCAATCCACTTTTTTTAAACAATTTAATGTTGTAAACAAAGTAAATCCTATTGTTATTTTAAAATGATTTAGGTATCTCACTTAAAAACACAATAAGAAATAGATCTAATCTAACAGGCTAAGCTAGAATAGAATCTAAAGGTCAAATGATTGGTTCTGGGTCTCTACAGGTTTGATAAAGGTCTCGGGTAGATCACAGGTGAATGAGGGTGAGGTGAAATTAGGTGGGTAGGTCTCTGTTCTAGGCTATGTGGGAAAACACAAAGACCGGTGTCGGTCAGGGGTGACCAATGGTGGTTAGGTGTAACGGTGCCGATTCTTGTGAGATCTAAAATGTCACGAGAACAAGATTTGGATCTCCTTTGTGATTACACAAAGGACTTTGGTTGGTCAGGATGAGGTATTGGTTGACTGGAGTAGGATTTGGCAAGATTTTAATGGGTATATAGAAGTGAAAATGTGGAGAAGGTCAATAGGGGCTAGATAAACAATGATGATAAAATGATGATGAAATGAAATAAACTAGAAAAGTATGATGTTATACTTACTTGGATTCCATTCTTGAATGCCTGTGTGTGAGGGATGGAGGTGTTGATGATGGGTTTGAAGGTTGAAAGTGATCACCAACTAAAGAAAAGCTTTTTCATGGGTTGTATGTACACTCCTCTTTGCTTGGATAGATCAGATCATGGATGGGATGGTTGTGCAGGAGAAGATGCTCAATCTCCTTCCTTGGATGTGAGTTTTTGCTGGAATTTACTCTTTGAAGATGTGTTATCTCTCTGAGATGTTTTCTTGCTGTCAACTTTCTCCCAATTTTTTCCAACTTCTAACTTCCAACATTGAGAGTAAGGTAGTTTTGGGGTTAAAATGGTAATCGACGGTGGTCCATCTTAACTGGCGATGGTTAGGGGTAACCGACGTTGGTCAAGGTGGTATTTCCTAGGTTTACTAAACTAGGGAGATCCTCCTGATTTCCTTGGATCTCATTTCATTATCCCATGGATTAGACTAGGAGCTTCTTGAGCATGTGGGAATGTGGTTAGAGGGAATATAGACATTGATTTTTAGGGTTTGGGTAAGTCTTAGTTAGTTATGGTAACTTTAAGAATAGGTCTTATGTTGAGTTGGTTTGGTGAGGTGTCTAGTGAACTATATGTGTGGATATTATTTAAATAAGATATTTAAATAATAAATATAGTGAGGATGATAAATTAATTTAATTAGAGTAACGAAATTAATATTAAAGGGGTGAAGGGGGTCATGGCTAGGTAAATGTAATAAAGGGTGCTTATTGGTCGAGGTATGAAAGGGAGTGTGACCTAATTTTAGTGTCTACATGCGCCACTCTTCTTTGAATGGTGAGAAAGAGTCTATCATACCACATCTCTACCCTCTACTTGAATGGTTCGCTCATTGATCCATCACACAAGTACTTCAAAATATTTCCACAAGTGACTTATGTTTTGTGGGGTACTCCCAAATCTTTTCATTTGGCCCATCAGGAACCCCAATCTCCATAAACACTAAAGACAATAACATAACGTCAAAAATTATTTTTTCAACCTGTCCACGCTTCTTCAATGATTGTCTTCGCTATGTGATCTATAATATTGTAGACCACTCCTTGAGGCATCTTCTTTCCGATGTGTAACCATATTGTGTTTACCTATGACCATCTTCCTTGGTCATTCAACTTTGTTACAAGATGTGTATTGCACTCTCGGGTACTTCTTTAATTTTTCAATCTCCATGCCACACGGACCCTTGGTATACTACAATTTCTTCCTTTTCTCTAGGATTGCGGCCTTATCAGTTAAATCACTCTCTAAATCTGCTCTTGAGGCCCTTAGTCCTATCACTATTGAAATCAAAGCATATGTGATTCTAACCCTCCATCCGGAAAAGTAGAAGAAGTCCTCATGGACTCTACTCATCAACCACCGATACAATGGTTCATACTTTCCAAAGTATGGTAACTCATACAATTGGTAGAATCCATTTTTCTTCAATAACTTCTTACCCGTGTCATCGTATATCGGCATATATTTTGTTGTGGGCTTGTTCATTTTTGTGCTCAACAATGCATCTAGCTCCTTGTTGGACCCCTAGAATATTGACCAAGTATGAAGGTGCGTAGGCATGCAAGATCCTAGTTATAGAATAACAGGAAAGGAAAAATCATGCAAGAGAAGGGTTTAAGGAAGCATGTGGCTTGCGACACGTGAAGAAAAAACTAAGGGTTTGGGACTTAGTCAATTTGGACGTCTGGAGCAGAACATGTGAAAAGCATGACCCGATTGTGCATGGATAAGATGCTAGCTTGGCAGGTTGGCCCAGGAAGGAGCATGCCTACGATAGAATCTTCTAGAAGAACATCATGGGATAAAGTGGAAAGCTTAGGCTTGAGAAGCATGCTTGCATGGAGGACCACATTTGGACACTTGGCACTAGATCTAAGGGCGCTGGAGGGTGAGTTGGTAGTCTAGGAAAGCTATAAATATAAGCACCTACAGAGATAGAAATATATACATAGAGAGTGGGCGGAGCTTGTAGAAATGCTACGAGGACTCTGTCAAGTGGATAGTTGTATTCGGGAGAGGATGCATTAGGCTTAGGGGTTGTAAATTTTCTTTTTGGTAGCTTAGTTACATAAGTCTAGTGCAATGCATGACTATGGTTTGCTTCTCTGCGACCCTCTGTAATGGTTCCATGGATGTAATAAGGTTGCCTGTTATAATATATACATGAATATCAATGATTTTGATGCATACTTCTCTCTTATGAGTTCTCTTTCCTTTCATGCTAAGTATGGATGCTTGTATGTTTCTTTCTGTCATAATACATGTTATGGATTCATTAAGTACTCGGTCTGAAATGACTGCAAGGATCTAGAGGCCGTTCTGAGCCCTATGGTTCTTGTATGTCCTAACTTCCCTTCTGGAATATCTTACAAAAATCATAGATGATGTTTCCCACTAAACTCACATAAAAGAGAGACTCGGTACCCGTGCATGCCTCGGGTGAGTGCCCAACTTTCATTGGGTGATAGTTCGGCGTGCATGGGGTTCCTTTGTTTCGTGATAGGAGTAAAAATGACTACATCTTGGTTCTGTTACCAGGAACTCTTTTGAAGTTGCAATGGGATTTAACATACATCATGATATGTGTAATGAGTAATGACAGAGTGGTTAACATTGGAAGGTGTTCAATCATGGTTCAAGAGTACAGAGGATGAATTTGCTCGGTGATACAACACTAGACTGAGTTTAATGCATGTAGATGGGTAGAAGATAATCTCTACCAAGATCTCGTATGAAATTTTTTTCTACTACTTCCCTGTGGAACTGTATGAATAGATCTCACCTATGCATCTAGATCCAGTTGGCATTATGGATCACATTTTAGGACCTAAGAAGAATACCAAAGGCCGAAGGATGCAGATCTAACATGGACCCATGCTATGGATCATTGGTGGAAAGGAGTATTGGTTAGCTACACCCTGGAGTATGCCATTTCCACATATTCTTGTCTGGAGGTTACTGAGTTTGAGTTTCTAAGGGAATCCAAAGGATCATTTCTATGTGCTATCCCTCTAGCTTTGAAGATCTTGATGATTACCATGAGTTTAGAGGCTTTCCCAATGGCTAGCTAAACCATTCTGAGCGCTGGGTGAGGAAGCTAGGGTGGAGGAAGATGGAAGATGTCGTGACAGAGAAGGATAGGGAGGAAAGATGACTCAAGTATGGTGAAGCACGTGAAAGGGAGATTTCTAGATGACACGAGGTTGTAGGTGTGATGGATGTATGGCAGCAGATGTTGTGGGAAGGATTTGAGGTTCATGTTGAGGACATGGAACTCGAGCGCGATTTGTGTAACCCCATCTTAGTAAGAACGTGAGAGAAACCCCTTCAGATTCTGATGAGAGTTCGTCATGCAGAGAAACAAGAACAGTTGGCGCACATTCGAGCCCACCTAGTGACCGGACCCTGGCACTTGGTTTTCCAGATTAGGGGATAATATTATTAATCTAGTTGGCTACATTGGAGGTGATCGTTCTATGCCCAAGAGGTATAATTTCTCATTTGGGACTTCTATGGCTGCAAACACTAGCCCAGTGTTAGGACTTTTCGGGAAAGGTATAGGCACACAAGCATTTGGTCTCATGTCTAGGAGTGGCGCGGGGTATACTATTGGTAGTGGGGCATTGTCACAGACCGTAGGCACACAACTCAGTGGAACTATGGGGACCCTTGGCATGACCACTTCAAGACCTAGTGGGCTTGGTGGATCTGGTGGTTTAGGACCTGGTGGACCTAGTGGATCAAGTAGTGGAGGAAATATAGGTAGAAACCAAGGATCTGGCGGAGGAGGATTTGGGCCCCAACCACCCCCACAAGTTTTCTTTGAAATGTCTCTACATTTTCTCAATTATAGAGGCATTGAGGATGTTGTGGAACATGTTCACAAATGTGAACTGCTATGGCGTGCGAAGGGTGTCACAACCCCATAACAGAAGGCTAGTCAGTTTACAACCACGTTGCAAGGGCGTGCACATAGCTGGTATAGGAAGTATGACCCTCATCAAATAGTGGTGGACTATACTACTTTAAATAATGCATTCTTGGTAGAATTCCACATTCCTGAGTTTGAGTAGAAGAGCATCAATGCTTTGAAGGAGATTCAACAAGGAATGACAGAGAGTGTGCGGGAGTATGATGTGCACTTTAAAACTCTCTTGTCTAAATTATCATATGATATTCACCCTTCACAACATGCTCAGTGGTTTGTTGGAGGGTTGATCACCCCTTTTAGAAGGGCCTTATCTCATAAAAATTTTACAGACCCGCGTGAGGCATTGGAAGCTACCTTGCATGCCGAGGCTGTTGGTAGTGTTGATACTGGTGTTAGCCCATTCTTGGAGGCTCAAATTGTTGCTATGGCCAAGCAGTTGGAAAAATTGTCTACAAACTCAGCCCATGAGACTCACAGTGGTTTGTGGTGGACAGATTGTGAGATAAAGGGGCACATTAAGGATAATTCCCTCGGAGGACGATACACGTTGTGGTGGTAGATTGTGAAATTTGTCATGGGGACCATGATGTAAGTAGGTGCCCCTTGCTAGAGCATGCAATCAGGAAGAATGTGTTGGTGTCCATTTTGATCCTCTATTATTTTGCCATCTTTCCCCTTTGTTCTACGTGCTCTAAAAAACATTTTTCTTCAAACTTGGTGGTCTACAAACTTTGTTCTCTAGATTGAATGCTTTCAAGGCTCACAAACTTATTATTTTGCCACATTTTGAAGGAAAAATACATGTGTGCCTTACTTTGTGCCCTAAATTTCCAAATCCATGGGCCTCTGTCATTTTTTTCCATTTTTCTAGCCTATGGAGCTCGTAGTTGCTCGTTTTTTGCTCTTTTCCCTCAAAATATCTATCCCCATGGTTGAAACTTGCATAAAATCAATTTCCCCTTGTTTTTTGAGAAAAAAATCCCTCACCCACGAAGAAAAAATCAAATTCGGGCATCTCTGTAAATTTTGTGTTTTTTGACGGTTATACGGGTGTCATTTTCCCGTCAAAATTAAGCTCAAATGATGCCTCATACGTGGCCACTTCTGGTTGGATAAGGATCGATGGGTTTTCTATAAAAACTTAACATTTTTGGCCTTTGGAAAATTTCACATTTTTTCCCGCAACCCCACAGGTCCTAGAGGAGGGACACATGTCATGTTCTTGTGCTAGGGTAGAATGGAAGGCGGGCGGGGAACTTAAGGCATTTTTTGTTATTTTTGGCAAAGGGAAAAATGGTGTGGAAAGGCCCATGGGTCCGTAATGGAGTGAGGGATGGACACGTGGCAGGCGTGGAGGAGAGTGCGGGCCACCGGAGGTAGAAGGATTTTTTTCCTTTTGGTAGAAAAAGCTAAGGTGAAATTTTGGAGCGTGGCCCCATGGCCAATCACAGGTGGACACGTGTCCATGAGAAGTCAGAATGGGGGGGTGAATTTCTTGGTGACTTTGAAGTTTTAACTTCAAATGGATCAAAGTCAAAACTTGGGCCAAAGTTCCACAACCAATCCAGGTGTGACACGTGGCCAATTTTGAAAGTCAAAGGAGGAGCGGGCCGATGGAAAACTTAATGATTTTTTAGCTTTGTTTTCTAAAGTTAAAAAATGGGATGCATCTCCGCTCCAATCAACGATGGACACGTGGCGGGTAGAGTGGGTTGGTAGAGGAAAAGGGAAATTTTTCCCTTTTGTAAAAAGACTCAGTGTGGAAATTTGAAGCGCTAGCCCGCGAACGAACCACAAGGGGACACGTGGCAGGGAGGAATCGGAGGTACGAGGCCCGTGGAAGGAAAATTGAAAATTTTCCCTTGGCGAAAAAAAGGGGTCAAAACATGAAATAAGCCCACGGTTTTTTAGCGATAGAGAGGATGACACGTGTCAAGGAAAAGGCGAAGGTACGGGCCCATGGGGAAAAAGTGAAAATTTTCCAAATTTCAAAAAAAGGTCAAAATGTGTAAAATTGAAGCACAATCCCAATGGGACCCACCATATGCCACGTGTCATCACCAAATTTCAAGGGTGGAGGGGCAGAGGAAAAATTCAAAATTTTCCATTTTTCCAAAAATGTTAAAAAGTCAATAAGTGAGCCCGAATTCATTCCCAATCATATTTTGACACGTGGAGGGCCCAAATTGAAGGAGAAAGAGCAGATCAAGGGTAACTATACATTTTCATTTTTGGCTGCCATGTTTGCTCCAGGAAGTGTGGAAATGTGAATTTTGCATCATTTTCATCAAATTTTTGGTGAATTTGTGTCCTTTGTGCCTGCAAAGATCAATGCAAGTGGTTTTATGGCTTAATTTGTAGATCTGAGATGTTTTTGAAATGAAACTTTTCCCTAATCTGTCCAAACATGTGAAATGTCAAATTGAAAGTTACAGAGGTAATTTGGAAAGGAAAAAGGGTGAAATGATGAGTGGAAAGGCATCTACATGCCTTGATGATGAAAAATGTGCCTCCGGAAGGATAATGATCTGAATATTTGTAATGATTCAACCTTTTTAAACACTTGGCAATTTTTGTTGTGAATCTGTTAAATGTCATTTTTCAGTGAATCATGAGGAATTGTTGTAACAAACTTGATCCCTTGGCATATTCTTTTCTTGGGAAAGAAGGCTCCAATGTGGTAAGAGATATATAATGCATTTTTGAGAAATGCAAATGGTCAAAGAAACTTAGAATTTCACGGGAAAATATGGGAAGAAGCCCATTCTTTGAGAAACCACCTGAGAACCATTTCTAATTCCTTTTGCATTAGATTTATATCATGTTAAGTTGGTTTCAGTTGTAAATCCATCAACAAGCTCTGAGATTGTTCTTATAGCATTCCCTTGCTAATAAATTTGATCATTTCTGCATTATTTTGTGTTGTCTCTTGGCAAAATTTGCATGCACTTATGTTCCAGAATTTTTTTAATTTGTGTTTCTTGCTCTGTTGCAGGTCTTGTGTATCTTTTGATCATATATGGTCTCATTTCTTGTTGATATTTTAGTGGAATCTACATTATCACATTCGGAAGAGCTTTCATTTGATAAAGAGATAAATATATTTAAAATCACTTTACCTTCCTTGAATTTTGAGATTGTTGAAACCTTTGGGTGCACCTTAGGTCATGATAAAATAGAGATTTTGGATGCTTTGTTGGTTCATATGCTACAAGATTTTGTGGTAGGTTATCAAATATTGTGTGGAAGAGTGTAGATCTGGGCCTCCATTTGGTGTACATATCCCGATTCAAGAAGTATCTCAACCTTTTTGAAGCATTCTTGTGTGGGTCTTACAAATTTCTTACAAAGGTCCTTAAAGAATTTTGGAAAATTCTGTTAGCCTTGTCTAAAATCTCCCACCAAAAATTTCATTCGAATAACTAATCCTACCCCATACTACCCCCGCATTGCATTGTGTGTCAAAAAAGAACATAATCCATCTACAAAAATGCACAAAACAAATCGGATCATACCATGTCTCTAGCAGCCTTAGCCTTGTCTTGAAAGCATTTCCATCATTTAGTAGTGACATCTCTATTGATTTTGAATAATGGAAAATTTATCATGTTTTCCCGAGGCCATCTCCATACAATATGCACAGTATAAGGATATCTCCACCTCCTTCACAAAAAAGAGGCTACAATATAGGTTCTCTTACCTTGGTTGGAAGGCACAACCTAAAATAGTGAGGATTAGATCAAAATCATTTTAAGGTGCTACCCACTTCTTCAAATCTTGAGTGCTAACAAGTCAAATAAATTGCTTCCATGGCTACAAAATGACATATAAATCATTTATCTACCTCTGAGTGTCTTGTAAAATCCATGATGTTGCTCAAGTTGTGAAGGATATTAAATCTAGGTACTAACAAAATGTATCTTCTTCTTGTAAGATTTGCACTTCTACAACCCATGATACTAAGGACTCGTAGGCTCATTGATTAGATCCATCGAGCCATTGATCATGGTGTGCACCAAATTAGCATTGCAAGTAGTTACTGAGGGTGATGATCACCATTATGAGGAGCGTGCGAGATGGAGGTGCGCGGAAGACATTTTTGAGGAGGATTCCATGGTCATGGTAACCGTGGGGAGGAAGGAGTGAGTTCCCATGTGGAACCTGTTTCAACTATGGATCTATAGAGCATTACAAATGTGAATTCCCAGACCTGTTGTAGTGCTCGTGGTGCAGAAAGAAGCATAAGTATGAGGAGTTCCCGGAATTGTTTGAGCACAAGAATCAACAGAACCGAAAGGAAAAGGGTACTATGCAATGGTTAGTATTAAGAAGGTAGATATATAGTGGATGCCTCGGGTAACACGGGATGCAGGTTTGGATCCTGTCTTGGTAACAACAAGGGTAGAATCCACGTGCGCAAGAGAGATACCAAGATAAAAGAACCTAGTTTAGAGGGAGGAGGGAATTCATGGAAAGTATCCGGACCCCACGCATCAAAAGGTGATATATCGGATACTATGGATGTCATTCAGAGCTTACAAGGGGAAATCCAATGTTTAAAGGAGAAATCCAGGAGGTAGGAACAAGGAAGGAGAGTCAAGGTGCCAAAGGATGACCTAGATGGGGTCAAGGAGGTGTGTAGAATGATAAGGTAGGAGAATATCATTCCCTTGCTAGGATCATGGTTAAGGGAGAAGGTACCACGCGCCAGAGGAGAGCATGAGAGGTAGGTCTTGCATGCACACCTTCCCCCTCATAGCCTTGAATATGAAAAGGAGATCACGTTGAATGCGATTGTAGATGGATGGTTCCTCGAATATCCTCATTGACACAAGCGCAGAGGTTAATGTTCTAACTTTGGATCCATGGCATTAGATGGGAAGATCTCAGCATTCTGACCATCTTCGAATGTGTTGTATATGGAAAAAAAAACTAAGTTAATGACCATCGGTTTTTTAAAGGATGAAACTATCACTATCTAGGGAGCTAAGTTTACTGGGGACTTCGAAGTATTGGTGCTCGCCGAGGTGGACAATTTCTAAGAACTACTTGGGTGCCCTTGGTGTTACAAGAACAATACAGACCTTCGGTTCAACAAAGGGTACATCAACTTCAAGAAAAAGGAGGAATGGGTCATTATACCCCTGGCTGATGGGAAGTTGACACCCTATATTGAACCATTGGGGGAAGAAGTTTTGGATAGGATATATGTGTGCTCAATCAAAGACCCAAAAATGATACACCCTACTAACAGGGTTATCCAGTTTAAATATGCTCAGTCTATGAGTGATACCACTAGTCTGGCATGTGATAATTGGGTACATGGGACTTATGAATTAATGGGATGATATTTGAGAGGGTCGATGACCAAGGTAACAAAGGCATGCACGGATCGGTGCCTTAGAGGAAAATAACTTCCCAAGTATTCAGGAGGAGCCTTCCCTAAGATCTTTCTACAGGAAGCGGAAGCTTAGTGGAAGGATGAGAAGGAATGAAGGGGGATGTTAAGTTATATCCTACTCAGCACAGTGGCTCGGTGGTGGGCTACACATCAGGAGAGCCTTTTAGAGTGGTGTGAGGTAAGAATTTCTCTGTCATATTTTCTAGGAGTAATGTGCCCACCATCATCAAGGACTACCATGGGAAGGATCCCACCTCTTTCCACATCCAGAAGTGTGAACGTGTCTAGAGAGAAGGTGTGGAAGCTTTTCCACCATCCCTCTAGGTGCACAAGTTGTATTCTACATTGCAGGGTTGCACATGTGCATGGTATATTCATTCAAAGACACATTGCTAGACAAGGAATTGGCAAGAGCTCGTGGCTAACCTTATTCAAACCTTTGAGTATCGGAGTACCAAACCATTAGTTGATAAGGCCTTGTAGGGTATCAAGTGCCTTACCATGGGGGATAGTGCCAGGATGGAAGATAGGCTATTGGAATTACTAGGTGAACCAGGATTGGAGGCGCGCTTTGAAGAAGAAGTAGAGGAAATAGAAGAGTTACAGCTTGAGCGCACATGTTTAGAAAAATAAAAAGGAAATTTGGTGTATGTGATTGATGGAGAGGAATCAGAAAGCTTGGATGTTAACCATTCTGTAGGGATGCATGAGGTAGTGGATAGTGCTAATACTCACACGCACACCTACCATGAGCCCTTAAAGATGAATAAGGTTAACATCGGTTCAAGAGAAGAACCTAAGGAAGCTATTATTGGAGATTACTGGTCGAGAAGGAAGTTTCTAAGATCATTGATCTGTTGTGCAAATTTGAGGATTTATTCCCATACGGGTACCATGAGCTCAAAGGCGTTCACCATTCCTTGGGGAGATGAAGATAAAACTGAAGGAAGGTGCATGCTCGGTTAGGAAAAGGTCCTACCGGATGAATCCCAATTTGCATGTGAAGGTTAAGGAGGAAATAGAAAAAATGAAAACTTCGGGATCATCGAGGTAGTGGAAGAATCGAGTGGATAATTCCGGTAGTAATCAATATCAAGAAGGATTAGCGGTTTAGGATCTCCGTGGATTATAGGGAATGAACATTGTTTGTGTCATTGATCCCTTTCTGACCCCCTTCACTGAAGAAATTTTTGAAGGAGTTACTGGATGTGAAATATATTCCTTTACGATGGATTTTAAGGGTACTACCAAATCCAAATTACAAAGGAGGACTAGGAGAAGATGACTTTCACCACTGAGTGGGGAAGTTTTGCATACACGGTCATGCCCTTTGGGTTGAAGAATGTGCCTGCTGTTTTCTTGCACATAGTGGTGCAAGCATTCCAGGACTTCATCCATAAGTTTCTTCAAGTCTATTTGGATGATTGGACAATGTATGGTCTAGTTAAAGACCATTGTGACAATTTAAGGTTAATGTTTGAGAGGTGTAGGTAGTTGAGGATATCCCTCAACATTAAGAAGTGTGTGTTTGCTACACCCTTTGGGACTTTATTGGGGCATATCATATGTAAGGAGGGATTGCTAGTAGATCCTACTAAAGTTGCAGTTATTGTGGGGTTAGGGGAGCCTACTAGCCAGAGCGTAGTGCGCGGATTCCTTGGGCATATGAGCTATTACAGGAAATTCATCAAAGGGTATGCCAAGATCGCTGCACCTTTAGAGGAGCTACTTAGACATAAAAGTGCCTTCCATTGGGGAGAGGCACAATAGAGGGAGTTTGATACATTAAAAGATAGGCTTGTCACCACACCTATATTACATTTTCCCTCTTGGGACAAGCCCTTTCATGTCCATGTAGATGCCTCAAGGACTGCCATTGGAGTAGTTCTTACACAACCAAGTGAAGGGATTGTTGATCATCCTCTATGTTTTGCAAGTAAGAAGCTGACACCAGCAGAGTAGAATTATACCACAACTGAGTGTGAGGCATTGTCAATGATCTACATGCTTTTCAAGTTTAGGCAGTATCTGCTGGCAACACCCTTTGTGTTTTACACCAACCACATGGCATTAAAATATTTGGTGAACAAGCTTGTTCTACAAGGGCACATATGTCGGTGGGTGTTGTTGTTTCAAGAGTTTGAGTTCACCATTGTAGTGAAGCCTAGGAAAAGAAATTGTGGGCCTGATCATCTATCAAGAATTGATTCAGGGGAGGACATATAGAGTATTAAGGAAATAATGCTAGATGCACAATCGCTTAGGTTGCGGTGCATGCCCTCGAACTTTGAAGAGATTGGATTATTTTTAAAGGAAGGCGTGGCATCATAAGGAATGAAGACATTGGAGAAAAAAAAAAAAAGCTGGCCATATGCGCTACACCCTACATTTTGATTAGTGGAAACTCATACAAGTTGGGATGTGATGAAGTTTTGCATAGGTGTGTATTAGAGCATGAGAACTTGGCCATCATGGAGGAAGCACATGAAGGAAGTACAATTGGGAATTATACGGTGATGCCACCGCGCGTAAGATATTAATGATAGGTTTGTTGTGGGAAACCTTGTACAGGATTGATAGAGACTATTGTAAAGTGTGTGACCATTTTCAACACATTGAAAAAAATAGGGAGGAGAGATGAAATGCCTTTGCACCCTATACCTAGTGCGGAGCATTTTGAAAAGTGGGCAATAAACTTTATAGGACCTATTGCACCAACAACACATAGGGACTCGGGTCATGTTATGTGATCACTTACATGGATTATCTCGACAAGGTGGGCGAGGTAGCTCTAACTAAAGATTGCTCAATAGCAATAGTGGCAAGATTCTTGTGGGAGAACATTATCACAAGGTATGGATTCCCGTTGAGTTTGACCAAGGATAAGGTGTCGCATTTCTTGAATGAGACCATGAGGATCCTATTATCAGAGTTCATGGTGGCTTAAAACAAAACTACACCATATCACCCACAAGTGAATAGAACCATGAAGCATTCAAAAAAATACTGAGTCATACCTTAATCAAAATTTGTGATGTTAGAAGACAAGATTGGATGACAAAGTATCGGCAGATCTTGTGGGCTTACAGGATAACATATAAAAGGCTGTACAAAGCCACACCATTTTAGTTGGTGTTTGAAGTAGAAGCTATTTTTCTGGTTGAATTTATGTTTCCTTCTCTACGAATAGCATGTGCAAGAGGGTTAACCAATGAACAAGTGTTGGAAGAAAGGATTGATGAGTTAATGAAGTTGGATGAGAGATGATCACTCACAAGGTGGAGCCAAAAGTAGAAAAATCAAAGCAGAAGGCTTGGCATGATCACCACATTAGAAACAATAAGTTTGAAGTTGGGTAGATGGTTTTACTATATGATTCTAAGTTTCTGTACCACCCTGGGAAGTTAAAATTCCATTGGCTGGTCCTTACACAATCTCGTACATCCTTGATTTGGGTACATGCCGATTCTAAGTGCTAGATGGGATGAAGTTGCTCGAAACTTCAATGGGAGTAGGTTGAAGCCCTACTATAAATAAGTCTTCTCGTGTTTGTAAATAAGGTAGTTTTGCCAGTTATTTTATAAATTTCCTTTATGCTTTCCCTTTCTTGTGTTTCCCTTTCACGTTGTTGTTTTGTTTTGCACCTTGGGCACCGGTAACCTTATTGCCATTTTGGAGAATTTGTGAGTGCGCAGAGGACCGCACATTGTTTTAAGTGTGGGGTGGAGTAATGTGAAGGAGCGCATGGTTGGAGTGCCAAGGAAGTGTATGTTAAAAATCCCTATTGAATGGCCCGGTTGAAAGAAGTGTGTGGAGAAAAAAAATGGAAGAAGGATGGTTGGTGCCAAGATAAATCTACTTTTAGATCCCACGTACTGAGGAGGAGAAAGAACATTTAAGCAACACGAGGTAGGTGAGAGCAAAAATTAGGACAAAAGAAGTGCCTTCAGTGTTGGTTACGCATGTGTAAGAGTCTCCTATCGGGTTGGATTGGTTGTGTGCTAGAAGGTTGGATGAGTTTTCACACATGTTGGGCGTGTGAGTGAAAGTGCTAAAGATGAGATTTGTTTGAAAAATCCACATTAAAGGAAAAAGTATGGTGGTAGGTAAAGTAGCATTTAATGCTCAAAAAGAGAAAAGCTATAAGTAAAGGGTCGAGGCACTTTCATTTTCACTTTGCGAATAGAGAGAGAAGTGATTTTTACATCTATGACAAACTAGGGTTTCTAGATTTGATCGTGTGAAGAAAGATCTGTGAGATTGAAGCATGAGCAGCTAGTTTGGATTTACAAACCAGAAGGAAGGGGTTACACGGGCATGAGAAAATTTGTGAGGAGGCACCGTCTTGTGGAAGTTTTATCCTAGTTAGGGTTTGAAAAACTAGGGCACGGGTTTGAGAGGTTTTTCATCATAGATTTGAGATCTGAGGCTGGAAGAAGTGGAAGAACAAAGTAACAAGGAGGGAGTGAAGTGATAGGAGGACCTCAACAATGGCACCCAAGAAAGGAAAGGGAAAGGGAAAGGCCAAGTAGTAAGAACCTGACGTGAGTAATACGAATGAAGAGTGGTATGCAGAGATGCAATACCTAGATGGGGTAATGATGGGTAAGGAGTGGGAGTCCCACCTGAGGAATGTGCCTGTAAGTGACTATAACCATCAAACGAACATGATCAAGAAGGAAATGGCATTGGAGTTAGTGCACCCCACGAGTAAATAGACACTAGAGGGCTTGCCCATCTACAATGATGATGTTAAGGTCAAATTGGAGAAGGCAGGGTTGTTGTAACTCTATGAGTTTCCCTATTTTGGAAAACTAGAATGCCTATACCAATGGATAATGTCACGAGTACATGAAGATTACTTCCATTTTAGGGCATAAGATGCACATTACTCCTCAACTCATCTCTCAATTCACAGGCCTCATATGTGAAGGAGACAGCTTGGAAGATGACCTAAGCGATAAGGAGGCAATTTAGGAAACCATCACCGAATATGCCTGCAAGAAGGGGTCGAGGTACTATGACATCTCAGACATCAAGGACCCAGTGATGAAGATGGCCACACATCTGGTAACAAAGCTGAATGGCCAGGAGAGATGGACCCAGGTCAATAAACCATGGTTACATGTCTACAAGAAAATTGTAGAGGGCACCATATATAACTTTTCTACATACATCACGGAGGAGATTTTTAGTTGCGTGAAGGAGGGGGACAAAATCCTCTTTGGTAATGTCTTATTAACCATCATGTTTTCAAATATTGGAGTTCCCGACACACAAAAAAAAATTGTATGGGAGTACCCTGCACGAGGATCCTTCACCTGTGAAGAGATTTGAGAAGTATGTGTGTGACAAATGACAACACCCCACAAGGCGTGACTGGAGAAGTGGTATACATGCCTGAGGAACATGTTTGAGGAAAAGTGGAGGATTCTGAACAACTGCCAGTAGTCACTGAAGGAGAATTTGAGTTTGTAGTATACCAACATTTTTGCCTGGGTAGGTTCAGGCTAGTAGATGGGTCATGGAGCCCATGGTGCAAGATTCCCTTTACTTTCATAGCTCAATACTTCCAAGTGGGAGTAAATAAATTCAAGGAATCCAAGAAGCTGAAGCTAGAACTAGGTAGTTTGGATCGGGAGCACAGAGAGATGTGAAAAATGTTGAACTACCTCGGTGGTAAGCACGCGTACATGGAAAGGTACATGTTGCATGAGGTCCAGATGATAAGGCCAATGACACTACCTATTATAGGAGGATTTGTAGTACGTGTATACCTCCGTATAAGGCCCAATTTTGAGATGGGCACGTACCTAGAAAATGATTTCTCCATACCTGAAACTCCCATGGGTCGAAGAGGCTCGTACCCTAGAAGAGGGAAGAGAAGAGGAAGCACCAAGTGTGCAGATTACTCGAGACAGTGAGTATGCCGACAACGAGTGCCAAGACTAGTACTTATGCTTGGAGAAAGAAGTCCCTAGTGAAGGAGAAGACACCAAAAGTGGATGCATCTAGAAACCCCTCACCAAGGAAAAGTCACCAAAGGAAGAGGAAGAGGCTGAATCCCCTATTAAGGAGCCACGTGTTTGGAAAAAGTAGAGGATGGAAGAGGAAGCTGACTTGGAGGAGACCGATAGCTTGGAGAAGTACATGGGTGGAAGAGAGGACAAGAGTGAAGAAGATAACAGCAAGGAGGATTAGGCTGAGAGGTATCAAGAGCCATATGTTTTCAGCATGTAAGACTCAGGAGAAGAGAGAAAAGAAGAGAAATAGGAGTTTGTATTCATGCATTGCAAGAGTACCCAGGATGAGGAAGGTGCCCAAGACATGGGAAAGAGTGAGGAGGTTGGCATGGAAAAGTGGGAAGCCATAAGCTTCACAAAGGAGCAAATCACCAAGGTAGCAAAGAGAGGCAAAGAAAATTCTTGAGGCCTTAGTAGACCAAGAGTTGGAGCGCAGATGCTGACATAGTGCTGGAGGAAGGAAAAGAGGAAAACATTGAAAAGGAGCATGACAGCATGGGAGGAGGTCCTGCTCTAATGGTAAGTTTTCCCAAAGGCGCACACTCGGGTAGGAGGACCCTTGGTATAGAGCAAAGACAAGTGATGGGCTACGTTGATGACTCAAAGAAGGTGCTATGCGTGTGGTTCCAAAGCACTGTACCCATAGAAAGGATTTTAGCCATGGGGTCATTTGAAAAGGAGGGCATGTACCCTAGAACAAAGAAGATGCTCTCTTAGGCATTTGAATCCCACATTGATGAGCTAGACTTCAAAGTCTGCCAAGGAGTAATCATAATAGTACTAGAGTCTAAGGGAGCCAATCCCTTGGTAAATGCCTAGGAACTCTCAGATGAGCAGGTCTATAACGTGCTCAACAAGGTTGTGGTTAAGACAGAGGCTAGGCTCTTTGTGCACAATGATAGTATAAGAGTGCTAGAGGGAAAGCTAGGGAAGAAAGAAGAGGAGTCATGGAGAAGGCCAAGAGATTGAAGCAAGAAGAACTGATCAGCGCATAGCTAAGGCGCAAGCTAAAGGATGAGAAGACAAAGGTGTAGGAAGTATACAAGAAGGTGGAGTCTATTAAGAGCACCATCATTTTAAAGCACCCAGACCTAGTGCCACCCACGTAGAAGTACACATCCATTTTGGAATGCTTAGAAGATCTAATGTGTGTCCTCACCATAGAGAGATGACCTTTGGCCCTAGAGTTTATAGAGGAAAAGGATAGGTTGAGGCGATAGTGCTCATTGCTGACTATGGAAAGGTGCTCACAGAGGTTAAAATCGCTACCCAATCTGCTGAGGCCGCATATGATACTTGCGTAGAGACATGGATAAGGTAGCAAGCACCTTGGTCACCACACTCGAAGTGGAGCTAAAGGAGTTCCAAGAGAAGAATAAAGGAAATAGGGCGAGAGAGACAAGGTCCTTGCCGAAGTAGAAATTTTTTTGAGGTGATTGAAACATTAAGGGGTTCAATCAAGGCCCAGCTGAAAGAACTATACCCTCATAGATTACCAGGAGGATGGACACACTCAAAGACCTAGGCAAGGAGATGGAGAAGATCATTGACACTTTGGGTGCCCAGGGAATTGGCCTAAGTTTTGATGAAGTGAGCACCCTAATCGGTGACCTCTGTTAGAAGGCACAGAGTGAGGTCGATGTATGGAACAAGTTGGAGGCAGACTTATGAAAGGATTTTCCTAGCTTGCTGAGTTGATGCCCCCCATTCTTCCTTCTTCCCCAATTCTTTCATTCCTTTATTCTTTTACAAAATGTAAGACTACACCTTGGTTCCTTAAGGCAACATACATCTTGGTTAAGTGGAGTGTTTCCATGGATGGAGAACAAGCATAGTGTGGGGTGATGTTGGACCCCTAGAATATTGACCAAGTATGAAGGCGCATAGGTGCACAAGATCCCAGTTATGGAATGGCGTGCAAGGAAAAAGTGTGCAAGAGAAGGGTTTAAGGAATCCTATGGCATATGGTGCATGAAGACAAAACTGAGGGTTCGAGACTTAGTCAATTTGGATGTCTGGAGTAGAA
The DNA here is from genome assembly GCA_018340775.1 of Taxus wallichiana var. yunnanensis. Taxonomy (NCBI): domain Eukaryota; kingdom Viridiplantae; phylum Streptophyta; class Pinopsida; order Cupressales; family Taxaceae; genus Taxus; species Taxus wallichiana. The sequence continues at coordinate 423,364,305 of CM031240.1, read as the reverse complement.
CATGTGAAAAGCATGACCCGATTGCACGTGGATAAGATGCCAGCCTGGCGACAGTTGGCCTAGGAAGGAGCATGCCTCGATAGAATCTTCTAGAAGAACATCATGGGATAAAGTGGAAATCTCAGGCCTAGAGAAGCATGCTCACATGGAGGACCACATTCAAACACTTGGCACCAGATCTGAGGGTGCTAGAGGGTGAGTTGGCAGTCTAGGAAAGCTATAAATACAAGCACTGCAGAGATAGAAAGATATACATAGAGAGTGGGCGGAGCTCTGTAGAAATGCTGCGAGGACTCTATCAAGTGGATAGTTGTATTTGGGAGAGGATGCATTAGGCTTGGGGTTGTAAATTTTCTTTTTGTAGCTTAGTTACATAATTCCAATGCAATGCATGACTATAGTCTACTTCTCTGCAACCCTTTGTAATGGTTCTATGGATGTAATAAGGTTGTATGTTATAATATATACATGAATATCAATGATTATGATGCATACTTCTCTCTTATGAGTTCTCTTTCCTTTCATGCTAAGTATGGATGCTTGTATGTTTCTTTCTATCATAATACATGTTATGGATTCTATTAAGTACTCGGTCTGAAATGACTGCAAGGATCTAGAGGTTGTTCTAAGCCCTATGGTTCTTGTATGTCCTAACTTCCCTTCTAGAATATCTTACAAAAATCATAGATGATGTTTCCCACTAAACTCACATAAAAGAGAGACTTGGTACCCACGCATGCCTCGAGTGAGAGCCCAAATTTCACTTGGGTGATAGGCCAGATGCATGGGGTTCCTTTATTTTTTTATAGGAGTAAAAATGACTACACTTATTATTATCTAATGTTTGATGGTTGTAATCGTTGATTTTATGTTGACGGATATGGGAATCCCATTCTTTTCCCACAATCATGCCCTCTAGATATTGCATTTATGAGAAATTACTCTTGGGAGTAATTTCTTCTTCCCCTTTCTCTGTTGTGGGTTATTTCTTTGGTGCCATTTGAAAAATATCTCTTTTCTTCCTTTTGTAATCAAGCAAGTCAAAACCCTAGTTTAAATCTCCATGCCCTAGTGGAAATCACATGCCCTAGCTCATTTATAATGCATCTTCTTTGCTCAAACCCTTAACCTATGGGAACACAAGCTTCTCCTATGCACAACCCTTCTCTCCACATCTGGTTTCACACTCTTTTCACCTCTACACAATTTCTCAACTCGTTCGTACTTAACCCTTTTCAAATTCTCTCAATTGCAATAGTAAAACTGAACTCGCATCCTATCCTTATATAGAATTTCAAAATGTTATTTCATTTATTTCTCCTCCACCTACTAAAAATCCTCTCATTAATTGACCATTTTCATTATTTCCATGTGGTACATCTTCATGCCCAAGCTATAACCTTATAGCGTGCCCTTCTACCTTTTGGCTGCAGATTTCTCTTCGGTGCACTTCTCTACACCCGAGTACCTCGTCACACTGTGGCTTCCACTAGTAGTGTTCCTAGCCTCTTCTTACCTTGCGTTATACTTTTTTCTTCATTCCTCTCTATATATGGTCATTGTGTCTAGAAGCTATCTCTTTTGTTTTTCAATTCTCCAACCTTGAATAACATCCGTAGATATTTCCTTTCATGTGGAATTATTTTCAACAGTCATGTACCTAGATATCAATAACCTACCCCACACTAAGGGTATGTGTAGTCCTCTGTGCATAAAAATTCTCCAAATAGTAATTATCTTATGGCGTGTAAACACTCTTATTACACAAACACACCAACTAAATTGACAAAGCATAGCAACAAAGAAGGAAACACATTAAGGAAATGCATAATTGAAAACCTAATCTAAATGGAAACACTACCTTATTACAAACACCAAGAAGACTTATTTATAGTAGGGCTTTAGCCTACTCCCGTTGAAGTAACCAGGTAACCGTATTCCATCAAGTGCCTCTAATTGACAAGCATCTGATTCAAGTATGTGAGTGATAACATACGGCCCCAACCAATGTACCTTGATTTTTCCTAGATGGCACAAAAACTTAGAATCATAAAGGAGCACCATATGTCTTATCTCAAGCTTTTTATCCCTGATGTTCCTATCATGCCATGCTTTCTGCCTGGCCTTCTCTTGTTTTTATTTGACTGAACATGTTATGGCTCATCGCTCATCTAAGTTAATTAAATTTTCAATCCATTCTTCTAATGCTTACTCATCAGCTAGACCTCAAGTGCACACAATACACAAATAAGATAACATAACTTCCATAGGAAGAACTACTTCTGCCAAACACTAATTGAAATGGTGTGGCTTTGTTCAACCTTTTATATGTTGTCTGATATGCCCAAAGTACTTCGTTAAATACTTTATCATCCCAATCCTTTCTTCCAACATCACAGAGTTTTGTCAATGTTTGGATCATTATTTTGTTGAAATCATCAACAATTCCATTTTCCTAAGGATTATAAGGTGTAGTCTTATGGTGTGCAATCATGAATTCATCCAATAAAATTTTGATTGTCTCATTAATAAAATGTGTGCCCCTGTCACTGGTCAAACTTAAAGGAAATCCATACCTTCTAATAATATTTTCCCATAGAAACCTAGTTGTTGTAGCCAATGTAAAATCCTTTATAGGTGATACTTCTACCCACCTTGTTAGATAATATGTACAAGTTATGATGTAGCGCGATCCATTTTTGTGCATATATCTCGTGAAATAGGACCCACAAAATCTATATCCCATTTCTCAAATGGTTCTGTACTAGTAATGGGTTTTAGAGGCATTTCATCTCATTGACTGGTTTCTGAGACATTAACAATGATAAAAAGCCTTACACAATTCTTAATAATATTTATATAGGGTTTCCCATCATAATCCAATGAGTATAATCTTGCACACAGTGGCATCACCTACATAGTGGCCACCTACAATACCACCATGAGATTCTTCCATAATATCCATGCGCTCATGTTCCAATACACAATAGTGAAATACTTCATCTTGACCTAATTTATATAGGTCACCACTAATTAACATATAGGGGTGACACATATAGCAAGTTGTTTCTTCTCCAAGGATTTCATTCCTTCTAGTGCCATACCTATTCGTAGAAAGACAAAAATGTCCTCTAGTTCGATAGCACTTGTTTTAACCTGTATAACTGTGCATTTGACATGGTATCTTCAATTTCTGTGCTTCTTCTCCCTGATCGTATTATAAATAGATGGTTTAGTCTAGAATTAATTTCCCTAGTTTTTCCACAATTGTGAAATCAAATTCTTGAAATAATAGTACCCATCTACATATGCGCCTTGTAGAATGAGATTACTTACCAAATAATTCAATGCCATGTGATATATATAAAAGATGAATGGTGTAGCTAGTAGTTCCTATCATAATTTATGTAGTGCATAGATCATTGACAAAGCTTTGTGCTCTGTAGTTGTGTAATTCTGTTCTCTACGAAGTCACTTCCTACTAGTAAAACATATAGGATAATCTATAATACATTCTCCTAGTTGAGCCAACACTTTGCACCAATGGCCTTGCGGAGGCATCAACATGTACATTAAATGATTAGTCCCACAAAGGAAAACACACAATAGGCATGATAGTAAGTTTCTACTTTAATGTCTTGAATGCACGCTACTGTGGTTCTCCCCAGTAGAACATAGCTTTCCCCTTTAGTAACTCCTCCAACGGTGCGGAAAATTTGGCATATCCTTTGATAAACTTTCTATAATATCTTATATGACCCAAAAATCCACGTACTTCACTCTAAATGGTAGGCTCTCTTAGGCCTATAATGACTGCAACCTTGGCTGGATCAACCAATAAACCTTCCTTGTAGATTATGTGTCCTAACAATATTCCAAATGGTGTAGAAAATATGCACTTCTTGATGTTCAAAGAGATACTCAACTATCTACATATTTCAAACATTAAACATAGATTGTCACAATGATCCTTAACTAATCCATACACCGTCTAATTATCCAAATAAACTTGTAAGAATTTGTGAATAAATTCCTTGAACGCTTGAACAACTATGCGTGAAAATACAACAGGCACATTTTTCAGACCAAAAGGAATTATAGTATAGGTGAAGCTACCCCATTCAGTAGTAAAAGTAGTCTTTTCCTAGATCCTCCTAGGAAATCCTAACTTGATGATACCCAGAGAACAGATCTCGTAAACAAATAGTTTTCACACCTGCAACGCCTTCTAGTATTTACTCGAGTGAATGGTGTGGAAAGGGATCAGTTACACATGTAACACTCAGCTCCCTATAGTCTACACAGATCCTAATCCATCCATCCTAATTGATACACGATCACCATAACCCATTCTAACTTGTCAAGGGGATTGATAATCTCAAACTTCAACATTTTGTAAATCTCTTCTTTGACATTTTCACGTAAGTTGGGTTTCATACTATAGGTCTCTTTCTAATTGGGTGCGCACCCTCTTTAAGCTTTATATTCATCTCCCCTAAAGATTCATGCACCCCTTTAAGTTCATGGTACCCCCTAGGGAATAAGTCTTGATAATCCCTTAGTAACTCTATGATTTTTTTCCACTTCAGATTCTAACCATTAGTCTCTAATTATGGCTTATTTAGGCTCATCATTTGACTCTATCATTTGTCTTCATAGGTTCATGATAGACGTGCATGATCTTATCTACATTGTCTAACACCTAATGTCTACCTGTTGAATGGTTTATATCCATATTTTCCACTTCTTCATTGTCCACTAAGTAGACCATTTTTTTTTCTTTCTCAAGGCAAGCACATTGAAGTAGTGTGGCATTGGCCTCTATTTCTTCAACAAGATGTGCTCCTAAGTTTCCTTCATCCAATAACTCCTGAAGGAGTTCTTCAACCTTGGAATTATCTCCCATAGTTAAGTGCTTTATGAATTTTAATGCTTCTTCCACCGGAGGCTTTGTAGAGAAGAAGTCAAACATTTGGGTCATTCCTGTAATTAAATCCTGCCAATTTCTAGTCTCTCTATGGAGTTCTACATATACATACCAAACACACGCACATCCTTGTAAAGTGGAATAAAAATTTTGCACCTATAGTGAAGGTGGTAAAGCTTCTTGCCCTTCTTTCTAGAGTCTCTCACACTTCGAATGGGATGTTGAACAAGTTGATTACCATGATAAGTGCATATTTGAGTAGGTGCATTGCTCTTGAATAACCTAGTAGCAAGAGAAATCCTAATTTCATTCCATCCTACAAGATTATCCTTATGGGCCACCCACCAATGTGCGACTATCCCATATAGTGTATATGCTAGCATATTTATTCTTTCTAGCGAGTCTATTCACTATTACTCTATAGCATGCAAGAATACCATGGGATATCCTTCTCCAGTGTAATAAGGTACCGAGTTGTTACCTATCCTCCTAACATAATGTGATTTTATTTCTTTAGGAAATATGATCTTGAGTTTACACCCTACTAACTCATAAGTGATATGAGCCCAATTATCACAAGTAACACTTGTAGTATTGCTAATAGACTGATTATCCTCCCACCGAATTATTCCTTCTTTATTTGGATCAAGCATCTATGGATCCCAAATGGCATGTACATAAATCTTGTTCGTATTCTTCACTCAAGGGATACACATAGGGCACAGATTTTCTATTTGTTAAAGGGATAGTAACTCTTTCCTCCTTATTTTCAAAAATTATACAACCCTTGTTGAACTGAAGATCAACATTATTTGCATAGCACCAAGGACACCCCAATAGAGCTGGGAAGCTATCTAACTCTACCAACACTAAAAACTCAAAGTATCCAGTGAACTTGGCTCCTTGTATGGTAATGGATGCATCTTTTAAAACTTTGATGGGAGTGGCCTTAGTCCAGTTAGCCATGAACAATACATTAGAGGATGGTTGTAATGGAGGTCTCCCCATTTGTACCCATGCATCTAAAGTAAGAACATTTACTTTCGCGCCTGTATCAATCAATATATTACTCAATAGCCACCCATCCACAACAACATTCACAGTGATTTCCTTGTCATAATCTAGGCTATGAGGGGGAATATTCACATAGAGGATTTGTCGTCTAGTCTCAGTACTTGTGCGTAGAGTGTTTCCTTTTAACCAATTCCCTAACAGTGGAATGATATTTTCTTGGTGTAAAATTTTGCACACTTCTCTCAAGTCTTCCATATTAGTTTGGAATGTCTTTGAATCTTTTGTTTGCTCCATCTTCCATGATTTCTCTTTTAAGAATTGTATCTCACCATAAAGATTCCTGAGAACTTCCATGGTTTCCTGTTAAACCTCGTTATGATAGGCAAGATCTAGGTAATGTGCATGTAGATCCTCCTTCTTAGAAATGGTAGGCTTCTGCTGCAACACTTCTCTGGCACATGCCACCTTAGCGTAGGTTGTGATATTTACTGCAACACCTCGATTCTTCTTCCAACTTAGGAATCCATTGATTTTCCATAGTGCACTATATCCTAACCATCCCTGTGCCTTTTTTTTCTTGTTTATGACGTTTTATAAGATGCTCATACAAGTACGGGCACTCCTCATAGCTATGGTTATTTCCAAAAAAAGAACATGTAATATTTTGAGGACATTTGCACCCGTAGTGGTCGAGATCCACACGTATAAAATGATATATGAGGAACTCACTTCTTCCACCACCATGGCCTCATCCTCCAAATCCACCACAATATCCTTGACCTCTTCCATGACCACCTTCAAAACACCCTCCATTCTCATGATCATAGCGCATTTCCTTTATTGTGATCCCAATCCCCGATGTTCATTATTTCCTTTAGAGTTACATGAGACTCCCACCTCATTGTACACCAATATCAATAACATCATGGATATGACTAATCATCCAAGAGTATTCCATGTCATGAGTCATGAACCTACATATTTTGTAGTAGCTTGAAGCATTATTCCTTATCCCACATTACAGCAATGTGAGCGTAGCTTAGCATCATGGTTTAAATGGCATATCTCACAATTCAATAGCAATGAGCACACTTTGATATGCAAGGAAAACTATCCTTTATGTGACCTTCTACTTTAAAATATGTGCACCAAATCCCTATGCACGTCTCATGTGCTGAATTGACTAATAGTTTCTCCATCTTTTTACCATAGCTATGATATTTGATTCTAAAAATGGGCTCACCCTAGTGTAATTGGCACATAAATATCAACTAAGTCCAAAAATGGAGCATATGCACATGCAATGAACAAAGCATGCAAGATAAGGCATGCATGGAAGGGTTTTGGTAGAACCCAGGATGTGCGCCCATGGAGTAGAATCGATACTTAGCCATTTTTACCTATCGGGAAGGATGTAGGAATAACGTGACCCGAGTGGAAAATGTGCCACCTAAGAACATGGTGACTTGGAAGGAACATGCCATGTGATAGAAGCTTCTAGAAGCACATCATGAAAAGGAGTGGTGAGCTTAGGCTTGGAGGAGCATGCGCCCATGGAGGACCACTTTCAGACACTTGGCGATAGATTTGAGGCCACAGAAGAATGAGTTGGTAGTTTAGGAAGGCTATATATACAAGTGCCTGTAGAAGCAAAGAGGATGAATGAAATGAATAGAGGGTGGAGCTCTACAGAAATACTACAAGGACTCTGTTAGCTTGGGTAAATAAGTATAGGAAAGGATGTATCAAGGGTTTGGGGTTATAAATTTTATTTTGAGGGCCTAGTTATATGAATCTAGTTATAATGCATGACTGTGGTCTGCCCTTTCTGTGACATTATGTAATGGGCCTAATGAATGTAATGAGGTTACCAATTTATGTGAATATGAACATTAATGGTTCTGATGCATACATCCTTCTTTATAGCTCTTTTTCATTTATGTTTATGAACTAAGTATGAATTCTTATACAACTTCCTTTCTATTTTGGTGTAAGTTCTATAATCTATTAAGCTCTTTTCTATCTGGAATGACTGCAAGGATCTAGAAGCCATTCTGAGCTCTATGGTGCTTTTATGTCTTATTCCCTCTCAAATCTCTTAAACTCAGATCATAGATGATGTTTCCTACTAGACTCATATAAAAGAGAGACTCGGTACCCGCGCATGCCTCGGGTGAGTGCCCAGCACCCATTGGGTGATAGGTCAACGTATGAGATTTCTTTCCTTTGTGATGGGTGTAAAAATGACTACATCTTGGTTCTATTTCCAAGACCTATTTTCAAAGTTGTAGTGGGAAATGACATACATCATGATCTATGTAATCGAGTAATGATAGCGTGTTTAACTTTGGAAAGAGTTGAATCATGGTTCAAGAGCATGAAGGATGAATTTTCTCAGAGATTCAACATTGGATCTGAGTTTAATGCACGTAGATGGGTAGAAGAGAACCTCTACCATGATTTGTATGATTTTTTTTTTTTCTTCCTAGTAGAACTGTATATGAATGGCTCTCAAAGATATGTGTCTAGATCAAGCTAGTATTATAGATCACACGTGTGGACCCAAGAATAATACCAAAGGCTATAGGATGTCGATCTAACATGGACTCATCCTGTGGATCATTGGTGGAAAGGTGTGTTGGCTAGCTACACCCTAAAGTATGCTATTTCTACATATTCTTGTTTGGAATTTGTTGAGTTTTAATATTTGTGGGAGCCCAAAGTATCATTTCTACATGTTATCTCCCGCAATGAAGATCTTGATTGCTACCTTAAGTTTAGAGGCATTTCCAATGGCCGGATAAACTATTTTGAGCATTGGGTGAGGAAGCTAGGGTGGAGGAAGATGGCAGATATTATGATAGAGAAAGAAAGGGAGGAGAGACAACTCAAGTATAGTGAAGTGTGTGAAAGGGATATTGCTAGACAATGTGAGGTTGTAAGTGTGATGGATCTATGGAGGTAGACGTTATGGGAAGGAGTTGAGGTTCATGCAGAGGACATGGAACTTGAGTAGTCTGTGCTACCCCATCTTGGAAAGCATGTAAGAGAGACCCCTTCAGCTTCTGATGAGAGTTCATCATGTGGAGAGAGAAGATTCATTGGCACGTATCTGAACCCACCTAGTGACCAAACCCTGGTGCTTGGTTTTCCAGATCAAGGAAGGAGTATCGTTGACCTAGTTGGTATCCATGGAAGTGATAGATTTACACCCAGAGAAACAATTTTTCATTTCCCACTTCTATGGATACACATATTCTAGTATTCAGAGGAATTTTTGGATAAGGAGCAAGTACAAAAGCCTTCGGTCTCACACTTGGAGTGGCACAGGTACACACTAGTGGTAGTGGGGCATTATCAAAAATCATCGGTGCGTAGTTCAAAGGGAACCTGGGGGACACTTGACATGACCACTACTACAGACCTAGTGGGTCTAGTGGGTCGGAGGAATAGGACTTGGTGGTTCTCGGTGGATCATGTGGCTCAGGGAGGCACATGACCTCGGTGGATCCAGTGGTGGAGGAAAAACCAAAGGGAACCAAGGCTCTAGATCAGGAGGACAAGGGCCCCAACCACCCCCTCAAGTTTTCATTAAGATGTATTTACATTTTCTAGATTACGAGAGGCATTGCGATGCTACATAAACATGTTCACAAGTGTGAAATTCTATGGTGTGTGTAAAGGGGATCACAACCCCATAGTGGAAGGATAGTAAGTTTGCAAACGATGTTGTAGGGGCATGCACATAGTTGGTATAGGAAATATGACCCTCATCAAATGGTGGTGGATTATACTACTTTAAAGAATGCCTTCTTGGAATAATTCCACATCCCTGAGTTTGAACAGAAGAGCATCAGCGCCCCAAGGAGACTCAACAGGAATGGTGGAGAGTGTGTCGAATATGATCCACATTTTAAAACTCTCTTGTCTAAGTTATCATATGATATTCACCCTTCACAACATGCTCAATGGTTTTTTGGAGGGTTGATCACACATTTTAGAAGGGCCTTATCTCATAATACTTTCATAGACCCAAATGAGGTGTTAGAAGCTACTCTATGTGACGAGGCTATTAGAAGTGGTGATACTAGTGCTATCCCATTTTTGGAGGCTCAAATTGCTGCTATGGCTAAGAAGCTAGAAAATTTGTCTGCAAACTCATCCCATGAGACTCACAGTGGTATATGGTGTATAGATTGTTAAGTAGAGGGGTATGTCAAGGATAGTTTCCCCAGAAGGACAATACGTGCCCGATAGTAGACTGTGAAATTTTTCATAGGGACCATGATGCAAGTAGATTCCCCTTGTTATAGCATGAAATTTAGAAGAATGTGTCTTACTACTATAAGATCTACACCTCTACAACCCATGATACTAAGGATTGTAGGATTATTGACTAGATCCATGAGGCCATTGATCATGGGGTGCATCAAACTAGCATTTCCAATAGTTCTAAAGGTGATGATCACCATTATGAGGAGCGCACAGATGGAGGCACGCACAAAAGGGGATTTTGTGGAGGATTCCATGGTCATGGTAACCGTGGAGGAGGAAGAAGTGAATTCCCACATGGAACTTGTTTTAATTTTGGGTCTATAGAGAATTACAAACAAGAGTTCCCAAACCTATTGCAGTGCTCATGGTGTGGGAAGAAACACAAGTATGAGGAGTGCCCTAAGTTGTTTGAGCACATGAATCAACAACAATGAAAGAAAAGGGCACTACAATGGTAAACATTAAGAATACTGAAACATAATGGATGGCACAAGTAACATGTGATGCAAGATTAGAACTTGATTTGGTAACAACAAGAGTAGAGGTCGTGCGCACAACAGAAATACCAAGGTAGAAGAATCTAGTTTCAAGAGAAGAAGTGGTACATGGAAAGTACCTAGATCCTTCTCATCAGAAGGAGGTATATCAAGATACCATGGACATCATTCAGAGTTTACAAGGAGAAATCCACTATCTAAACGAGTAGTCTAGGAGGAAGGAATAAATAAGGAAGGTCGAGGCACCAAGAGATGACTTGGTGAGTTCAGGAAAGTATGTAAAATTCTAAGATAAGAAAATGTTATTCCCTTGGTAGGGGCATGGTTGAGAGAAGGTACCACGCTTTGGAGAAGAGTGTGAGAGGCAGTCCTACATGAAAACCTTCCCCTCACAGCCTTAACTATGATAGGGAGATCACGTTAAATGCAGCGGTGGATGGATGACTCACTTGAGTAATATCCTCGTTGACACGGGCGTGGAGTTCAATGTTCTCACATTGGATGCATGGCATTAGATGGGAAGGCCTGTACATATTACAAGCGTCTTTGAATGTGTTGTATATGGAAAAAAAAAGCAAAGGAAATTCCCATTGGTGTCTTAACGGATGCAACTATCACCATTAAAAGAGCTAAGTTTACTTGGGACTTTGAAGTCTTGGTCCTCACCGAGGCAGAAAATTTCCTAGTGCTACTTGGGCACCCATCATGTTATAAGAACAATTCAGATCTTTGGTTCAACAAGGGTACATCAGCTTTGAAAATGAGAAGGAACGAGTCATCATACCACCGGTTTATGGGAATTCAACACCCTATACTTGAATTTTTGGGAGAATAGGTCCTGGATAGAATATATGTGTGCTCAATCAGGGATCCAAAGATAATCCATCCTACTTGTGAGTCATCCAATTTGAGGAAGCTTAGTCGAGAAAGTGACACCACTACTCTAGCATGTGATAATTAGGTGCATAGGACCTACGAATTGATCAAACAACATTTAAAAGGATTAGTGACAAAGGCACACACATATCTGGAACCTAGGAGGAAAAGAGCTACCTAAGTACTCAGGAGGAGCCTCCCATGAGGTCTTTTTGTAGAAAATGGAAGCTTAGTGGAAGGAGGAAAATGAAATAAGGGGGATGTTAAGTTACGTCCTACTAGGAACTACTACATGATGGTGGGAAACACATCGAGATAATCTCTTGGAATGGCATGAAGTGAGAATTGCCTTCTCTATTTATTTCTCTAGAAGCAATGTGCCCACCACCATCAAGGACTACCATGGTAAGGAGCCCACCTCTTTCCATGTCCAAGCCTATGAGAGAACCTAGAGGGAAGGCATGGAAGCTTTTCCACCATCCCTCTAGGTGCAAAAATTGTATTCTACACTATAGGGTTACGCACGTGCATGGTACATACATTATGAGACATGCCGCTAGATAGGGAATTGGTAAGAGATAGTGGCTAACCTCGTTTAAACATTTGAGTATCAAAGTACCAAGCCATCAGTTGATAAGGCATTGTAGGTTGTCAAGTGCCTTACCATGGGGGATAGTGTCATGACAGAAGATAGGCTACTTGGACTTGCTTGGTGAACCAGGTTTGGAGGAGCACTTTGAAGAAGAGGAAACAAAGGAGGTTCAACTTGAGCACACATGTGTGAAAAAGGAGAAAGGAAAGCTTGTATATGTAATTGATGGGGAGGAAGTAGAAATCTTGGATGTTAACCATTCTGTAGGGACGTGTGAGGTAGTGGACAATGCTGATACTGTGTGTGCGCCTACCTACCATGAACCTTTAAAAACTAAAAAGGTTAACATCGGCTCGGGAGAAGAACCTAAGGAAGCTATCATTGGAGATTACTGGTTGGAGAAGGAAGTCTCTAAGATCATTGATCTTTTGCATGAATTTGAGGATTTATTCCCGCATGGGTACCATGAGCTCAAATGTCCACCATTCCTTGGGGAGATGAGGATAAAGTTGAAGGATAGTGCACACCCGGTTAGGAAGAGACCCTACCAGATGAATCCCAATTTGTGCGTGAAGGTAAAGGAAGAGTTAGAAAAAATGATAGCATCTAGGATCATTGAAGTTGTTGAAGAATCAAAGTGGATAAGTCCAATGGTAATAAACATCAAGAAGGATGGGCGATTAGGATCTGTGTGGATTATAGGGAGCTGAATCTAGTTTGTGTCATTGATCCTTTTCCAACCCCCTTCACTGAAGAAATTTTGGAGGGAGTCACTGGTACAAAATTTATTCCTTTACGGATGGATTTTCGAGGTTCCACCTCCAAGATTATAAAGGAAGACAAGGAGAAGAAAACTTTCACCACTGAATGGGGAAGTTTTACATACATGGTCATGCCCTTTGGGTTGAAGAATGTGACCACTATTTTCTCGCGCATAGTGGTATAAGTGTTCTAGGAATTCATCCATAAATTTCTTCAGGTCTATTTGGGTGATTAGATGGTGTATGGGATAGTAAAAGACCATTATGATAATTTGAGGTTGATTTTTGAGAGGTGTCGTAGTTGAGAATATCCCTCAACATTAAGAAGAATGTCTTTGCAACCCCTTTGGAACATTGTTTGGGAATATCATATGTAAGGAGGGCTTGCTAGTAGATCCTACCAAGGTTACAATTATTGTGGGGACCTGGGGAGCCAACTAGTCAAAGTGTAGTGCGTATATTTATGGACATGTAGGCTACTATCAGAAGTTCATCAAGGGGTATGCCAAGATCACCATGCCTTTAGAAGAATTACTCAGACATAAAAGTGCCTTCCATTGGGGAAAGGCACAACAGAAGGCATTTGACACATTGAAGGATAGGCTTATCACCGCACCTATACTACATTTCCCCTCTTGGGATAATCCCTTCCATGTTCATGTAGATTCCTTTGGAATGGCCATTGGGGCAATGCTTGTATAACCTAGTGAGGGAATTTTGATCACCCCCTATGATTTACAAGTAGGAAGTTGACACCAACAGAGTAGAATTATACTATGACCGAGCACAAAGCATTTTCAATGATCTACGCACTTCATAAGTTTAGGTAGTATCTGCTAGCAACTCCCTTTATCTTCTACACTGACCACATGGCGTTAAAGTACTTGGTGAACAAGCCCGTTCTACAAGGGTGCATATGTCGGTGGGTGTTGTTATTTCAAGAGTTTGAGTTCACGGTAGTTGTGAAGCTTGGAAAGAGTAATTGTGGACCTGATCATTTATCAAGAATTGATTTAGGGGAGGATGTGTAGAGCATTGAAGAGACTATGCCAGATGCGCAACTATTTAGGTTGTGGTGTGCACCCTTGGATTTGGAGGAAATTGTAGTATTTCTAAAGGAAGGTGTGGCATCGAAAGGGATGAAGACATTAGAGAAAAAGAAACTATCCATATGCGCTACACCTTACATGTTGATCAGTGGGGACTTATACAAATTAGGGCGTGATGAATTTTTGTGCAGGTGTGTACTAGAGCATGAGCGCCTCACCATCATAGAGGAAGCACATGGAGGAAGTGCAGGTGGACATTATGCAAGAGACGCCACCACACATAAAATATTAATGGAAGGATTGTGGTGGGAAACTCTATATAAGGATTGCAAGGACTATTGTAAAGCATGTGACCATTTGTCACAACGTTGTGAAGCCAAGAAGGAGAGATGAAATGCCTTTGCGCCCTATACCTAGCGCTGAAACTTTTGAGAAATGGGAAATAGAATTTGTATAACCTATTACACCAGCAGCATGTAGGACTGGATCACACTATGTAATCACTTTCATGGACTATTTGACAAGGTGTGCAGAGGCAACCCTAACTAAAGATTACACAAGTAGCTATAGCGTAGAAGATTTTGTGGGAGAATATTATCACGAGTTATGGATGCCCTTTAAGTTTAACCAAGAATAAGGGTAAACATTTCTTGAATGAGACCATGAGGATCATGTTAGAAGAGTTCATGGTGGCTCATCACAAGACTACACCTTATCACCCATAAGTAAATGGAACTGCAAAAATATTTAACAAAATACTTGAGTCATACCACGAAAAAATTTATGATGTCGGAAGACAAGATTGAGATGAGAAGGTATCAGCTATATTATGGGCTTATTGGAAAACTTATAAAAGGATGAATAAATCCACACCATTTCAATTTGTGTTTTGCGTGGAAGCTTTTCTCTCGATTGAGTTCATGTTACCTTCTCTGTAAATAGCGCATGTAGGAGGGTTGGCTGATGAGAAAGTGCTGGAAGAGAGAATTGATGAATTGATGAAGTTAGATGAAATGCGTTCACTCGCCAGTGGAACCAAACAATAGAAAAATAAAATTAAAAAGCATGACATGATTACCACATTAGGAACAAGAAGTTTGAGGTTGGGAAGATGGTCTTACTAGTATGATTCTAAGTTTCTGCACCACCTTGGGAAGTTAAAGGTCCATTGGTTAGGTCCCTATATAATCTTGTACATCCTTGATTTGGGCGTGTGCCAGTTACAAGCGCTGGATGGAAAAAAATTTCTTGGACACTTCAATGGGAGTAGGTTGAAGCCATACTATAAATAAGGCTTCTTGGTGTTTGTAAATAATGGAGTTTTTCCAGATATTTTAGAATTTTCTTTATGCATTTCGTTTCTTGTGTTTCCCTTTCGCGTTGTTGTTTTTTTTTTTCACCTTGGCACTTTGTAACCTTGTTACTTTTTGAATGTTTTGAATGCAAAGAGGACCACACATTGTTTAAGTGTGGGATTGAGTGATGTGAAGGAAAGTGTGGGTAAAGTGCCAAGGAAGATTGTGTTGGAAAGCCCTGTTGAATGGCCATGTTGAAAGAGGTGCATGAAAGAAAAGGTGGAAAAAGATGGTTGGTGTCAAGATAAGGCTACTTTTAGATCCCACGTACAGAGGAGGAAGAAGTGCTTAAACAACATGAGGTAGACGAGAGAAAATATCATGATAGAAGAAGTGCCTTCGGTCTTGTTACATGCACGCGCAAAAGTCTCTTTTGAAGATGGATTGGTTGCACGCTAGAAGGTTGGAAGATTGTTCACGTAGGATTAGGTGCATGAATTAGGGTGAAAAAGTAGGGATTTGTTGAAAAATCTGCATTAAACGTTAAAAGTATGGTGGTAGGTGAAGTAGCATTTAATGCTTAAAAATAGGAAAACTATAAATAGAGGTTTGGACATTTCATTATTTACTTTGCATATACAAAGAGAAGAGATTTTGTGAACTAGGGTTTCCAGAGTTGATCTGTGTGAAGAAAAATTGCAAGAATTTGAGCATGAGTGACCAATTTGGATTTACAAACCAAAAAGGAAGTGATTTACGGTGTGGGAAGAGTTGTGGAGAAGTGTCATCTGGTGAAAAGATATTCTAGTTAGGGTTTGGTATCTAGGGCATGGGTTGGAAAAGAGTTTCTTCACCAATTTGAAATCTAAAATTTGAAAGGGGTAGTTAAACAAAGAAAGTGAAAGAATTTGAAGTGTTAACATAAACAATGGCACCTAGGAAACCGGTTGGTATGCCTAAGAAGGGAAAGGGAAAATGCAAGAGAAAGCAACAAGACACTGTCACGGGTACAAATGAAGAGTGGTATGCAGAAATGCAGTACCCAGATAGAGTATTTCTTGGGTGTAAGTGAGATTCCCATTTAAGAAATATGTTATTAAGTGATTACAATCATCGCTCAAGCACGATCGAGAAGAAAATAACACCGGAGTTAGTTCACCCGATGAATAAAAAGACATCAAAGGCTTTTCCCATCTATAATGATGATGTAAATGTAAAGATGGAGAAGTTAGGATTATTGTAACTCTTTGAGTTTCCCTACTTCAAGAATCTTAAGCACCTATATCAATGGTTGATGTCGCACGTGCACGAATACTACTTTCACTTCCCAAGGTGCAAGATGTGCATTACCCTCAGCTTGTTTCACATTTCACAAGCCTCATCTGTGAAGAAGAAATTTTGGAGGATGACCAATGTGATAAGGAGGAAATTATGGAAACCATCACCGTCCCATGTGCACAAAAAGGGGTTGAGGTAATTTGATATCACAGACATCAAGGACCCGATGATGAAGGTGGTTGCGCACCTTCTGAAAAAGTTAAATGGCTAGGAGAGATGGACCCAGGTAAACAAGTTATGGTTGAATGTTTGTAGGAGGATTTCGAGAGCACCATCTATAACTTGTCTACATTCATCGGATAATATTATCGACAACATGCGGAAGGTGATAAAATCATCTTTGGTAATGTTCTTTTAACCATTGTGTTATTGAAGATTGGGGTGCCGGATGTAGAGGAAAAATTTGTGTGGGAGTACCCTGCTGAAGACCCTTCACCTAAGAAGAGGTTTGAGAAGTACATCTATGATAGTATGATGGCTGTGCACAAGGATGCCTGGAGAAGTGGTACATGCGCCTGAGGAACCCGTTTGGGGTGGAATGGAGGATCCCTAAACAATTGCCAACGACCACTAAGGGAGAAGTTGATTTTGCAGTGTACCAACATTTCTACCTTGGCAGATTTAAACTGATAGATGAGACATGGAACCCTTGGTGTAAGCTCCCTTTTGCCTTCACAGCTCAACAATTCCAAGTGGGAATGAACGAGTTCAAAGAATCCAAGAAGTTGAGGTTGGACCTTAGTAATTTGGATTGGGACCATAGAAAAATGTGCAAAGGGTTAGTCTACCCCAACAAGCACACATATGTGGAGAAGTATGTGCCGCATGAGGTCCAAATGGTGAGACCCATAATTTTTCCCATTGCAGGAGGGTCCATGGCATGAGTATACCTCCACATAAGACCCAAATTTGAGAAGGGTGTGTATCTGGAGAATGAGATGTCCATACTTGAGGACCCAATAGGAAGGAAGAGACACACATCTAGATGGGAAGAAAAAGAACCAAAGAAGAAAGTACTAAGTGTAGTGGATACATAGGAAATAGGTACCCTTGGGACAAGCACCAAAACAAGTATGTATTCATGCAAGAAAAAGTCCATAGTCAAAGAGAAGACTCCGGAGCCAGAGGATTCATTAGACAAGGAGTCATCGGAAGAAGAAGAGACAAAGTCACCTACACTAGGAATCCCTGGTTGGGAAGAAGTAGAAGATGATGGAGGAGTCAGATTTTGAGTACACTGAGAGTTTGGGGGCCTACTAGGGTGAAAGGGATGATGATGAGGAAGATGAGCCTGAGGTAAACCAAGAACAACCTATGTTTAGTGTACATGACTCAAAGGAGGGAGAAGGAGAGAAGAATGAGTACATATTTGCGTGGAGAAAGGGAAGCCAGGAGGAGGAAGGTGCCTAGGACAAGGAAGGGAGTGAAGAGGTAAACAAGGTAGTGGAAAGAGAGGCTGAGAAGATCATTGAGACCTTGGTGGAAGAGGAGTTGGAACGCAATGTTGAGCTGGTGATGAATGAGGATAAGGAAGAGAGTGCGAAAAGGACCACGGCAAAGCATTGGAGGCCCCACTTTAACTGTAAATATTCCTAAGGGCATGCACATGGGAGGAAAGTGTGTGGAGGAGGAGAGGCCATGGATGGGTTATATTGATGACCCCAACAAAGTGTTGCGCACATGGTTCCAAAGAATAGTTCCAATAGAGGAGCTCCTAGAAATGTCATCTTTTGATAAGGAGGCTGCATACCTACGAAAAAGGAAGATGATCTCATGGGCATTTGAGTCCCATCTTGATGAGCCAGAGTTCAAAGTAAGCCACAGGGAAATAATAACATTACCGGAATCAAAAGGAGACAACCCATTAGTGAATTCTCATCAAATATCGAATGAACAATCATGGCAACACACTCAAAAAGGTCTCCATTGAGGTCGAAGCTAGACTCTTTGGGTAGAATGATAGAGTCAAATTTATGGAAGATGAATTGGAGGAGAAAGAGGAAGAGCTAATTGAGAGGAAAAAGGAGTTGAGTCAAGAAAAGATGATCAACGCCTAGTTACAGGGTGAGTTAAAGTACGAGAAGGCTAGAGCGCACGCAGTATAAAAAAGGTGGAGTTCATTACAGATGTAATAGTGTTGAAGCATCCAGACCTAGCACCTCCCACGCGAAGTATGCATTTTCCCTAGAATGCCTAGAGGACTTAACAAGGATCCTCACCATGGAGAGGCAGCTAGCCTTGGAATCTGTAGAATAATTGGTTGTGCATTTAGAAAAGGAGGATAAATTGAAATTCGTGCCACTCATAGTTGAATACATAAAGTTCCTTGCTGATGTAAGGATTTCTTCTTGGGCTCACTGAGGCCACGTACGAAAACTACGTGGACAGATAAAAAGTGGAAAGCATGTTGGTTGCTAATGATGAAGTATAAATTAAATATTTCCAGGAGAAGAACAAGGGGAACAGAGCGGAGTGAGAAAAGATCCCAACCGAGGTAGAAAATAAATCAGAAGCTATTGAAGCCTTATAGGGCTCAATTA
This sequence comes from Taxus wallichiana var. yunnanensis, assembly GCA_018340775.1. Taxonomy (NCBI): domain Eukaryota; kingdom Viridiplantae; phylum Streptophyta; class Pinopsida; order Cupressales; family Taxaceae; genus Taxus; species Taxus wallichiana. Next base: position 423,345,141 of record CM031240.1, on the reverse strand, counting down.
AAAACTAGCTAAAGGAACTATACCCGTAAATTACATGAAGGATGGATGCGTTAGAGGATATAGGCAAGGAGTTAGAGAAAATTGTTGACACCATGATCACACAAGGGGATGGGTTGGGTTTTGATCAGGTGAGCACCTTAGTAGATGATCTTTTCTAGAGAGCACAAAATGAGGTTGATGCCTGGAACAATCTGGAGGCTGACTTGTAGAAGAAATTTCCTCTCTTATTGCTTAAGTAGCATCATTTCCCCATTCTTCCTTCTTTTCCCATTCTTAGTCCCCTTTATTATTTTTCCAAGACATTAAGTCTTTGTGTATTATTTATTCTTTGAGGAATTTTCTGAGGGCGGAGAACAAGTAAAGTGTGGGGTGATGTTGGGCCCCTGAAATATCAACTAAGTCCAAAAAGGGTGCATATGCACACACTGTTGAACAAAGCACACAAGATAAGGCATGTAGGGAAGGGTTCAAGTAGGGTTTTGGTAGAACCCGGGATGTATGCCCATGGAGAAAAATCTAGGACTTAGCCATTTTTGACCTATCGAGTAGGATGCAAGAAAAACATGACCCAAGTGGAAAAGGTGCCAGCCTGGCGACAGGGTGGCCTGGAAGGAATATGCCCTGTGATAGAAGCTTCTAGAAGGACATCATGGAAAGGAGTGGTGAGCTCAGGCTTGGAGGAGCATGTGCCCATGGAGGACCACTTTTAGACACTTGGCGACATATCCGAGGTTACGAAAGAATGAGTTGGTAGTTTAAGAAGGCTATATATATAAGTGGCTACGAAAGAGGAATGTAATGAATAGAGGGCGGAGCTCTACCGAAATACTATAAGGACTCTGTTAGCTTTAGTAAATTAGTGTAGGAAAGGATGTATCAAGGGTTTAGGGGTTATAAATTTTCTTTTGAAGGCCTAGTTATATGAATCCAATTATAATGCATGAATGCGGTCTACCCTTCTGTGACATTCTGTAATGGGCCTAATGAATGTAATGAGGTTACCAATTTATGTGAATATGAACATTAATGGTTTTGATGCATAAATCCTTCTTCATATCTCTTTTTCATTTATGTTTATGAACTAAGTTTGAATGCTTGTACAACTTCCTTTCTATTTTGGTGTAAGTTCTATAATCTGTTAAGCTCTTTTTTTATGCGGAATGACCGTAAGGATCTAGAAGCCGTTACGAGCTCTATGGTGTTTATATGTCTTATTCCCTCTCAAATCTCTTAAAATCAGATCATAGATGATGTTTCCCACTAGAATCACTTAAAAGATATACTCGACGCCTACACATGCCTCGGGTGAGCACCCAGTGCCCGCTCAGTGATAGGATAACGTGCATGGGATTTCTTTCGTTTGTGATGGGTGCAAAAATGACTACGGTGTCTATGCTTCCAAATGCCTTAGTGTGTAAGGCTTATTCAAGTGCTTCGCATGGATCAATGTATGTCTTATATGATAATGCCCTCCTAAAAGGGGTAATCAAACCCCCAAAAACCATTGTTCTATTTGGCTTGTGTGTATGTCATAAGAAATGTTAGATAGCAGTGTTTTAAAATGGGCATCATACTCTCTAACACTTCTAGTAGTGCCTTACATAATATCCTTGAGTGCACTTATACTCTTCTGCTCAAAATCAGGGATGTGAATTTGTTTAAGGAATGCATCTTTTAAATTTGTATAGTCTATGCAAGTTTGATCAGGGTCAAACTTTCTATACCAGCTATGTGCACACCCTTGTAACGTAGTAGAAAATTGGCTTTCCCTATGCTTAGAAGCCATGATTCCTTTTGTGTGCCATATTATTTCACACATATGTACATGTTCAACAACATCTTCTATGCCCCTATACTCTAGAAGATGAAGAGACATCTCTATGTAAATATTTTGGGGTTGGTACGGACCTTGCCCACGACCCCGAGAACCTCCTGTGTTTCCTCTACCTCCAAAACCACCAAATCCATCAGAACTAGAGATACCTATACCTCCTGATCCCAAACTTGTAGCTATGGTTGGACCATAAGATGTACTTCCCTGTGTCCCAATAGTATAAGTAAACTGTACCCCGATAGTCTACGAAGCGTTACCGCTCCCAGAAGTTAGTCCAAAAATCATGCACTTGTATTCTGCACTGATGATACACCCAAAAAGGTACTCCCATATAACAATGAAGTCATTTTTGCTGCCATCATTGTGCCTCTTATAATACTCACTCTTATTCTCCTACTACTTGAACTATCTTGCTAACTATTTGTTGTACTAGATGCTAAAAAACCAAGCGCAAGGGAAAGGTTTCTAGGTGGATTCAGATGCGCACCCGTGGCCCAGTCATCTCTTTTGCATGCTTCGTATGAGGCTAAGGAGGGTTCTCTATCATGCTTTCCCAAATGGGGGAGTTCCTGAGGCTTGGGTTCCACGTCTTCTATGTGAACTTCAAATCTTTCCCAAACTATCTTTCTCCAAAACATTATTTTCTTTGCAACCTCCCATTGCTTCTTTACCTCCTTCTCACGTACCTCATTATACTTAAGAAACCTTTCCTCTCTCTATCTTTTTGCCACTAGATCTTCCATCTTTCACCAAACCCTTCTCCTTCCCCCACATGAGGTGGGTTTTAATTCACCATTGGTTTACTCTCTAAATTCAAATTTACCATCAAGATCTTGATTTCTAGTGGAATGCCTTAGAGGTAAGTTCTCCTTAGATATTGTAAAAACTGAAATTCAGCTATCTCTGGGCATGAATAAGTGGAAATTGAGTAATCCAAGATATAAATATTCAAAAAATCATGGAACCACATATTCATAGCGCGAGTCCAAATCGAGATCAACATCATAAAGGGCACGAAATTATTCTTGTATCCAGAAAAGTGTGTGATACCTCCAATTCTACTTAGATGCATGAGCAATCAGCCACTTGTACAATTCTACTAGAAAGATAGCGATAAAGATCTCATATAAACTATCATACATATTCTATTCCACCCACATTCGTGTATTAAACTCGATCCAGGTGTTGAAACACCATGTGTATTCTTCTTCCAGATCATGTATCCACTCCTCAACACTTTCTAAGGTCAACCGATATGTCTTCATTGCAAACCATCATGAAAACAACTGAAAAAGAGGTCCCAAAAATGGAACCAATGATGTAGCCTAGAATTTACCAATACAAGCCCAGACACGCTAGCCCATCACTCAACCTAGACTGAGTGTTCACTCAAAGTGCACAAAGGTACCAGGCCCCTCTTTAGGGTTTCTATTGTAGGATGTTAGCATGATGAAGACTTTAAAGCATTCAATACTTTACCTAATATATAATTCTACAGTGCATGTTTAGATCTAGATCTAGAGAGTAACAGACTTAAAAAATAACCATGATGAAATCAAGTATACAATACTGAACTATAACCATGATAACACCTTGATTCATTCCACAATATCCATTATATTAAATGTAGTAACACATAGAATCTTCCTTACAATAAAAGTATTATACACTCATGTGCGTAACATATTTCTCAAGTATAATCTCACTATAACACATTTCTCACACATATCTCCTATGCTTTACACGATTCGCTACATATTTATAAGGGTGGGGATTTCCCTTCACTTCTTATCTAATCCCAAAATAGGTCACATGCTATTATTAGCCACATGCCATTAAAAAAAGCCACACATTCAAGTGCACTAATAATAAACTAATTTTAGTTAACTACCAGTAGTAGATCTATTCTCATCCTGTATCCATGCAAAGCGCTTCATAGCCGATCCTCCAAAAATAGCCAATGCATGTTGCGCAAGTCTCCAATTGGTTTTTGTGCTCCACACGCTATCTCTAAAAATAGATCCTCATTGTAAAAATGGATAAGTCCCAAATCTATCTCTCTTCATCGTGCTCTATCCTTTCTGATACTTCCATGCCTTTGAATGCACTCTGCTCTCCTACGCAAACCTTCGTATGTCCTTCACTAAGTGCTAGATTATGACCGATCAACACATCACTTGCACAAATTATATTACACGGTGGGCATAAGAAACACCTAGAAAGGATTATCCAACATCTACAAGAGCTGTGTTCTTATGGGGAAATATTCTTATTAGGTATAGATATCCGTTGAGCTTGAGAAGTGATAGGGGCACATACTTCATGAAGGAGACAATCAGGATATTTTGGATGAATTAATGGTTACACACCACAAGACTATACCTTATAATCCTCAGGAAAATGACATTGTGGAGGCCTTCAACAAGATATTGACCATACCTTGACTTTTTTTTTTATGTTGGAAGGAAAGATTGGGATGATAAAGTTTCAACTGTACTTTGGGCGTATATAACAACCTACAAGAGGTTGAATAAGACCACACCCTTTCATCTGGTGTTTGACATAGAAGTAGTTATTCCAATGGAATTCATGTTACCATCATTGCGTATTGTGTGTGCTAGAGGTCTAGCTAATGAGAAATCATTAGAAGAAAGAATTGACAAGTTAATATAGTTGGATGAGAGGCATGCCATAACACATTGGAGTCGAAGCATGTAAACGCCAGGTAGAATGCATGGCATGACAAACACATCAAGGAAAAGAAGCTTGAGGTTGGATAGATGGTACTAATTTATGATTCTAAGTTTATGTGCCATCTAGACAAGCTTAAGGTGCATTGGTTTGACCGTATGTTATCACCCATATACTTAAATCGATGCTTTCCAGCTTAGAGGTGCTTGATGGAATATGGCTACCCAATTAATTTAATAGGAGTAGGCTGAAGGCCTACTTTAAATAAGTATTCGGGTGTTTTTAATAAGGTAGTGTTTTATTTAGTATAGGTTTCCATTTCGTATTTCTTTTAGTGTATTTCCTTTTTTCACTATGCTTTGTCAATTTATTTTGGTTTTTATGTAATAAGTGCATTTGCGCACTTGGAAGCTAATTAAAATCTAAAGTTTTTATGCGCAAAAGACTACACATACCATTGGTGTGGGGTGGTTGTTATTTGTTATTCAAAAATGGGTACACATGAGAAAAAAATCTGCATTACAGGTGTTATTCAAGTATGGAAAGGAGTCACTTTAGAAGGAGATTACTTCTAAAGAAGACCATAAATGGAAATGAATGAATGAATAGTATAACACGAGGTAAGAAGCAGATGTGGAAACTACCAAAAGAGGGCACAAATAATAGCAAGGTACTTCATGCATGGAAGCACACAGAAGAGAATTTTATAGCTAGAAGGTAGGAAGGCATGCTAGAAGGTTATAGCTGGGGTGTGAAGGTGTACCACACAAAAATTGGGAAAATGGTCAATTAATGAGAGGATTGGTGGTAGGTGAAGGAGTAATAAATGCACTAACTTTTTGAAAATCTATATAAGGACATGATGTGGGTTCATTTTTACCTTTGCGATCACAAGTATTCGAGTGAGCTAAGTGCAACCGAGCCAAGCAAATTGTATTGAGGTGTAGAGAGCTAAGAAACTAGATATGGAGAGTAGATTTATGCACAAAAGTGGCTTACATCCCCATTGGTGAAGGGTTTGAGCACAACAAAAGCATTGAGAAGGCACTAGGGCACACAATTTTGAGATAAGACATATAATTTTGAGGTAGGGTTTGAGTTTACCCGATACCAAGACAAAATGTGGGATTTTATGATGGCACCAAGAAAGCACTTGCAACAGAACAAAGGGAAAGAAAAAGGTGGAGGTTGAGGTCAAAGTTGTGTCTGAGAGAAAATTTTATGAATTGAAGTACCCAAAAGACTGATAGTTGGGTGGGATTTTTATTTCCCCATTTTTGATGTAAAGTAAGTGATTACAATCATCTGCGCCAGGTGAAAACATGGGAGAATTGGATTTGTTGTTAAAAAAAAAGACCAAGAAGTGCATGGTGGACGATATGCCAAAGGTATATGATGATGTTGGGAGAATATTCTTAAGAAGGTAGGGTTTTTTAGTTATATGAACTCCCATATTTTGAAAAAATAGAAGCATTATACTAATGGATGATGAGCGAGTCCATGATGACTTTTTCTATTTTGATGGATGGAGGGTAAGGATGAAAACAACCTTGATTGGCACATTGATAGGATTGAAAGGAAAAAGGACATATATTATGAGCAATATGACTGATAAGGAAACTATTATAGCCATATGAAAGGAGTTAGGATACTCCAAAGGTATGCATGCAGAATAGACATAGAAAAACTAAAGAAGTATCCTGTAGTATAGGCAAATGCGCATCTGCTCACAAAGTTAAATGATCAAGAGAGACAGTCACATGTAAACACAATGTGGCTACATATTGCAAAGAAAATGTCGAGGGTGAAGTCTACAACTTTGTTGGATACATTGCGGAAAAAAATTATTGAGGAAGTGTTCGCGGTGAGAAGATAAGTTTTGGCGCTATCCTAATATCTCTTATTTTTGTAGAAATTGGAGTGCTTGATGAACCAAAGAAAAAAATTGGGAATACCCCACTGAGAAGAATTCCATCATGAAAAGGTTTGAGAAGTATTTATGTGAAGGATCAATGAGTGGCCCATTTAAGAAAATTGAAAAAAATTGGTATGACCAACTTCACATGAAATGTGAGGAGGAATGACGCATTCCAAAGGAACTACCTTCGGTAGTAGGCAAGGCAATATTGTTCGCAGTGTATCAACATTTATGCATCACACGGTTTTCCATAAAGGATGGGACATGGAGTCCATGGTGAAAACTACCATATGCCTTCACAATGCACTACTTCCAAGCCTCAGTTCACGATATATTGATGCACACCATCTGAAATTCAACACAAACAAGGTAGATTATGACTACCACACTCTCAGGAAAACATATGTATATCTAGGTTGATCTTCCTACATTGAGAGGCTTATTTTAGATGTCATAAATATAAATCTATTAAGTTTGGCTATTGGGGACAATGGAGTCATGCTATATATCTTCATATCAATCCTAGCCTGGAGAATAACAAGTATGTGGAGAATTAATTTTTGTTACCAGGGCCTTCTAAGGGAAAACATATAGTTGAGAATGTGGTAGCTCCAAATCCTACAACAAAAATAGAAATAGAAGAGGAATAAGAATGTGAGGATAGTGGAGGCTTAGACCATAGAGGATGGAGGTAGCCCACAGACATAGTGGAGAGTGAGCATACAGATACTACACCGTAGGTGCAAGAAGGAGAGGAGGACTTGGACATGGATGCAGTCCCTAACAAGTGCCCATTTAAAAGGGTATTTAGAAGAACCAGGACCCAAGGTGCAAGGACATCACATCCTGTAAGAAAATCACCTCAACTCTCCCCTCAAAAATAAACACCTAGAGAAGAAAGGAAAAATAATTTTGAAGGTTAATGAGGAGGTGGAGGAGTCCAAAGAGAGTGCGCTTGGAACTCTAGTTCAACCAGAAGATGTGGAGGAGCTCAGGGATGAAGAAATGAAAGATGAAGAGGAAGGGGTGAAACAACCAGAAGAAATTAAGTGTGAGAAAATGAGTGCACTAGTTATAACTCAGATAGGAGAAGGGCCAACTCCAAACCTTTGCACTTAGGTTCCTAAGGGGTCAAGGATGAGGAGAAGTGAAGAATATGTTGTGCCAAGTATGGGATTCAATAAGGACATAAGTACAATCATTCATGCCAATTTTTAGAGTACAAAGTGGACCTTAAGGATTTATATGGGTGGGAGTTGATGGACCTAGATATGGCCACTACATGCGTAAGGAAACAACTATCCTAGTCCATGTAGAATCACATGGATGAACTAGATTTTGATGTGTGCGAGGAGTCTTGTGTCTCAAGGAGAGTAAAAAAAGACACCTCAAAGTAGGCACATGACCATAAAGCCCACACTTATGTCTGATGAGCATGCCGAAATGCCTTAGTCAAGGTATTTGCAGAGGTGGCTAAGAGAATTATTGATAAGGTCGCCACCATTAAAGTATCGATGGAAGATAACAAGGATAAAACTACGAAGATAAAGTGCTTAAATGCAAAGAAGAAGCAAGAAAAAACAAAGAATGAGGCTTTTGTTAACATGGAGGATTAGATTGGTGATTACATTCTGAAAGAAAGGCCTCATCTAGAACCAAAGGTATCTAAAAATTTTCCTTTTGCAATACATTATGTGTGTACTTTGGTTGATTTGGTGCTAGAAGATGGACCACTTAGAATTCGTGAACCAAAAATGTTGAACAAGAAGTAGAGTGAGCACGAGCCTCTATGACCACAAAAATTTCAATGTATGAGGCACCTTGCTCCAGGACTTTGAAGGATGAATCAAGAAAGAAGACCAAGCTCCGAATTTGTGTGCAACTCTAAAGGTAATAATAAGGACTAGAAATCTAGTTGAGGATAATTAAATTCTATTAACAATCAAGGATAATACTTTAGGGTGCACAAAATATTGGCACTAGTGAAACAAAAGTGTGAAGCCCTTGCATTAGCCCAAGATCCATATAAGCGAGATGATAGATGATATTGGGAAGCTCATAGTGGAGAAGATAGATCTTACTGGAGGGAATGATGTTTTCTATGGCCAATGCTGCCCGCATTTTGACAGAACGAGAAGGAAAATATTAATTAGGATGAGTTGGATGCCATCGCTATAGACATTCTAGAGAAGAAAAGGACTGTGCTAGATGACTAGTAGACATTGGAGGTTGAGATTAAAAGTGAATATCTAGAGTTTATCCTTCTAGTTGAAGAAGAGGAAGTTGTAGAGTAAAGACCCATTCTTTTTATAGTGATTATTTACATTCATTCAATTCTTATTCTTTATTACTTAAGAACATTAGAAATAATCTCGATTACCGGGAAGATAATGTAATTTAGTGTGGGGTAATGTTGAGAAGAAATAGTATTGTCCTAAGGAGAAGAAACACATAGGATTCACGTGCGGGAACATGGAACATTTGAAGGTGTGGAAAGATAGGAAAGGAAACGCGCGCTAGAACAAGTTCACTCAGGACTTAGTTTTTATTATGGATACGAGCTATTTTTGGAGATAGCGTGTAGAGCACACATCAAGATGGAGACTTGTGTGACACAAAAATGGTATTTTGGGAATGAGATGCTGATAAGCGCCATGCATGATCTTGAGTTAATAATAAGATCACTTCTTCCAGTTAACTACAGGATGTCTATTATTAGTGCACTTACATGTGTGTATGTTATTGTAAATGTGCATGGCTATTATCAGCATGCAACCTATTTTGAGAAGTGTGTAGGTGGTGAAGGGAAAGTTCCCACCCCTATAAGTATGTATTGAAATATGTATTTTAATATTAGTGAATTATTGTAGAGTTATGCTATTGGATTTGATGCACACATGACTTATGGTGATCCTTTATAATGTAACAATATTATATGTTTTACAGTGTTTAATGTAATGGAATATGTTGGCTGGATAATGGTGTTAAACATGATTGTATCTGGATCTTGTATGGGTGATCTTATTATAGTTATTGTTTAATTCATGATTCTCTAAGATATAGATCTGGAATATTCTCTGTGGAATGTTTATAGTTATTTATGGTTCTGAATATGCTTTATCTTCATCACACTAACATCCTACAAAAGCAACTCTAAAGAGGGGCATGGAACCTTTGCGTGCTTTGGGTGAGCACTCAACTCAGGCTGGGTGATGTGCCAATGTGCATGGGTCTTATACAATGGATAATAGGCTACATCACTATCACCTCATTTAACTTAATATTTCCCATTTTATGTACCTCTCTCTCCCCCGGTCCCTTGGATTATTAGAATAGGAGTAGATAATTGTATTTATTTTCTTAGGAGTGGCTTAGCACTAGGATTGGGTAGAGGAACCAGCCTTCTCTGGAGGTTGACCTCAATTATGCAACTCCCACACTTTTGATATCATCCCATGTTATCCAAAAAGTAGGGGTCTGCCATTTTTGATCCTTAGGGTGCTACTTTTTGACATAGCACATACCTCTCGCAATCTTCCAATAGAACAAAGAGTGAAGAAGTTTGTACTAACAACAAATCTTATAATAATTTTTTGAGGCATGATTTGGTTTACTTCTCACCCTACAAACAATGCCTTTGAGATGCACAACATTTATTCTTCACAATAGGAGATGGAATTTGCCACATGTGTGACAATAGTAGGCTATTACAACAATAATATTAAACTCTTAGAGGTGAGCAAGAAATAATTTATCCTATATTCTTTGTTAGATGAATCATATGATATTGCCAAGTAGTTTAAAAGATAACAAATGAAACGTTTCATATTTATAATTTTTAATATTTTAAAAATGGATGTGGAATAAAACATTAAGGAGATGATGATGATAATGAGGTCGATTCTGAAAATTAAGTTTAGAAAGGCCTATCGGCCGATAAAAGGTCGATGAGAAATCACATATCTAAAAAATTAGGAAAAGTAGAAAAAAATATAAATATTTATTAGTATGTTAAGGTCATGAGTTTTATTCAAGTGATGTATATCTCCACACTTTATTTTACAAAAATAGAGTTATGATTCTCATAAGTATCCACTCTACATTGTGTCTTCTCACTAAATTTATCCTAGACCTGGAGGACATCCTCAAGGGTATAGATTTCAAACTAACAACCTAAAGTGGAGGGAACTTAATGGATGCCTCATCTTAATAAGCTTAGTCTAGAGTAGAGGAAACCCAAAAGTTCCAAGTTTCAAACTGGTAACCTTAAAATGGTAGGCACTCAATAGATATTAATCGATATACCATTCAAAACCTACTTTAATATATACTTGGGGAAGAAATGGGTGGATAAGGAAGGAGAGTTTGTAAGAGAAAAATCAAGATATTTCTAGCAATGATGAGGGAATCCTTAGATAATGAAAAAGAAGCTTCTCCTCAATGAGGATGTTGACTCAAGTTTTCCATGCAAGAATAAAATTTCCTAGAAGATGCTTTGATTTTTAAGGGTATTTTGTTTTAAGTCAAGTCAAAGGTCATTTAGGACTAAGGCCAACTATATGTAATATTTATGAAACAAGATCTTAATCAAACTATTCCTTTGTTGATTTTCTCTTTGTTACTTGATTGAACTTAAATTGTGCTATTTTACCCCTTTGATTGGATTTTAATCCTTTTACAGAGATCTCTAACATCTTATTTTTATTGTTTGTTATTATTTTAGCTTAATCCAAGAATGTACAACAAGGTTAGGACCATACATACGTTCTTGACCATTGTGTATGGTCTTGGCCCCTTTTGTTTTCCAATTATTTTCTCTACATGGATCCATTTGTCACTCTTTTATCTTCTAATTTATATTTTTGGGTTGTCCTTTCTTGTCACTAAGGTCCTAATTTCAAAGCAAAAATAATATATACAAGTCTAACCTAGGCATTTATTAAAGAGAAATCATATATCTATCTACCATATATTGAATAAGAAAACAAGGACTACATCTGCATACTACATACACAACATAGGAGGACATAATTTTGAATTTTTCATCTGCACACAAGGGTTTCTATTGGGATGAAGTAGCATATCCTGCTATCAGTGTTGAGGCACAAGGGCCAACCTAGGTCAAGGGATAGTTGCATGCACCTTTACACAAAACACTAGGATAACTACATTGAGTCTGAAATATAGTGCAGTGCTCGATGATTCATAAGCGGGGGTATTTGTTGAGGTTAGTGAGACTAAAACATTTGCATCTTTATTTTTAGAGCTAATGATTGCTTGAGTGTTTTGTGGGATATTTAAGAAAAAAATTTATAGGTTTCAAGTGTGACATCTAGTGTTTCATGTGAAGTTGAAGATATTAAAGAGTGATAAACGAAACTAAAATTTACATTCTCCAATTACCTAAATGTCTAAAAATGTATGGTTTGGTCGGATTGGATGATATAGTCCCGAGCTCTTTATACAATCCTACCCTAGCATTTCGCATCCCTAGAAAGTGACTGTTTCAAATCTTAGACCCTACCCTTTCCTAGAACAGTCATCAACACATCCTAAATATGTTATGAACCAAGTGCCTCTTTCCATATTCATTTTGTTTCAAATTGCACGTGCTTGATTGTATGGTTGATTGTTATGATCTAAGTTATTTTAGTAGTGTAATTTGTGTTATATGGTTATGAGTAAAACCTAATTAAATTGACCTGATATTTAAGTAAGGGTTAAAAATTTTGGTGAACCAACTTTTGATTGAAACCTTCACCTAATCTAAGATCTTATTATTTCCTTGAATATCAAGCAGGTTGATTTTCAAAACCTAGGGTTGTCTTAGGGCATGTGTGTATTGTTTCTAGGAGTATCCCTTCTTTTTTGTGTTCATGGCTAATTATAGAGATTTTCTAAACTACAAGGGTTACCATCTCTCTAACCAAGTCCATATTATTTGTTTCACCAAACTCTAATGATACTTCTAAGCATGTTCATATTTTTCATACTCTAGTTGATGGTTCTTTTACATGGTTTGCAAGTAGAAGTCATCATTATGAGGCTGTCCCTTATGATATTGTTCATAGTTATGCTACTATTTTCAAAATATGCATATGTACTTATTTTGACAACTTGTTCCAAATTTTAGACTTAGGGGACCTCAAATTATTCTAAATTTGCTTAGCTATAAGTTTCACCTTATACAAGAAAATCCATATTACACTACATGTTTCACATTACACTATAAATTTTTCATTACACTAGAAGTTCCACCTTACACTAGAAAATTCACATTACACTAGACGTTGCACATTACACTAGAAAATAAATATTGCACTAGAAAATCCACATTACACTAAAAGTTCCACCTTACACTAGAAACATTGCATTACATTAAGTTCCACCTTACACTAGAAAAGGTCATGGAACAAGAAGGGAGACTCCAGGACCAATGAGGAGTTAACATGTGGTAAGGGTGACCCAAAGGTTAAATTTGATGGCTATGTGGCCGTTGATTATGAAAAACAACATGGAAATCTTTGAATGCTCATATATTTTGATCCAGTCACCAAATAAGACAAAATTTGTACCATTGGAAAGGTATTGAAGAGATATAAACATTAAAAGTAGTTTTGGGTCATGATAAATTTATTTTTTGTATAAAATGTGGACAAAGGGCCCATAATAATTTTCAGATCTAGGTTTTGCAACATGTTTTGGGGCTCAATTTTTGGCTCGTATCTTTCAATCCATATATCCATTTCACCCGCACGTGGTCTTGTTGAAAAGGGAATAAGAAGGGATTCATTTTGTGTATCATTTCATAGATAATGGTTGATTATTTAGAGAGATGTTTTGATAGAATTTTGGGCTATTTTTAGTGTATTCTCTCATTTTAATGGCACCCGGATCGGCTACAAATGTTTGAGAAGCTATAACAACCAACATTAAACATTATCATATGATCTAAATTTTCATAATCCCCCATGTTTGATGTGCACATTTGAATGTTGATTGGTCCTTGGTGGTTAAATAATTTGGTGATATTCTTTATTTTAGATGTCCTCTCTCCCTTATACTTCTTCGTCTATAAATGTAACTCAACTTTAATGGAAAAAGGATTCTTTCCTAAGTGCAGGTTATGTTTCCATTTTTTTGCCAAGCATTCTGAGTTGCATACTTCTATGTTGGTTTTTGTAATGCACTCAGTGCCTTCTCCATTATTGTAATAGATTGTGCATACTCCAATAAATGATATCTTGTTATTGTGGCCCTCTTTCTACTCTTTAACTTGTGTTATTGTGTTCTTTCCTTCCTATTTTGTTATGGTATGATGTGTGTGAGATATATTTGCATGATCCCAATCCTTTATGTCACTTGTGTAGAGAATCATAGTTTCACAAAATTGTGTAGATTTAAATGTGACTTATTTATGCCCTCTTGGTTTGGCATTTGTCTCTCATTACTCATCTCAAGGAGAGAAATGATTTAATAAAATATTAAATATTATATCGGAGGATCGAGATCAAATGAATATACCAGTGACAAACAAGATCTAACATGCAAGAAAATAAGCAAGTGTACATAGTAGGAGAATAAGAATGAATTAGCTTATATTAGAAGATATGGGCTGATATTGGGTTGAAATTAACTCAAATAGGCTGGATTTGGGTACCGTATAAAATCTATCCGGAACACCGAGATCTAGAAATTCTTTAGATAAGAGTGACCACAGGAGGACAAGATCACCTTGAGTGCTAGTGTCTAATTTGGGTACTAGTGTCCTAACAACATATCTCGCTTCCGATCTTTTCAGGGTTTGAACTTGGTTCCCTACTTTTGTCTTCTATTTCTTTAGATCTGTCATAGCGTTCATGTATCACAAATTATCCCACAAAACAAACCCTAGCTATGTACAAAAAAACTCAAGAAAACATTAGATGAAATAAATAATACATATGCTTGAGTTTGAATGACCTCAAAGGTCACCCCAATGTGATTGTCATCGAGTATTGTACTATATTTCAGACTCTATGTAGTTTGTGTGAGTGTGTGATTTGAATTGTGTCCCTTGAAGCTAGGCTACCCTTTTACCATTCCACCAAATAATGTGATACAACTATTTTTCCCAATATAAATGTGTGGGATTTAATTCTGAATAAACCCCATATGTAGTGAATAATGCATCGTAAATGTAGTCCTTGAATATTAATCCTTTCCTAAGTAATAGATATTAAGTATTAACTCCTGATTGTCGAACCCCTAACAATAGTTAGTAAGTCATGTATATATATACGATTCCCTTATTTGAATTTTTTTATTAATCTGTATCAATGTATTAGTTAGCTATGCAAAGGGAATTGAAACTAACACCTTAATAGTTTCAAAACATGAACTAACTACACAAAGATCATCATGCTAAGAGCTAAAAAAGAGTAAATATCAACATTATGCATTAGAACTTTGAATGAAACTCAAACTAACATGCTAAACATTTATCCTCTACTCTTTTGAAAGCTAAACAAGAGATGGACCTATGTAGATCCTTAGCTATCAAAATGTGATAGTTTTTTTGATCCCAAGGGTTTGAGAATGGATCTCAATCAAGACTTGGCTACAATACCTTCTTGATCTTCTCCATATGACTCAAGAACTTGGATGGATGAATGCAATATGAAGATACCTAGCTCCTCTAATGGAAGAATGCTCCAAGATGAAATGCCTATAGTTTAGGTTATAAGCATGTAAAGGTGTAAGTAGAAAGGTTGGAGGAGGGTTTTTATATAACCCTCTGGATTGAAGGATATTTACATCCTATTGTATGTGGGATAATAAAAAAGCTAGGTTAGTTATGGATAAACATGGTTTAGGAGTGGTTGAGTTTACTTTAGGAGAGTTTAATTTGTCCTCTAGTGACTCATGGGATTTGAGGGGATTTATTGATTAACCAAAGTGATTAATTAATAGGTGTGCAAGCTTATAGAAGCTTTTTAGAGGAATAATTAGTATGATTTGTGGGATGAAAGGGGTTTAATCAAATAAATGATGATTTATTGATCTAATGGAAGAGGAAGCTAATTAATTAAGAAAAATTAATTAATCTAAATAGAAAGGGAGATAATTAATAGAAGTTCGTTAATCAATGTCATTATTGGTTAGAAGAGTTAATTAACTAATGTACTATAATTAATTAACGAGGATAGAAGATAAAATGTGTGATGTTGATGATATGTTCTCAATTTGTGGGAAAGTGTATAATTAGCACAATTTAAGTATTTAAATTTCTCGAGATAAATTATAGGTATCTACATTAACAACTGAAAATACAACCCAAAGTGATAAAAGAGAATCTATAAAATATACAAATTGATGTGGAAATTCAAAACCAATAAAAGGAGGGAAATGGACAAAAACACCCAAAGGGGACAATAGCCTCTAGGGTGCTCTTGTCCCTAATAGGAGGTAGTGTTTGAGATTCTCGAAACATGTAATGATAAATAAAAGGTTGGGTCACGTGTCATTTAGTATTCAAAATTAAAGTGTTCATTCTAGAAAAGAAAATACCAAGAGTGTGGGAAAGATGAAAACAATGAAATAGTAAAATAAACATTGTTAATGTCTAGTCTTCTCACTTTAGGAATCATGCATATAATGACATACCCAGAGGCATTAATGTAAGTATAAAGTGCATGATTTTATGACTAAATTTTCCCCACTTTATGCTGGTGAATGAATATTTGGTAGCATAAAGTAGATAAGAAGAGTGTACCTTGTGGAGATCCGAAGATATTTGTAACCAATAACATGTTCGAATGAGGGTTGTATTTGATATCATGTTGAATGGAGATAGTAGAATGTGCATCATGGAATCTAGAGGAGGAAAAGGATCCTAGGGGTGACCTTTTCATGCATAATAGAATTTATTTATGTGTGTGTTCCACTGGATATTTCCTTTGTTGGAGTGTATAGTGCTTGATATTATTCCTTGTTCCATTTATGAGTTTCCATTTTTTTAGAGTAAGGTTGGACCTATAAAATAAAATAATTGTAGTCAGTATTCATGGTAAATGAATTTGAACTTTGACTTAGTACATGTCAAAATAGAAATGTGTAATTAAAAACAAGTGAATCAAGGGCTGATTATAGCGACGTCTTTGTGAGAAAAGAGATAATTATTCTGTATATTTTCTCTCATAGAGTTGGCTGGAATAGTGCTAAGGATTTGGGTGTCATGTCACCAAACTAAGGATTTGAGTGTCCTAATGCTAAACTATGGTTTTGATTGTTCGATTCCAAGGAAGAGTATTGGGAGAGAGGTAAGATTTTATCTCCAACCCTTAACACTTCCCTACAGATAAGTGCCAATGCAGATGGTCACAAACCTGATTGAAACTTGCCACATGTGACACATTATTTGAGACATATTATTGTCCTACATATGCCTTAGGTTTAACTTCCTTATTTTATCTAAAAAAAAGAGTAATTAGTTCCTTTGTAAGTAAAAGATATTGCAATAATGTAACATAAATATAGAGAAATAGGAAGGTAGATACCCCTAAGTGCCTTAATAGGAATGGTAAGGTATAGTGCCAAACATCATACATCATGTAATAATATGTAAGTAATATGTTTTCACCTAAAGAGTAACATGTGAACGTGTATGTGTGTATGGAAAAATATAGAGCATATTGTGAATTAAGGTAGCATGATAAGTAATGTGAAACATAAAATAGTAAAAGTAAGCAAGAGTGCAACCGATCAAGATCTAAGTGGGTATTTTTACTTTTTTAATATGTGAACATGAAATATAGAAACTATGAGAGAGGAGAAATGTTTCCCCTAGTGTATGTTTGTAAAGTAAGGTCCATGTAGGTAAGTGCACCTTTAACAATCATGTTTGGACCTAGAACAAAAGTGTGCCATCGGTAGTCGGGGAGAATACTCCCACAAGTGTGTGACAAAGGGTATAGCTAGGAAAAATAATGTGTAAGATGCATAAATTTCATTGGAATTTTAAAAATTTTACCTAGGAAGGTAAAGGCTATAAACACCTTGGCCAAGATTTTTAGTGACAACATATCATCCTAGCCAATTAGGTTTGAATTTTCCTTTTAGAGAGGTTTATGCATTAGTGTTCTTTTGATTTTCTTTGAGCACTAAATCTGAATGTTAAATTATCATAGAAGCACCTTGGTATGATAGGTACATTTTATACATTCTTGGTAAACATGAATATGTTCTAAATCTTGCACCCAATGAGAATTAAGAATTTCCAGGTTCATGTAAATATCACTCCCGATATTCATTATCTTGGAGGATATGTTTAAGAGAAACATGCAAATATGGGATTTTGAGTTCCAAAGAAACAAATACTTCAGTTCCATAGACAAGAGAAAATGGCATGACATTGGTAGGGGCTATTCACACCTATTACTAATAACTTTTTTGTGTAGATAATGGTTGTTGATTCATCTATTTCTCAAGTGGGTGCCTTAAGGGGCCTGCTAGGAATGGGGTATGACTATACACATGGTCATTATGGGATTAAAGAAAATACATAGAGATATGTACCGCTATATAGCCCTAGCCTTAGTTACCCTTTCCTCTGTTGCACACACTACTAGCACTCCCAATGTGCTTGCTTATATTTGACTTCATCATCAAAACTTATTTCGCTAACTTTCCCTTAATCCATGACACATTTTTACCCCACTTGACATTAGGGTTGTCCATGGCGGATGCCATCACCCATGGGTGATGGTGTCAATGTTAGGTTTTTACTTGGATGACACCATTGCCCACAGGTGTTGGCATCGAGTATATATGTACATCACACATTACATGAGGAAACAATGGGATGAAAACATAACCATCTTATTTTCTCTTTTGCACCATCTTCATATCTTCTCACTTTTCTCTTGGTCTATCTTGCATTTGATTTTGATTAAACACTATTTTTTTTGTTGGATTTTTTGTATGATTAGGTCATCTATAGTGAGTTTAGGGCATGAATGATGTTCCCCTTATCCACCCATAGAAATTCTCTCTCGGTGTACTATTTCTCTAGAGATATATGCATCAGTGACCATCTCATAGGTAATTTCTCTAACCTTCTTTGTCATTTTTATATATTAGTTCATCTCCTTTTCCATTTCTTTATGTTAGCTTAGTATTGTATGTACATCAGTGTTAGTTATCATATTAATCTTACATGATCAACTCCTTAGCTTTCCTTCATTTATATTTTAGTTATATTTTAGTTATATAGATTGTGCATGCTTATGTTATATTTATATCAATCTACATCTCTCCCCATTAACCGATATCTTAGAAGGGTACCCTCCTTTATCTTGATCGCAGGCCTTGGAAACCCTAGGTTGACATAATATATGGATTAATACTCTCTAGATATTTCACCTTAGAGCTCATTGTATCCCATTTTAAATCAATAAACTATGTGTTATTCTATGTGTGTCTCTTCTTTGTTGCCTCATACCTTTGTAGAATAGAAGACTTAGGAGTGTAAGCCATTGAGATATATTCTTACCCTACCATACATTATGGTGAACCCGACGTGAATCCTATAGACCTCATAAATGAGAATGTCTTGTTAAAAGCATCCATATCTAAATTTGACCTCATTTTAAGTAACCAAAATTAAGAAACCATAAAAATACCCTACCTAGATGCCATTGCCTAGGGGTGATACCATTTTTTCCTGTAAATTTATTTCCCAATGCCATCAAACCTTGTGTGATTTTTATTGCACTACCGATAGCATCAATAAGTTTCATTTTTAGACCTTCTCTCAACCAAATCATCACTCCATCATGGAGTATCTAGGCTCAAGATCTTCTCATTTTGTTTTTAGGTATTTCCTAAAATCTTTCACCTTGAAAATGAATTCCCCTTCTATATGGATTGTTGTGTTAGGATTCCCTAGAAAGAAACCTCCCACCCACCACAATGGCCTATTTGAGGAGGAGGAGGAAGAAAATCAAAATAACAACACTTTTGATCACCCTCCTAAGATTCAAAAATTCCTCATGCAATTTCCTCAATATAAGGATGAATCGAAGAAATGATCAATAAATGTTTCCTTGAATTCATCTCTAAACAACTCAATGGTAGAGCAGAAAAGGAAAGGTCCTGAAGTAGGTGCATCTAAAAATACCCCCAATTATAACCCTACCAACATGATCCTCCAAAGTAATTTATAGGATGAACCAATAATAATCCACTACTATGGCTCAATTCCTTTAAATGAAAGCCAATATGGATCAACTAATCAATCGCCCTACAATTGTAACATTCCCATTTTAAGACTTTAGAAACAAGGGATTTTTTTTTTTATAATGTTCATTGTTCTAAATAAAACATTATTTAGAACACACATTCCATACCAATCAATCTCATAACAGATAACCATATGTAGCTGTAAATGACTCGTGATACACCGATCTATTCATTCCATGACTCGGTTACCTACCGATCTATTCATGTTTAACTTTAAGTATTGAATACTTATCGTATACTTGGTTTTCCTACCTTAATGGGTACTGAGTGATCTATTTAAAGAACATACCTGAATATTTGTTACCAATATTCATCTGATATCATGTTGCTTTAAACTAGGTGACATAGGACAACGTAACCAACAACTTGCGATACTTTGGCCAAATATTTACAACATACTATGTATGTCACTATTCCTAGATGACATACTCATCATTTTGGAATACGTCCTTCACCTCACTCCTCTGTTATCTAGAATGGTCTTTACTAACTACCGCCAGTCCACTTGCCCAAGGTTTAACCCTAGCCTAAGTTAGGAACATAGTCTATTATAGGAAGACACTCTCGATGACTTAGGGTAAAAGGGCATACTCGGTTGACCTAAGTCAACCGGATGTGCCAAAGTACCCTGAGTTATTGAAAGTTACTCCCTATCCTAAACATGTTACTAACTTGACCTAGAGAAAAACTAAGTTCAAGTCCTTATTGTGTGTAGATCTAGATGATCAATGTAGAAGGGTGTTGCCACATGTCAACTACAATGTTGTATCCTCGAGAAGACCCAAGTCTTCTCGAAGGTACAACCCTATAGTTGGCATGTGTGTCAACATCCTACATAAAACTACCTCATCATGATGTACATACCCCAAGGAGGTTATTAATGTTAAATTAATTTGGATTATAAAATATATTACAACATCTATGCTAAACCCTAATCCAACACTCCTTAATTCCTTGTTCTATACTTGAATCAATTAAGCATTAAAGAACTTCCTTTAACTCATGATTATTTTAATGTTCATTTATTTAGTTTAACAACAATTAACCAAAATAGGACAACGATATCATAAGTTCCATTAAATATAACTTAATCATTCAATGAAGGTGTAGCAACCAAATAGGTTCAACTAGAGTAGACTTTCTAGGGAAATGAAGTCTAATGATTTACAATCATATCACCATTCTTTAGATTACATTCCTTTTAGCGAGGAAGAACCTTCCTCTACTTGATTAAGTGTTAGGGTTTGTCAAACCTTCTTATCTTTCACAAACTCTATAGTTTTATCGCATATTCATTACACATTCCAATACTATAATAGAATTGTTTAGATAAGATTGTTAACTTATGCAACTTAACAAGATGCATCTTATTAAGGGAGATTAAACTAATTCCCTTTTATCTAACTTATCAAGTTTATCCAAATTAAGCATATAACAGATATGAATAATATCATCCAGATAGGAATTCCATCTTCTTCATAAATATAAGATAGTTTACACAACCAATACAAGTAAATCTCCAACATTCAATTCCTCATTAAAAACTTATTCATTTACAAGACTATGTATTTCAGGCATGTTGTATAACAAACAACCTTCATTCCAAAAAGAATACAACTTTTCTTTTTCAATACAATTCAAGAATGAATCAAAACTCTTTACATAAGGTTCAAAATTAAATAACCCAATACAACATGAAAGTTTTGTCTTCTTTAATCACTTACGATGTCCATCTGCAAAATTGCTAGCACGGGTCAGTTCAATGAACTGAGCATGATAAGCACTAAGCATTAAAGTAAAGTGCATTCCACTAATTGCTTCATTAAACAAATTTGCTTTCATGAAAAATTGTAAAAACATCATGCAGTAATCATAAGTAAAACATCAAGAAAGAAGTACAATTAAGAAATCTGATTTACTTTTAAGAAAGGAACATTTTATAATCTGCAACTTCAAGATTATACCACAAGACTTAATTGATCCTATCAATTACTTTTAAATCAGTCAACAAGTCTTATTAATAAATTATTTCATAATTCATAAAGATAGAAGGACACATTTAACTTTTCCCAATCTGCAAGGGTTAGTTACAACATAACTGATATTAGTAAGTTTCATCCCTCCATAAAGACAAAGAAGAGAATGAATAATGAGAAGTTCAATCCATAAACTTATCAGTCAACAAAAAAGGATCACATACCCACAAGGACCCAAACCATATTTCATTTCATTTATACTATGAAATGAAATCCAACATCTAATACAACTTAGAAATTCTTAAGTTAGTTTCCAAAAGAGAACTCAAAACCAAATGCATAGTCAAGCCCGTATACTTCCAATTTCCATACAACCTTTCTAGGAAGACCTATTCTCATTCACCTAGCTCAAATCCATATCAAATCTCAGAAGAAATACACAATACAATCCCAAACTATAGAATTCCCCCATGAGAGTATAATTTTCTCTCTTTAATACATGGTGGTTCTACAAGGATATAACAATGGAGTAAAATTCCTCCAATTGAAAAATATTGGAAAGTCACAACAACTCTCAACTCGAAGACTAAATCTCCCTTATAAACATTAACAACAAACTACAAATGAGAAGGTAGATCAAAATTCCAAGCAAGATCCACATTATCAACATCTATAAAAGTGATACTATAACTTTTCAAACCACAAACAAAATAACAGTTTGAATTTAGCATTCTACAAAAACCACTACTTAGATGGAAGTAAATAGTTAAGTGATTCGATAAGACAAGTTCTGTCCTACCTTCTTCCAACTCATCTAAACAAAATAACCACAAACCTCTCTAGTTCCTTTTAAATCATATGATAGGTAGGGTTTGTTCAACATAAAAGATAGAAAGGAAGAAGTAACTCATTCCATGAACCTCTACAACTGATACGACTATCCCATAATAGAACATAGTTCCAGTTCCAATTATTTCTAAGAACATAGCAGTTAAGTTTTCCCACAAGATATGGGTACACTTAGAGTAGATATGAATAGAATACACTCTAAAATTCACACACCCCATCAAGTTTGAAAACACAGTGTAGTCTAAAAGATAGAAGTAAAACAACCATTCCTTCTCAAAGTCAAAACAAAGGAGGCCACAAAGAAGTTATACAATATACTTCGACCAAAAAACTCACAAGACCCCATCCACCAGACAGTAATAAAAGAGACTAAATTTTTCAATATAAAATACCTGTAAGTATATAACTCATCACTTCAAAATATAGAATCAAAGAAACCATCAAGGAATACATGTGTTGCATTAAATACGTGCATCGGTCACAAGTTCAAACAACACAAGCTCAAATACAAATTTTAAACAGAATCACATGGCTCAAATAAAAGATTAGAATAACACCAAAACCCTATTACGGGTTCAAGCCTTCCATTTTCCTAAGGAAGAATAAAACCTCAATTAAGAACTTAAGTACAGCACATCACAACAAACAACTCAACAACGAATTATGTATTCATAAGAACATAGAAGTTCAATACAAGTTTAGAATACAAGTTCCAAGGTTCAAAACTTCAATAAGTTCAAACACAAACCAAGCAACACACAGTCCCAATAAAGCTAAAACAATTATCATGCTTCAATACAAGTTAGAATCCCAATAGAGCTTCACTTCCATCTCACGAAACGTAAGTATAAATAGAGATTCAAAACCCAACAAGCAATAAGCCAACTCTTTCCACATTATTTTCAAATGCAAGAAAACAAAGCTTCAATACAAGCTACAAGCTTCAATACAAATAATAGAACTACTAGTTCAAGTTACAGAGTTCAAATAAGCTTCAAGTACAGGTTACAGAGTTCCAAAACAAATCACATGCAAACCTCTAACAACTAGTACAGAGAAAGTTCCCAAAACTATCAATAACAAAAAAGGATTCACATTCCAAAACCCACATAATTTCCAAGAATACATGCAAGTGAATAACCACATACATCATGCAAATATAAAATTTCTAGTGAGCAGAATTGTTTTAATGAATCATTTAGAAGAAAGCAAGAAATCTTAATGGGTAGAGCCTATCATGCCTGATAGTGCCTCTACCGATTCAAAGAAGACTTCCAACCGAGTTTCCAAGACCTCTTCTTCTCCAAGCAAGATCAAACAACCATAATATTTTTCCACAATCCCACTTATACATTCCTCAAACCGAAAAATAGCTCAGAGAGTTCAAAAATAACCACAAAGTGGAGATCAAACTGCTGGTTCGAAGAACCAGATAGCTCCATGCGGAGAAAAATTGTGAAGCATGCAAAGCAAAACAACCCCCAACAAATCCACTAGCATGCCTTCCAAGATGCGGCTTGCTCACCAAACCCGAGGCACATTAATGCCATTAAATCCAATTTTCCCACTTATCTTTCCTTGCCACCACCATTCATAGTTTGGCGAGACCTAATTGCACTTCATAATGCATTTCCAAACTTAGAGATGCCTCCACGTAGATTCCTCTAACTTTCACTAACCCCTACCACACTGGTAGTACTTTCATGTATTTAAAACCAAATCAAAATCAAATCCCAATAAAATGTTAGGAACCGCCACTAGTTTCCCCACTTTCAATGGCCCTTAGGTCCCCTTTCATATCCCATTAGTTTAGGATAGATAGAATTTATCTTAGGTTAGATCTTAGGTTAGTTTAAATATATAACCTTAGGATATAACCCCCAACAATAAATTTCCACCTTAGGATAGGATGTAGATTTAACCAAAAACAATAGGTTTAGAAATAACTTAGCATCCCCTAGGTTATTTCCTTTCAAGCTAACAACTTAGGTTAGAATGTCATCCCATGTAAAGTGGTGTAGTAATAGTTAGGTAAATTACCTGAGTCCCGTATCTATTAGGGTAGACCGTATAGATAAAAGGGTACATAATGATTTCTTTTTCTCAAGAATCTGGAAGCAGGGTTTCTATTTCCCCTTAACGCCATTAAGCACCCTACAAGGGTCAATCAAGAAGAGCCATGAGCACCACAAAAATAGAATGCAAGCATCATTTTTCAAGATGATAAAGAATTTGCAATAACCACAAGTTCAGTCTGTTAAGTATTTTAATCAATGAATGTCAGTTTTTCATTTAGTTTTGATAAGAAGATTTAAAACATTCCTTGGATCAATGGAATTGATCCAAGGATGAGTCCAATAGTGAAAGGTAAGTTGCAACTCTTAAAACTAGATTACAACTTTCCATAGTTTCATCTCATATCTCCATGAATGAGGATGGAAAATGGTCATAGGGTGGATGGTAAATATAGTTGACTCTATGGGGTGATTCTCTCGCCTAGTCCAAAATTCTTAGCTTTCTTCGATGCGCACTAGTGGAAATGCTACGTCTAACAAGGATAACTGTTTGATGATTATAGGTGGAGTGGAGTAGATCTAAATACTAATGTGCGTAGCTAAGCTTTATTAGCATCATCTATCGATTCACCTGGATTCATTGGGTTGTGGGATTTGTGGGTCACAACCGTAGATTCATGGTTGTTGTGGACCTGCTATGGTCATGTGTGGATCAATCCCTAATCCCTAGTATCCAATAGTCATATGCCTTCTTGGCCTCTATATTCAGAATTAATAGTTGTGTGATCTTCTCAGAGTATCTCACAGGCATTCGTGCAACCTGAATTCTTAAGCTAGTATCTATGTCTGTGAGAGTGTCTCCTGTGTCTGGCTGTGGGACCAAAGGATCACAACCAACATTTTCTCTCTTTCAAGCCCTTCTACACCATGTGTGGATATATATCTAGGGTAATCTGTAGTTTGGTTGATTTGACCAAAACGTGTGCGCTTGGTCGTCTTCTATGTTTAACCCGCTTAACTGGAAGCTGATCTGTTGTAAGTTTGCCATTGTTCGGAAGACTTGGATCCTAAGATTCTGATCTATATCAGTTATTGCTGTGACGAGATTGGGTTGGGGCATGATTGGCTTGAATACGTATTCTCTGGGCTCTCTAGGTCCCGTGATTGTCATACAAAAGCAACAATGTAAATCTAATTGCAGCAAAGTAAAATTAACTATGTGAAGTATATCTATAACATATATAACTTCTCTATTTTTGTATTTTTCTGATGAACTATTTGAATGAAATTGAAAGAGAAACTTTTTAAAATATCTAGAAATTGACAACTAAACTAATCACGAAATTTAAAACAAACAAGGCAACCGAGTATAGCTACTTGCCTGTGCAGTTGTAAATCTATTCTAAATAATGAAATAACTGATCTAATCTATTTGAAAGACTCTCGATCCTACCTCAGAAGTGAGGAATGAATCATAGTTTCTCAGAAACTATCAATCCCCACAGCTTCCTTGGCAATATCGAAAGTAAAATTGACTGAAATAAGATGATTGGCTACTCTATTTGATATGCTTCTAACTAGAACTTTGAAAGCTAGAACCTGGATTTTGCAGAATGGGCGAAATCCGATGGTGTGTGTGGCTTTCCCCCTCGGGTGATCTCCTCATTCCTTCGTGCTCACGTGGATCCAGAAAAGCGTGTAATGCTAGCATCAACAAAAGTAGATATTGGAACAAAGGCAACTTAGGATACAGACTGAATACAATGCGAGTAGGAGAGGGATAGCGCAAGAGTACAGAGCTTGGCTTATGCAATTCCTAGTGGGATTTATTGCGAGTCATGCAACATAAAACATCCAGAACCTGAAACTATCCTGTTTGACGAGAAAAACCTACAACTTTAATGGCTTCCTACTGAGAATTAAATTGTTCTACTTTCAATGGACTGCATGAAGTAATGACAACACTTGCACAAGATGGATATGTGGCTTTCTAATAGCAAAATAACACTAACTAAGCATGCAATGAACAAAACTATGAATCCTAAGCAAAATGAAAGACTAAACTACTGAAATGAGAAATTGAGAGGCAAATTTGAGGGGCCATTTGCTTGAGCACAAGCCAACTATTTATAGCATTTGCATTTACCCAAAGGTAAAAACCAAATTGATCTCTTAAACCATAAACAATGCCAAAACACTATTCCAGGGAACCAATCATTAATGCAAGCCAAAGGCGGAAAAAAAGTTGGTAAACATTGAAATTTACGTGAGTCACGTTAAAAGAACATTCTAGAAAATGCGTGAAGGACCACCACCCTGAGCAGGGTGGCAGTTACAGACCGCCGCCTTGTCTGGGGCGGCGGTCACACGAGACCGCCACCCGCCTAGGCGGTGGTGGTTTTCATAACTGAAGAGAAAAATGCAAAGAAAAGAGGGGAAAAGAGAACAACAAAGCACGCAGGGGCTAAGCGAGGCATGTGGGATGTTAACGCACACTTGGGGAGCTTTTCCGATCCCGAACACCTTGCGAGGAGACCTGTATCATCATTGGGGCACGTGTTACGTTGTTCCGGCAGTGAAGTACCTTACAATTTTGGGTACGTACATATTGCCCCCTCGAGAAGCGTTTTAGCCATGAAGAGGCGTAAAATGGTGGGTCCGAGTATGGCGGTCCCGAAATGGGAAGTTGGAAGTTATACCTGATACGTCCATGTGTCAAATGATGCCATCCAAAATTCCCACCACCTACAAAATGAAAAGAGGAATCAAGTGCAGATAGACAAAATAGATCGGAAAATAAATACTAAAATAATATGAAATGAGGACATACCATTTGTGTGGGGGTAAGAACTTACCTCCGTCGGCTGCTCCAAACCTGTGAAAAGGGGATTCAAAACAAGTCAAGTTGCTATATATGTAAAAGTGGGCCCATTTTCCTATTCATTTGCGCGTGTTGATTTGGTTGATTTTGAGCTCTGGGACCCACGGTGATGGTT
This sequence comes from Taxus wallichiana var. yunnanensis, assembly GCA_018340775.1. NCBI lineage: Eukaryota > Viridiplantae > Streptophyta > Pinopsida > Cupressales > Taxaceae > Taxus > Taxus wallichiana. The sequence continues at coordinate 423,317,581 of CM031240.1, read as the reverse complement.
TCTTACGAGAGTAGAGTCAAAATGTTCATGACGAGATAGTGATCATGCCTCCGCGAGCGGAACATCGACCCGCGAGATCACAAGTTAGTTTTTCTCAATTTACCATTTTTACCCCCAAAATTTTAAAATGTTAAAATCTTTGTCGTGGGGGACTATTTTTGAAAATGTTAGGTTTAAAAGGTCTATCTAGGGGGCGCCTACTGGGTAGGCTTTGTTTTAGTTAAAATAGTCCCTTTTTTGCATTTTTAGGCCTTTTTAAGGTATAAAACCCGCGTGGGTTTTCGGGACACGACCGCCACCCTGAATAGGGTGGCGGTCACATGACCGCCGCTCTATTCAGGGTGGCGGTTACAAGACCGCCACCTTTAAGGCGGTGGTTACGAAACCGCCACCCTGCTCAGGGTGGCGGTTCTTCACAGAATGCCAAAGGAACACTTGTTTGAAATTGTTTTTGCATTTTTAGCATTTTTATGTGTTTTCATGATTTTTCTAATGTCATTCGGATGCTAACTTGCTCTGTTTTGTGTGTTTTTGGGTGTATGCAGGTGAGGGAGGAGTACATTCGATGGAGCCGAGAGAGAGAGTGTGACTGCTCCCAAGTAGTATTAGATGCCCTTTCACAGATGAGGTGGACACTCTTCGTAGGGCCGGATATACGCGTATATCACGGGTTCCACATGTTGCACACCATCCACCACATACTTTGTGACTTATTTTCATATTGGGATGCTTGATCGAACACCTTCCGATACTGGGGTCCGAGGTGAGTGGACCATCACTTTGGAGGATGTTTACCATATCCTGGGGGTCCCGATCATCGAGATGACTTACTCTTGAGACAGCAGGTTCACGGGCTCAGATAGCATAGTGGGCCTCTTACATGGGAGATGCAGTTATCTCCACTGGTTCAAGAAGGGGGTGAGGGTCCGATCTATTCCTAGCCTGCCCATCCCCTTGATTCATCAAGGCCATTATGGGGATCCTTGCCTCGAGATTGATCGGGGACAAGGGAGGAGACACACTATTATATTGCTGGTCCCCCATCATTGCACAGATCGAGGGACATGGCCGGATTTATGCCTGGGGAGCCGATATACTTGGGACTACCTACCATGATTTGTACAGGGTGGTCCATTTATAGGGGCAGTCTTTGAGCCATCCGACCCTAGTTATGAGCTGGGTCTATGAGCGCTTCATCCCCTATGGCAGAGGTGTAGAGGTGGCAGATCCCAGAGCTGTGAGGGCAGCCAGATGGATAGACATGTCGGTGCTCAGAGCACCTCACCAGCCAGTTGCTTCCCTGACCACTGATGACATGGAGGCCACACCGTATCAGGCCATGGCAGGTTTATGGGGCGAGGAGGCTCTTACTTTGATTTCCTGCTCCACCACAGGGTCAGCTTGTTGATAGGGTAGGGAGAGTGGAGATACATCCCTTTGGCCGAGTTCCTCAGCAGTTTGGCCTACCTTACATGGGTATGCTTCCCCCGGTGGTGCCAGTATATAGGTCAGTTCGAGAGGCCAGAGGGGGTCCTAGGGGCCGGGGTTGGACAGTTGTTACCCCTGGCATTCCTATTGCAGCTAGGTGGGTAGTACGTGCCCGAGGGAGAGCCGGTGCTCCTCAGGCACCCTTACTTCAGATTGCCGCCGGTCCCGCCACAGCAGTGATGACCCCATTGACATAGACTCCGAGTCTGAGGAGTTCACAGGGGAGAGACGGAGGAGGAGACCGAGGCTGAGGCTAGCGAGTCGGGCGGAGAGGAGGACAAGTGATCCTGAGTGGCATGACACTCAGGATATCATGCAGCAGAGAGGGCGGAGCAGAGCGCAGAGAGGGTGACTCTAGTTTTAGAGGAGCCACTCTCCTAGGGCCATGGTGGGGAGGATGAGTCCATAGTAGCGGGATGCTACATTGCTCCAGCCACGGGAGGAGTACCTCAGTTAGCGGCGGCATCTGTGGCAGGTGCTGACCCTAGAGATCCATCCTGGAGGCCCGATGATCCGAGTAAGTTATCTTCCCTTTGCTTTAAGTTAGGATCACCTTAATTGCTATCTCTCCTTTTGTTTACACTTGTGTTTATCTCTTGTTTTATTTCTAATTCATTTTCTCCTTTGTTTGCAGAGACCGCCGATGAGTGGCGAGACCTGATTCACAGGGTATGCACCGATACCCTGATGATCCCTATGGAGAGGACCCGTGCAGAGTTGTCTGTGGATGCAGGGGAGCCTTCAGCAGCTGGCAGACATACCGACATCTTTTCCCCCATCTGGCATGTGGCCAGATGGTATCTACCCTCCGTACTGAGCTGGCAGGGTATAGGACAACAGAGCGCCTGATGAGGAGTCATTCTCATGGCGAGACCGCAGCTGCCCCTCGGGATCGTGAGCCCTCCGTGCACTCAGAGCGCCGGCAGCCGAGTCCTAGGCATGGGCGTGCACCCTCAGAGGGATCTCATAGGGGTTGAGAAGCCACTTGGCTCTCTTAGATTTTTGTATGATGTTTTTGTATTTCCCGGCTCTTTGAGCATTTTGACCATGCTTAGCGCATGATGGCATTGTACAGGAATTTTGACCATTTATATATATATTATATTTTTGGATCAGACTCTTGGCATCTATGACCTTGCTTCCATTTCCATTTCCACATGTAAACTATGATGTTATGCTTATATGCTTTTTAGAATGTATGCAATGGAGAACAAATGGTACAAATGTTAACCTTCTTTTTGTATTTCATGGTGCTGATATATGATAATGTAAATACAATGTGATTTTGAACTTTAGTTTCTTTAAGCAACTTTGATACCTCATATCTGTTTTGGCAAAGTGGTGAAGATAAGCCGGTATGATGAGCAGATAAACTTGCCCCACTCCTAACTCCACGCAACTAGTAAGATGCGAGGGCTCATCACCGAGAGCTAGAAAGGGCACAAGTTATGAAATGTGTTGAAATGATAGTGATGAAAGATAGACAAAGCTTTGGTGGAACCAAATTAGGATGCTACAAGCCTACTCTACTCGAGTGACTCCATAGTTTGGGATGCAACTTGCTTTGTGGTTTATCTAGACTTAGATCCGTAGATGGCCACATGGTAGACAAAATCTAGGTTTTAGGATTTTTAACTCTCTTGGAATTTTGGACATCTGATTCATTTGTTTTTGACTCAAGACTTCAAGATTTGAATTGTTTGTTTATGACCTTTAACATTTGTTTGTCAAGAGGACCCCCTACACCTTGCCCCATGCTACTAGTAAGAAGCGTGGGTTTATCACCATGGGCAAGGCATAGGCGAGTAAGGGCATTTCCATCCTTTCCCAACCCTACGTCACTAGTAAGAGACACAAGCTCATCACCAAAGGTTGGTGGGGCAAGGAAATGTGTAAATTTAAAATTTTCTGTTTGATCTATATTTGACTCATTTACTTGAGCAAAGTGTCAGTATGTTCTTACTTCCAAAGAGATATACGTATGGGATAGATGTGACACGATGAAGCTTCTAGAATAGACCATAGGCAAGACACCTATCCTAGGAAGAAACCAAAAGTGAGAACAAACCTGCAGATCTTGGTATGGTTACCATTAAGACTTTGTCATATCTAGCTTTATTTGATGAGATGATTCCGAAACAGGTGATGATATTATGAAATGAAGAAGTATGATTAGAGTGTTTATGCCAATACCATCATAAGTTTGTAATGAATTGCTTTGAGAATAAATTCCTTGATCACAAAATTGTACGAAACAAGCGGACAAAATGATCCTAACTATATGAAGATGCAATGTAGATATAATTATACAAGTAGTGCTGGTTGCTTATGCATAGAATCGTTTAAGGTGTAGGGAATTGACTGTTTCACCAAATTCCTCACCTTCTAGTGTGCATAAGAGATATGCACCATTTCCATAGTCCTTCATGACTCGGTATGGGCCCAACCATTTGGGCCGGAACTTCCTTCCTTCGCCGGTCTTTTTATCGATCCGGCTGTCTAGCCTTAGAACTAGATCACCTTCATATATGTCTCATTCATAGACCTTCTTGTTATACTGCTAGCACATCCGGTCAGCATAGACTCTATGCCACTGTTCAACATCTAACCTAGCTTCATCTAGGCTTTCTAGTTGGGAGAGACGTGCTTCTCTAGTAAGCGTCTTCATCCAGAATCCCTTGTAATGAGATACGGAGACTGGGTATTTCAACCTCAAGCGGAGAACTGCTTCTACCCCGAATACTAGCGAGAAAGGAGTCACTCCTGTTGGTGTTCTTATTGAGGTTCGGTGGGCCCATAAGGCCGATATAACTTCAAATGCCAATCTCGTTTTTTTTTTCACCGCTTTTAAGGAGAATGGCTTTTAATGTTTTGTTTGTCACTTCAGCTTGTCTATTGGCTTGAGGGTAATACAAGGAGGCCGTATGATGGCTTATTTTAAATTTATTGCACAATTCATGAACTTCATCATTCTTAAAAGAAGTCCCATTATCCGAGATAATGATTTGTGGGACACCGTACTCTCAAATGATTTGGTTCAAAATGAACTTGGTGATTACAGAACCCGGTACAGTAGTAAGAGGCATGGCCTCTACCCACTTGGTAAAATATTCGGTGGCCGTGATTATGAAATTATGGCCATCTGTAGATGAGGGAGAGAATTTCCCTATCAAATCTAGGCCCCACGTAGAAAAGGGCCATGGAGTAGCGATTGGTTGTAGAGCTTGTGCCGGCATGTGGATCTCGTGGGAGAATTCTTGGCACTTATGACACCTTCGTACAAACTCTACTGCGTCATGTTCTAGAGTAGGCCAGAAATAGCCCATCCGATGTATTTTACGAGTGGTGGCATGGCCACCGAAGTGGCCTCCACATATTCCACTGTGAGATTCATGGAGAATCTTCTTGGATTCTTCTGTGTCGACACATCTTAGAAGCATTCCATCAAACGCTTTACGATAGAGCACTTGCTCTATAATGACGTATTTAGCTACGATAATGCGTAACCACCTTCTTTGTTGTGGTGTAGCACCTTCTGGATACGTATGGTCCATGATATAATTAATAATATCAGTATACCAAGGACATTCAGAGATAGGAGGTCTGGTTTCGATGTAGTATACGCATTCATCAGGAAAGTCCAGATCTACTAGATTGCCTCCGTCTAGTGGGTTATCAGCTAACCAATCCATGATGATTTGTCCTTTAATGGATTTCTGATTTACAAATGTTAATTCAAATTCCCCCATTAAGGTTATAAAGCATCCAACCTTTTTAGACAAGGACCCTTGTGTGAGGAAAGTTCGTAAATAGTCTTGTCTTTTTACAATGACCCTTGTTTCTTGATTTAGCATATAATGTCTTAAGCGTTTGGTTGCAAAAATTATGGCAAGGCATTCTCGTTCTACCTGTGTATAACGTGTTTCATAGTCGAGCAACGTTTGGCTAATGAAATAGATCACGCATTCTCTTTTGTCATCATCTTCTTCTTGAGCCAAAGATACAAAGCGAGACATTGGTAGCTCATGAATATAAAATTAACGGGTGGTCTGGCTTAGGTGGCATTAGCGTAGGTGGTGATAACAAGAAATGCTTAACTCATCAAAAAGCTTCATTGCATTCTTCGGTCCAATCAATACTATAATATTTTTTGAGTAGATTGTTGATTGGATGAATGGCGAAGCTTAAGTCCGGGATGAATCTCCGGATTGCACCAAGCTTTCCGAGAAAAGACCTGATTCCAGATTCATCCGAAGGTGGGACCATTTCGAGAACAACCCTAATTTTGGTTGGGTCAACATCGATCCCATGACGATATAATGTAACCTAGGAGCTTCCCCCCTTACACCAAAGACGCATTTTTCTGGATTTAGCGTGACTCCGTATTCTATCAGATGTGAAAGAATGACGTGAAGCACTTCCGGATGGTCACAACGCTTCTTGGCCTTGGCCAACAAGTCATCTACGTAGGATTCCACAATTTTATGAATAAGATCATGAAATATATATGTCATAGCCCATTGGTATGTAGCACCAGTGTTCTTGAGACCGAATGGCATAACAACATAGCAATAGGTTCCCCAAGGAGTTATAAACGTGGTTTTAGCTTGATCTTGTTTGGATATTCTGATTTGATTGTATCCCGAGAATCCATCCATGAGAGACAAAAGCTCAAATCCAGTTGTTGCATCAACAATGACGTCTATGGATGGTAACGGAAGTCATCCTTAGGACATGCCTTGTTAATGTCTCGAAGTCTATGCAGATGCGTATCTTCCCATTCTTTTTTAGAACGGGAACGATATTAGATACCCATTGAGAGTAATCAACTCGGTTTGATGAATCCTACTTGGAGGAGTTTCATTACCTCCTCTTTCACCATGAGAGCTACCTTAGGTTTCATTGGTCTTGATTTTTGTTTAATCGGCTTTGTATCTGATTTAGTGACGAGGTTATGTACTGCGATGTGTGGTGCAACCCCTGTCATTTCCTTATAATTAAATGCAAAAGCCTTCTGATGTTCCTTGAGGATTTGAGTGTGTATTTCTACTTCCGATGGAGTTAACGAGGATCCTAACTTCAATATCCTTGGTTCATCCTCTGTTCCGATGTTAATATCGATTGTTTCTTCGATTAAAGAAGCGTTACCTTCTTCAAACTCAGGCGGGGCCGGAGGTAATTCCAGATCATCGTCTCCATTCTCTACCGTGTATATGCTGAGCTCCTTTTGTGGGGGAAGCTCTATCATGGAATTTCCAAAGTAGGAAGATGAATGCGGGATTAAGGATAAATCTATCACGTGATGGGTGAGATGTAACGCTGCATAGGCATTTAAGTAATCAGAGTGGTTGTATCACTATCAATGTGGTCTAGGATAGTAGATTTGTTCTCATTTCTGTTTGTTAAAAGAGGATTTGACATTTTTTTACTAATGGTTCGGTACGAAGGGATACCATGAAACGGGTATCTTCCAACTCACTGTTTGGAGTGAAGCATGACGCCGAGGTCGCTATTGAATCGGCGAGAAGATTTTTCTCTCACGGGATTGCTTCAATTGATATGAAGTCAAACTCCTTGCTTAAATTCAATACAATGTTTTTTCAGAGTCAGTAAGTGCTCGGCTCTGGTTTCATACATCTCAGAGACTTGGTTTGCTACCAATTGTGAGTCTCCTAACACCTTGATATTATTAACACCGATCCTCTTAGCTAGGATGAGGCCAAGGAGGAGGGCTTCATACTTAGCATTGTTTGTACATTCAAAATTTAGTTTAAAGGAAAATGGTAGGACTTTTCCCTCGGAGAAGTAAAGATTACACCTACCCCAGCTCCATAATGACATCTAGCTCCATCGAAATGGAGAGTCCAATATTCAGCTGGGAATATGGGCGTCGGATATTTGATGTGTTAACATATTCTACTTCTACCATGCAGAGATCCTCTGCTGGAAGAGAACCAACACCTAGGGTATATCCCATGCCTACAAAATCAAATGGTAGGAACATTGGTAGATCCTGTTCTAGTAATTCAATGATTTTTGCAGTAGTTCCTAATGATATTGTTTCTACAATCTTAACCTCATCCTTGAGGGTTGGGATCATCTTGACTAGGCTCATAGTCTCAAGATCTGTCGTAGGTACCAACTTTTCCTCCGGTTTTGTGTCGGTGGGTTTATTAAGTTGGTTTGTTGGGAGTTCAAATTCCGAGTGAATGCCTGGTCTTTTCTTTAAGTCAGCTAGGTGTATATCGAATGGTTTTGGATCACCTTTGGCTATGAACACCTTTCCTAAATGCAAGAATCTTACTTCTTGGAATAATGTAGAAGGGATTGCCTTCATACGATGTATCCATGGTCGGCCAAGGATCATATTATAGTTGGTTTCCCAATCTATAATATAAAACTCAGTCAGGATTGTTTTGGGTCCTAAGGTGACTGGTAGTATTATAGTTCCAATTGACGTGGCTTTAAGGCTATCATAGCCTCTTAGTGTATTTCGAGTTGTGGAACAATTCGTTTCTCCATACCCTAGCTTTTGAAGGAAAGAGAAGGGGACTATGTTAACTCGCTGCCCCATCATCAACCATCGCACATTTCACATAATTGTTATAAACCCATACTTGCAAATGTAAGGCTGGATCACCTCGCATGCAATCTCAACGTCTGTTGGCATTTTGTTTATTTCAAATATGAATTCGGTATCCCTATCCGGCTGCCCCGAGGGTGGATATCAAAGTCTATATGGTTTACCTATGTTTCGGGAGGTGGAGTGATGTTAATTAGATGACCTAAACCTAATGCCTCTAAAAGAGCAGCCCATGGGTAGGAGAATTCTTTAGTAAGTCCAAAAAAGAAATGTGTGAGAAGGTTTTTGTTAGATCACTAATTAAATCATAGGCACCTACGGGTCTTACTAACATTTGTTGGATGTTATCTGTCTCTGTAGGTAACTTGGACTTGGCTGAGAGGAATACTCGTGTCCTTGTTATAGCCTCTACGGGTAGTTCGGCATCTAACTCCACTAAACCGACTATCTTGGGTCACGGTGACTTCCTAATTGTGGCGCAACTAATGGATTTAGTGAAGTTGAGGCTTCATGATCGTTGTTTCCTGTCATTACACCCTTGTTTGTCCCATTCAATTTAACTTTGTTGTTGTGATTTGGGAGTGGATCATTGAAGATCTTAAGGGGTGCATTTTGAGGGGAAACTACCCCTGTAAAAGTATTTGGTGCCGGTGACGTAGGATCTGCCAAGAACATATCTATGAAAAGTTGTCTTTGTTCCTCTGAAAATGTTGCATGAATTTATTGTAGTCACGGCATGTTCTAGTGTCATGGCCTCGATTTTGTGAAAACCACAATACGAGTTAGGATTGTAATTCCTAGTTTGCTGGTTTGGTGCATATTGTGGCCCAAAACTCTGATCAAACCGTTTCCTGTTAGGATTAAAGTTTTGCATTTGTTGTTTTTGGTTTTGATTCTGTTTTGATAACCAGTTGAGTTTTGGCTTGGACCATGTGTAGGGTTTCACCGTTGTTGTTGTTGTTGTTGTTGATGATTAAAATCCACTACATTGATTGTTGGGGTAAAGTTGTTATTTCATTGGTTGTTTATTAGTGGTGGAGTATTCACAACATTTACCTTTTTGGCCTGATCAGTTACTCCATCTGTTGTCACTCCGTGATTTTTATTAAGGATTTTAGGTCCTTGATTGGTATTTGTGGTAGTAGGATAAGCCGTAGTATTCTGGTTGGAGGTGATTAACCTCCCGTTTGTTCCATACGTCTTACGACCGCTATCTATTGCCGCTTGATCTATTCAGAGAGCGCTCTCAAGTACTTCATCGTAAGTCCTTAGTGGGAACTTTTGACTTCTTCCTTCACTTCTCTATTGAGAGAATGAAGGAATAAATCACATAGTTCCATTTGGTCCATATTTGGAGCACTGGCTGAAGAATAAAGAACTGTACGCCACCTCTGGATGAAATGAGCAACAGATTCATTGTGTTCTACTTAATGTGCAAGAATTCCCTGATTCCTATTCTTAATAGTTTGTTCATGTCAAATGCCTTAATGAACTCTAAAACGAGTTGTTTAAATGAATGGATGGAAGCCTCAGGTATTCTATAATACCAATCGAGAGCGATACCTTCCAAAGTTTTGGGGAATATTTTAGCAACAACCCCATCCCAAGGAGTAGTTCTCGAATAGCTGTGGCGTAAGCCTTGATATGTGCATTCGATCTCCCTCACCTTTGTATTTGGGAAAATCGGGAAGAGGTCTTGGAAGCATAACGCTTCGTATGGTGAAGTCTAAGGGTTCTTTCAAATATTCTGAATAAGTCCCTATCGCGTAGGTTTCGACCATTGATGGTGCCTGCTGAGGGGGTGGTGGTGGAATGGGTTGTTGATATGGCATAGCGTATGCACTGGTAGGGGCATAAGGAAACCCTTGTGGTTGAGTAAACATGCTGGGAGAGGAGAACATATCCCCTTGTGGTGATTTGGAGTACATGTTTAAGTATGAAGGGGGATTGTCTAGGAATGGATTATTTTGTACTAGACCGGGAGGTATCGAATGGTGTTAGAAATGGTGGTTCTAGTTGGCATTTGTTGTGAATACTGAGGAGTCATGCCTAACGTGCCTATTCCTGTGAGGAGGTCTACTTGGCTAGGATGGTGTGGAGGATTAGAATTTCCTGCCTGTATGAATTGAGAATGGTGATTTTCCTGAGCAATTTCTAACCCCCTAACTTTTTCTACTAAAGTCGAAATGACTTCATTTGGTAAAGTCACGGTATTTTTCCTTAGTGGCATTTGTTGTATATCCTGGTGTTGTATAGGCATGTGATATCCCACTATGAATTGATTGTTTCCCTGCCAAGTTTCCCCAGGGCATTTCCTATATGTAGTGGCATGGAGGTATTTTCTTGAAAAGAGACCTCGGTTGTGTTTGTAAACTCCTATGGGTGGGTACATACTCCGAGAGCGTTGTTCATTCCTAGCATAACGTACCGAATGTTCATCATCTAAAACTAGGTATGGGTCTGATTGTCTACTAATTTGTGGTCTAAGTAGTACCTGAGGAGACGAACCAGATTCTCCTGTGAACGTCATATTGTTCGAGCCTGAAGGCTCTGTGTGTTGTGTTTGAGCGAGCTGATCCAACTCCTCTATTTGGAAAGATGAGCCATATCTAGTCCTTGGAGATGGAGTTTGTGTTGATAATTGGTTATTTGAATAGTTGTCACCCCATACTGAGAGCGAGGGTGATGATTGTCTATTCAATTGAGCGTAGTATGCTTCAAGACCTAGGAGAGGTCTACCATATGCATCGAATCCCGACATATTCGGGGGTATATGAATACCCGTACAGAATAATGGGTAAGAGAGAAGGTGGAAGGAAGAAGTGAAAATAAAAGAGGAAGAACTGTTTCTTTCACATCGGGTTCACCAATTTTGTACGATGGAAAAGTGACAAGCGAGCGTGGGAATCTACAAGTAACTCTTCCTCGCACCCGACCTCCCGAGGTCGTGCCGAGATAGCTGGTGGGGATGGAATACATGTGGGATGCAGACAAACTAGTTAGGCAATCTGATGTCTTCGACGCGCACTAGTGGAAACTATGAATCTAAGGCAAAGAAGGCCCTCCTAACTTGAACTGGTGTGATAGATCGATCGGTAAGGATGACTGCTCAAAGGCTCCAATCAATATCGAAGCTCTGCGTGATTCGGTCTATAGGTTGTGGGATACGCGGAAAATGACCTGGGATAGTTTCGTGTATATCTCCAGATAGGGTCATAGGGTGGATGGTAAATATAGTTGACTCTATGGGTGATTCTCTGGCCTAGTCCAGAAATTCTTAGCTTTGTTAGCTGCTACGTCTAACAAGGATAACTGTTCGATGATGATAGGTGGAAGTGGAGTAGATCTAAATACTAATGTGCGTAGCCAACATCTATGTCTGATTCACCTTGTGGATTCATTGGGTTGTGGGATTTGTGGGTCACAACCGTAGATTCATGGTTGTTGTGGTCCTGACTATGGTCATGTGTGGAATCAATCCCTAATCCCTAGTATCTAATAGTCATATGCTTTTTCAGCCTCTATATTCAGAATTAATAGTTGTGTGATCTTCTCAGAGTATCTCACAGGCGTTTGTGCAACTTGAATTCTTAAGCTAGTATCTATGTCTGTGAGAGTGTCTCCTGTGTCTGGTTGTGGGACCAAAGGATCACAACCAAACGTTTTCTCTCTTTCAAGCCCTTCTACAGTCATGTGGATATATATCTAGGGTAATCTGTAGTTTGGTTGATTTGACCAAAACATGTGCGCTTGGTCATCTTCTATGTTTAACCCGCTTAACTGGAAGCTGATCTATTGTAAGTTTGCCATTGTTCGGAAGACTTGGATCCTAAGATTCTGATCTATATCAGTTATTGCTGTGACGAGATTGGGTTGGGGCATGATTGGCTCGAATACGTATTCTCTGGGCTCTCTAGGTCCCGTGATTGTCATACAAAAGCAACAATGTAAATCTAATTGCAGCAAGTAAAATTAACTATGTGAAGTATATCTATAGCATATATAACTTCTCTATTTTTGTATTTTTCTGATGAACTATTTGAATGAAATTGAAAGAGCAACTTTTTAAAAATATCTAGCAATTGACAACTAAACTAATCACGAAATTTAAAACAAACAAGGTAGCCGAGTATAGCTACTTTCCTGTGTAGTTGTAAGTCTATTCTAAATAATGAAATAACTGATCTAATCTATTTGAAAGACTCTCGATCCTACCTCAGAAGTGAGGAATGAATCATAGTTTCTCAGAAACTATCAATCCCCACAGCTTCCTGGAAATATCGAAAGTAAAATTAACTGAAATAAGATGATTGGCTACTCTATTTGATATGCTTCTAACTAGAACTTTGAAAGCTAGAACCTGGATTCTATGCAAACAAAGTGGCGAATCCGATGGTGTGTGTGGTTTTTCCCTCAAAGTGTGATCTCCTCGCTTCCTTCGTGCTCACGTGATCCGAAAAGCGTGTAATGCTAGCATCAACAAAAGTAGATATTGGAACAAAGGCAAGCTTAGGATACAGACTGAATATAATGCGAGTAGGAGAGGGATAGCGCAAGAGTACAGAGCTTGGCTTATGCAATTCCTAGTGGGATTTATTACGAGTCATGCAACATAAAACATCCAGAACCTGAAACTATCCTGTTTGACGAACAAAACCTACAACTTTAATGGCTTCCTACTGAGAATTAAATTGTTCTACTTTAATGGACTACATGAAGTAATGACAACACTTGCACAAGATGGATATGTGGCTTTCTAATAGCAAAATAACACTAACTAAGCATGCAATGAACAAAACTATGAATCCTAAGAAAAATGAAAGACTGAACTACTGAAATGAGAAATTGAGAGGCAAATTTGAGGGGCCATTTTCTTGAGCACAAGCCAACTATTTATAGCATTTGCATTTACCCAAAGGTAAAAACCAAATTGATCTCTTAAACCATAAACAATGCCAAAACACTATTTTGGAAAATGCACCAAGGACCACCACCTCGAGCGGTGGTTACAGACCGCCACTTGTCTGGGAAACGGTCATGAGACCGCCGCCTAGTCAAGGAAGTGGTTTTGTAATCAAGAGAAAACACAAAGAAAAGAGAGGAAAAGAGAGCAACAAAGCACGCAGGGGCTAAGCGAGGCATGTGGGATGTTAACGCACACTTGGGGAGCTTTTCTGGATCCCGAACACCTTACGAGGAGACTCAGTATCATCATTAGGGCATGTGTTACGTTGTTCCGTAGGTGAAGTACCTTACAATTTTGGGTAAGTACTGCACATTTGGCCATGGTAGGACAGGGTGCCTAGGGGTGAAGAATACTTCTAGATGTTGGTGACTACACAGGAGCTCGGTGGTCTATATTCGTGTGTCACAAGGTCTTCGCTTTTGTTCTCTATTAATTTCTTGATATTCACACAATTATCATCAAGATACATGTAACCTATAAAAGAATATTTCATTTTCACAAGCCCACAAACCACATCAAACCTAAAAAAGGAAAATGCAGAATGTTGTATTCTAGTTCACCTATATCCTCTAATATTTCTTCAACCCCGAGTGCACCGGCCTATCACCCAAGTGTTGGGTACTCACCCGAGGCATGTGTAGGCATTGATCCCCTCCTTTATGTGAGCCTTGTGAGAATGTTCCACCATTAATGGAGGAAAGGTTTGTAGAACAAGAACACATGCATTTAATCTAATACAGATGTAGTGGATCTAGATCTAAGAAGAAATGATCCATGAGATAAACACAAACATCACAACAACATAATAGAGGATGGGTTGCAAGGTATAAACATATGCATTCACTAAGAAAAGAAAGTACAGATACCAAACTTGGGAAAAAAATTATGATCAATGGAAATAAACATTATATTAAGACAAAAGAAACTAGATCTGATCCATAACAACATGAGAACACACTAGGGTTTAGTCCACAAACACAAATATACAAGATAAAGCTCCATATATTGATTAAATCCATTTATAGTAGCCATATTACATCAAAAAGGGTCATCTCAGACCATATACATCATGAAATAACATTCCAACCCTACAAAACTACTTTGAACAGAGATCCTAGCTATGCTTTCCCATTACAACCCTTGTTTAGACCCGAGCGCATACATATATGCTTAGTAATAGCATTCTTGCATAACTTTGTTGCCTCTCCAACTCTTGTTTATTTTAGACCCAAGCACTCCCTTAAATAGAATTTAGATTCACCGCCATAGCTTTCCCTGTGTACATGAATTTGTTAACTATGCAAAAAGAATTATAACTAACACCTAGTAGTCCTAAAAAAAAGCTAAATCAAAATCTATGAACCATCATGCTTAGAGCTTAAACAAGACTAATCTACCAAAATACTTGCATCTAGAACATGAATAAATATTCAAACTAACATGCTAATCAAATAAAATGAACCTATTTAGATCCTTAGAAATCAAAGGGTTGATTGTATGTTTGAATCCCAAGGTTTTCAATAATGGAGTCTTTTCAATCCATGGCTACAAGACCATTTGACATATCTCCATATGAATTGAAAACTTGGATGGATGAATACGAGAAATAAAGATAGCTAGCTTGTCTAATGGAAGAATACTCTAAGATGATAAAAATGGCTATATGTTAGGCTCTATGTTCATTTTGGTGTGAAAAGGTGTGAATAGAAAGGTAGGAGGAGGGCTCCTTATATATCCCAATGGACCAAATAATCTCTACATCCCTTTACATGTGGGATAATAGCTAGGTTGGGTTAGTTGTGGATAAGGTTAGTTGTGGATAAGGAAGGTTTAGGGAGGGTTGAGTCAACCTTAAGAGAGTTTAGTTTGTCCTCTAGTGACTCATGGGGATTGAAGGGGTTTATTAATTAAAAGAAGTGATTAATTAATAGGTGTGCAAGCTTATAGAAGATTTTTAGAGGAATAGTTAGTATGATTTATGTTATGAGAGGATTTTAATTAAATAAATGATGATTTATTGATTAAATAGAAGAGAGAATTAATTAATTAAGAATAATTAATTAATCTAGATAGAAAGGGGATCTTAATTAATTAGAAATAATTAATTAATCTAGATAGAAAGGGGGGCTTAATTAATTAATCTAGATAGGAAGGTGGGCTCATTAATGGAAGGTCGTTAATTGGCGTCATTGTTGGATAAAAGAGTTAATTAACTAATGTAATGTAATTAATTAATGACGATAGTAGAGAAAATGTGTGATATTGACGATATGTCGTCAATTTTTAGGAAAGGGTATAATTAGCGTAATTTAAGTATTTAAATTGCTCGAGCTAAATTATAGGTGTCTAAATTTTCCCCTCTTTGGGGTGGTGTAAGTGACGCCACTTCAAAAATACTAGACATAAAAATTTTAAGGTGCAAAAGAAAAATTAGTAGAAGTGAGAGATGCCTCCTTGAGTGTCGATGGGGTGATGAAAGAAGGCAATCGACGATCGAAAAAGGTGAGAGAAATAGATAGAAGAATGGGTAGGGGAAGGATGCCTAGGTGAATCAGAAGAATTTTGTTGATAGGAGAATGATGTAGAAGAGGAATGAATATAGAAAGAAAAGAGAAATATTTCATCCAATGTATTGAAACAACTTTAGTGTCATCATATTGCCAAATATCTATGTCATCAGATCCTTATTAAAAATATAAGCATACGAAAAATTAGAATGACATGAAAAACCATAATACAAACAATTTTCCATTGCTGAAAATACCAACTCCATGCAACATACAAAATGTAATGCAATATGAGAAAGTAAAATATTCCTAACTCCTTGCAACATACATAATGCAATGCAATACGAGAAAGTAAACAAGCTAACTTTGTCAATAGAAAGTCGCACAAGCTATGGAATGAGATTAAAGAACCTCAAAACTTTGCTAACTTATCCATGCACCATATGATTAGAGCCAAAAAATAAACTATCTAACATGCAAGCATTATAAATTTGACAAAAACATCAAAAACTAACATGTATACTACTCTCTACTCTATGAAAGCTTAATGAAAGTGCACCTAGTTAGATTCTAAGCAATCAAATTGTGTGTTGTTTACTATATGAGGGTGAATGAATCTCACTAAATGGCTACATGGCCAAGTTTAGCTATTTCATTACTAACCTAACATGGGTGCAAGATGAAGCTATTTTAATGGTGGATGACCCAAGATCAAATGCCTTATTAGCTTGGCTAATGCAAATGAGCTCTTAAGCTTTCTTAGGCTTGTTTTAGCTTTAGCTTATGTAAAGTTGTAGTTTGAATGGGTAGGATTAGCCTTGTATTTATAGTTTTCTACTTGGGAGAATTTGAAATTTAGGTGCATGTGGGACTAAAGCTCAAAAATCACTTTTAGATAAGATTAGGATAAACATGCTTTAGGCTTAGTTAAGCTAGGATTAGGCTAGTTAAAATTGATTAGCAAGTGATTAAAGACTCATTGAGAGTTGGGAGGGGTCTGGATAACCAATTGTGACTGATAGATAGCCTATGAAGCTAATAGAAGTGGTATAGAGAGAACTAGGGAGGTTATGAATGGTCGAAAGGAGGAATGTTTAGCTAATAAGAGATATTAGACAAATAAGCTGATTATAGGAGGAATACAACCAAAAGAGTGTCGTAAGTGGGCATTCGAGAATGGAGTGAAGTATAGGGATTTAATGAAGTGTCGTTAATTGATTGGATTGGATGAAATTCTAAGTGTAAGCATATTTTAGGTGTCTACATAACCTAACATAGAAACATAATGCAATGTTTTTGTTATCAAGCTTTGATTCCAACCTATGCGAATTAACGACAAGGGTTAAAAGATGGTGCCCTGAGTAAGGATATAATCAAGGGGAATAACAGAGAGGAAATTTGGGTCCTATGAAAAGAAATCATACACTACAAAAATTACCAAACAACTCATTATGCCCCATAGTACAAACATAATAAGCAAACCAACTTTGTTGATAGAGGTAGATCAAGATGATCCAGACAAGTCGCATAAAAACATGCGAGAACCAAAGAGCGATGTTTTGTAGGATGATTTTTATTATTTTTGAATTTTTAGAAACATATTTAAATGTTTTTATTTTGAAAGTTTTCTGAAACTATGTATAGGAAGACAAAGAAGCATGGATTCCCCCAGTGATAGATGGGATGTATAAGGGCATAATTCCACATGTATGCGTAAGAAAGTGAAGATGTGAAAATGCCCCATCAACTAGGTGGGAGTATCCAAAGGAAAAATCTTCACACATTGAAGGGGGATCAAGGCCAATATAAAATAATTTCAATCATGAGGGATAAAGGATGCCCCCAGTCTAAGCTGGCCAATAAACACATGAGATAAAATAAGTAGAAAATTATCTTATTAAAAGGGGAAAAAAGTGCTTGCAAACATGGAAAAGAGAACATATGATATAAATGGATGTTCTAAACAATTTTTAAAGAACTGAGGTTGTTATGAAAATTTTTAGAAGGCGGTCAATGAAAAATTGATTAGCCCAAGGTACAAATCATGAGACAAGACATGTGCTAAAGCAAGAGTTTGAACAAGGTCCAAAAAGTAACATTTGATAACATACTAATCCTACTTATTCATCGAGATCTTGTGTGTGCACATGGAAATGAATTACCTCTTGAAGGAGAGATATAATAGACAGTAAGTGAAGACACTAGCCAATGTGTAGGAATGATTTAGTTTGAAAGGTGAATTGTGAATGGATTATGAAAGGAGAGTCGTACATTTCTCTGCTGCCGAGTTAGACGTCCATAGCTCCAATGGAGATGCATTTTATTATAATCACAAAATTGTTCTATTGTGATTATGCATCCATAGCCCCAGTAGAGATTATTGGAAATACCCCAAGAGAGAGTTATATATCAATTTGTTTTATCTTTTATCTTTTTCTTTTTGATTGATTGATTTTGATTCTTTTACTTTACGAAAAATTGTTTCAGCTATCTTGTTTTACAAGGGGTTAAAACCAATTATGGCTTGATAGAAGGATATGAATTTGATTGCAATGATGACATTGACTAGTGTCAACAAATATATCTAAAATTTCTTCACAAAATTTTTATTAAATCTTAATTGTGATAGGATCTCTAAGAGCACGGTTGTTCTTTAATTTAACAAGGTGATAAAAGACTAGGGTCAAATAGATACCATAGAGATAAATTTCACAAAATTTGTGCGAATAGGCTAATCACAATAACATCAAAGGGATGAAAATGGTGGATGACTTGCAGAGGAATACGAAAGAAAGGGAAGAAAGAATATCCATTTGTACACAATACCTTATTGCGGTGTTTGATATTTGTACCTTTGAATTTGTTATTGTAATGTTTTCTCATTTTTATATTTTTGAATTGTTTTATAATTTTTTGATTTTTTATGCTTATCGGAATGAAAATGTTACTCGCATGATGGGATCCAAAAATTATGTTCATTATTTCCTTGATAAGAGAGACTAATCTCGTTTAATTATCAAGTGTATATTATCCCGATCTTGATGATCATGGTGAGTTCACACTCAACAAGTGAATGTGATTTTTTTGAAACATAGGTTTTTATGTGGGAGCTTGAGTTCCATATCCATTGGTTTTGGAATTTACACCATACTTGATGGGTACATTGGTGTGCATTTTGTAATCACGTTTGATTTTGAATTTATAATCATTTGAGTTGTTGGGAGCTTTGAAGATCTTAAATTTTTTTTTTTATCTTAGCTTGATAAAGAACTTTTCGGGTTTCTTATAAGCTAATGCTTGACTTGTCGATCCCGAGAAGTGGGAGAAGAATGTGGAAATTTATAATTGATGGGAGAAATGATGGTGGGCTTGCCAAAATCATTGATAACATAATGGGATAGAAGAAAAGGATATGGTCTAAGAATTGAAGAAGATGGGCTACTAGGAGGTGATCCACAGACAAAATATGGAAGGATACTTGGATGTGGCCCTAATATAGAGGAAGAAGGGATACTAGGAGGTGGCCCAAGAATAGAAGGTGAGGGGCTACCTAGAGGTGTCCCATATATAGAAGACAAGGGGCTAGTTATACGTGACCTCAGAATAGAAGGTAATGGGCTACCTAGAGGATACCCACAAGTAGATGATGAAGGGATAATTAGAGATGACCCATATATAGAATAAGGTGATGGGATACTTGCAATGACCCAAAGTGTGATTGTGATTGAGGAATTGTGATATGTAAAGAAGAAATGGGTGATGAGAAGATGGGCCATGGCTCAATACTAGACATAGGAAATTAATCACAAAATGAAGAATGTGAGGATGAAAGAATAATAGGAGGATAAAGTTGCATGATATGAGGCACTTCCTCCATTTATTTATAAAAGGAATCAAAATTTTCATCATAATGCATAGATGCATCGAAGTCTAAAGAGAATCCTTTCTCGTAATTTGTTAGAGGGATATATTTGTGTGCCCCTATAAAGGCCATGATCGCTCCTTTGTTCTGAAAGAAATCAATTGGTATGGTTTTCTAATCGACCATGTGGGTTTTTATTAGAAGAAAAAGTTCTAACTAGTGTGGAAGACTTATAAGATGTTTGATGATGATTGATAGAAGAGGATGAATCAAGAGACAAAGTAGACTTAGGGCTATATGTCTCATGAGTAGAAGAATATGTGGATTTAAAATTGGTTAGTATAGGTTTCCCTATAAGACAATGTTGTGGAGGAATAATAGGAGGATTTCGTATCCAAAATTACGTATATTGTGAGGTAGGAGTTGACTTAGATGATTTACTAGAATGAATTTGAGTCATAAAAATTTTCAAATGAGGAAGGTTTCATTGAGGTGATTGATAAAAGAGGTCCTGCGAAGAAGGGGAGTACCATGATTGACGAATCACATTAGATGTTTTATAAAGAAGGTACTGTGAAGAAGGGGAGGACCACAACTTAGGATTAAAATTTGATGAATGATGAAGGATGCCATACAAAGAAATGGGGGACTCAAGAATCACAGTATAAGTATGATGAAGGAGGTCCTACGAAGAAGGGGAGGACCATGACTTAGGAGTCAAATTAGATGAATCTGAATAGTAGTTTGGATCTGAATCATCAAAATAATGGAAGGAAATATTTTGATTGGAATACGTAGAAGAATAGGAAATGTTTGGATTAGAATCAAAAGAAGAGTGGGGGAACCCAAATAATAATTTGGATCAAAAGTGTCCAAACCATACCACAACTATGAGATGAAGGTGGGGAATGGGTTACCTGAATGGGTTCTCTAGCGTGAAGAACCAGACAAGATTTTGTCATGATTTTGTGATAATTTGATTCGTTATTGTCATATATATAAGGGACCTTGTGATAATCAGCCATTTTCAGCATGTGTTGGGTTCAAAGGTCTAGACCTAGATTATATGATCAAACTTGTTTAAAGTGAATAAGGTTTCGTGTTGATTTGGGAAGCATAATGAAAACTAACTAGACATTTCATAAAGATGGGGATGTTTATGTGATTTTCCAAAATGGAAGCTATGGAAAACATACATCGTGATTACCCAAAATTGATAATCCAACAAGGTTTAGAGGCGTAAATGTCAAAGGATTGATCAAATTTTTTAGCAACATAAAGGATAAAAGGAAAGATTTCCAATGTTTGATTGATGTAAAATTAAGCTTGATATGAAGTGTTTTTTCCAAGGTTTGAAATATATGTTCAAAAATGGCCATGAAATTAGGTGAAAAAAGAAGAGTAATAGGATCAATAACCCAAAGGATTATCCTAGAAATGACTTTATAAGATGGATAAACACAAGTAACAATCATGAAAGTTCAAAACACAGAAAAAATAATTACCAAAGAACAATGAATGATAAAAATCAATGTATCAAAGTGATTGTCCTAAATGGATAAGTAAAAATGATGAATAATCAGAAGACACAATCACACGAGGTTTATTTTAAACCAATCAATCATCAAATTACTTCCTAATTTTGTTTCCAAAAAGGTAGTTGGTGTTTTAAGATGATTAACAAAATTTCACTACTTATGTCGATCAGAATAAATGAAGAAGATGTAAGTATTAACAAGGAGTTAGCATGATCCAAAAACAAAATATACTAAAATCAAGCCTAAATCCAATCAAGACCTATATTCCAAAAGTGTCAATTACGATTGTGAGTGACACAAAAATTTCACCAAGATATGTTAACCAAAATTTGCAAGAAAGTAAGGTATTGGTATCAAGATGATATTTATATAACACGCACAAGTGGTAACATTCACACTTTTCAAAATCAAGGTAGTAATTGAAATCAAACCAAAGTTAGAGTATACCTAGGAATTGTTAAAGTGTATATAGCATAACATCACAATATAGATATTTAGGTCAAGTTTTCAAGAAACAAGACATAAATACCAAAATTGTAGTGACACGATATAAACAAGATAACCATTCAAAGGAGAGTCAAGGTGATGAATCAAGCCTAACTATGATGATGATCTTGACTTGGGTATCAAGATAAAAAAAGCTACTAATGATATGAAAATGTGCCCACACACTTTAGACATTTAAGAACTCACGCAAAACATGGATGAGGGTAAACAGACACAAAATTGGAGAATACAATTAATTAGCAACACAAGGGTATTCAATATTCTTCAACAAAGTGTCAAAAAAATGAAGTAGATTAGTTGGGGTTTTAAAATATTGGCTTCACTTTAGAAGAGTTTTGCCTCACCTTAGGCGAGTGAAACAACTAAGAAAAAGTAACGCTTCACATGTTTCATGATGAATAATGGCTCTCAACTCAAATTGGTTTTGATATTGTCCAAGTTGGCTCCTGGTCAAATATAGCTTCCTAGGTGGTTCACTTAACTAGGCGTCACAAGTTATGTAAGAGTGAGCTCAATTTTCTAAGAATAGTCATAATGACTAATTCTTAGAGTATCTTAACTTTACTTTACCCCCTTTAAGCACCATGGGTAATAAATGCATCCATCGTGTACTCTCACTAGGGTCACGTTATGGATAAATTTGATACTAAATCTCACAAATGGTAATATTAGTCAAATAGGTTGTGTGGAGAAATTCTTGTTTCTTCCACAAGGTTCCCTCTTACGTGGACTAGTTTATGGTTCCAAAACCACTTCCATTGTTGTAGCTTAAGGTATTATGCCAAAGGAGTTATGTTCTAGTTGAGCGGATAGGGAGTACTCTTTTTCGAAACCTGCAAATACAGTGTGATGTTTGTGGTGTATTTTTTATCTTGTTTAACTTAATGTGGTTTGCTTGAACACCTTTTGGCAACCTACACGAAAACTGTATTAGTAGTTTTGTTTTGTCTTGACTCCTCCTTTCTTTGATAAGCATTTTTGGTTCTGCACAATGGATTAGTAATTTTCCATACACATAAAAATAGGAAACACCATTTATGATTCTTGAGATCATCCTAGGACGCAAGAGAAGAGCATACATAACACAAAATCCAATTAAGACATCAACAAATGGAAAATACTAAATTCAAACGCAAAATACATACATCTTGACCCAATTTAGACATTATAAACGTTTTCAAAGCCATGAAAGATATAAGAATAATTTCTAATTCTGAAGACTACTCCAAAAGATGTGAGGGAAGAGCATACGCAACCTTACTCTTATGATTAAACATGCAAGGTTTATCCAATGTTTAATATAATCTAACAAAAGCATGCAAACATACCCTGCAAAATAAAAATTAATCAGATTAAACCTAAAATGATGTTAGCATTTAATGACACAAACCTTTGTAAACATGGAATTAACATGCAATTCTAGATTGAGGTACTTACGTGTAGGTTAGGGTGTGTACGCGTGGGTTATGGTGCTTGCACTCCTTTATCTAACCTTAGTGTGTCTCAGTATAGTGTTTGTGCTACCCAAGAGATTCTGCGCTAACATAAGGGCATCTACATTAGAGAATAGATGTGTGCGCTAGCTACCTTTAGGGTGCATGTGCCACCTTTAGGGTGTCTGTGCTATCTTTAGGGTACCTACGCTACCTTTAGGGTGCCTACACTACCTTTAGAGTAACTACACTACCTTTAGGGTGCCTGTACTAAAAATATAGACATAGAGCATGTGCACTAGCATAAGGGTGTCTGCGCTAGAGAATAGATGTGTGCACATGGGAAGAAAAAACAAAAGGTAGAAAAAGTTATGACAGTGCTTGTGAACTGGCCAAGAGATGCTTACGCTAGAAAAAGGGTACATGCACCACTAATAAAGAGATAGAGTGTGTGCACTAGCATAAGGGTATACACACTACCTTTAGGGTGCCTGCACTACCTTTAGGGTACTTGCTCTACCTTCAAGGTGTTTGTGCTAGCTTTATGGTGTTTGCGCTACCTTTAGGGTGCCTGCATAGCTTTGACAGGTTTCTTGTAGCACTAAGGTACAATACTACAACAGTGTGTGTACATGCCAAGATTAGTGTCTGTGAGTGGTTTTATGTGCTTGCTTGTGGTTTTGTGCACCTATGCCCCTGAAAAAACTATACCTGGTGATGACGTCAAAACATAGCTCAATGACATAAACAATGTAAAAAATCTTCAAATTTTAACATGTTAGCTCAAAATTGACAATATCCCATCAAAATTAAAGCACTAAATAAGTCTCCACACATGTAAGGTTAACAAAATCATAAGAATTTCAACATCATTTCACACATGTGCATATTAAGGGTTAGCCAAATGTTGAAATAACAATAAAATTTTAACTATAATGCTAAGGGACAAAGGATCCGGCTCCACCGGGCATGCCAAATGTGTACATGAATTTGTTAGCTATTCTAAAAGAATTAGAACTAACACCTAGTAGTCCTAAAACAAATCTAAATCAAAATCTATGCACCATCATACTTAGAGATTAAACAAGACTAATCTACCAACATCCTTGCATTTGAACATGAATAAATATTCAAACTAACATGCTAATCCATTAATCTCTATCTCTATTGAATGCTAATAAAATGAAATGAACCTACTTAGATCCTTAACAATAAAAGGGTTGATTGTATGTTTGAATTCCAAGTTTTTCAAGAATGGAGTCTTGTCAATCCATGGCTATAAGACCATTTGACATATCTCCATATGACTTCAAAACTTGGATGGATGAATGTAATAAATGAAGATAGCTTGCTCCTCTAATGGAAGAATACTCTAAGATGACGAAAATGGATATAGCTTAGGCTCTATGCTCATTTTGGTGTGTAAAGGTGTGAATAGAAAGGTAGGAGGAGGGCTCCTTATATAGGCCAATGGATAAAAGAATCCCTACATCCCTTTACATGTGGGATAATAGCTAGGTTGGGTTATTTGTGGATAAGGAAGGTTAAGGGAGGGTTGAGTCAACTCAAGAGAGTTTAGTTTGTCCTCTAGTGACTCATGGGGATTTAAGGGGTTTATTAATTAAAAGAAGTGATTAATTAATAGGTGTGCGAAGCTTATAAAAGCTTTTTAGAGGAATAGTAAGTATGATTTATGTTATGAGAGGATTTTAATCAAATAAATGACAATTTGTTGATTAAATAGAAGAAAGAATTAACTAATTAAGAATAATTAATTAATCTAGATAGAAAGGGGAGCTTAATTAATTATAAATAATTAATTAATCTAGATAGAAAGGGGAGATGATTAACGAAATTTCGTTAATTGGCATTGTTGTTGATAGAAGAGTTAATTAACTAATGTAATGTAATTAATTAACAACGATAGTAGAGAAAATGTGTGATATTGACAATATGTCGTCAATTTATGGGAAAGGGTATAATTAACACAATTTAAGTATTTAAATTTCCCAAGCTAAATTATAGGTGTCTACATTACCTATGAGAAGATCACATGCCAAGCGGAAGTGTGGTCCTCCATGATCAAGTGCTTATTCCAGTTTGTAAATTACTCCACTAACTATAATAATCCTCTTGGGAATATTCCCTACGTGGAATATTCTTTTCTTGACCTCTAAGGTTCTAGGATGGCACCTTATCTATTCATCATGCCTACTTTGACCCTTAAGTGTTTCTCCTATTGTACCACCTTCAAAATGTGGTTGAGTCCCTAAACTATCTTCTTCTCCCGTGCACCAACTTCTCTCCCGGATGCTTTTTCTTGAGCACCTTCCCTCTTGCTTTCCTTACACGTGTGCACATTCTACCTTGGGACTTAGTCAATTTAGGGCTCAACATTACCCCACACTATGTGTGTTTTCCATCCTTGGAAACACTCTGCTCCATCTCTAAAGAATAGGAGAAATGAAATAATCTGCAATTGAATAAAGAATGGAAGAATAGTAGGATCATGTTACTACTGTATGAGGAGTGAGAAATATCTCTTCATGGATGCTTCAATTTTATCCCAAGTATCTACCTCACTCTACGCATGTTAAAGTAAATCACCCACCAACGTGCACTAACCTCATCAAAGCTTAGCTCATCCCCCTTAGCCTTTAGCGTATCTCCGATGTTTTCCATCTGCTTGCTAAGGTTTCCCAATGCATCTATCCTAAAAGTGACTTGGGGGTATAACTCCTTCAATTTATTTTTAATCAAGACCCTCAAGGTCTCGACTTCCTCTGATTTATTCTCAACCTCTGCCAAGATCTTATATCTCTCTACCCTATTTCCCTTATTCTTCTCTTGAAACTCCTTCAGATCCACCTCGTGGATAGCAACCAATATGTTTGCTAATCCATCTATTTTCCATAGTTTTCATACACAACTTCATCCATTTACACCACATTATTCATCGAGGAAAGGAGCTCGAATACCGAGTTATTGTCTCCCCAATATTTTAATTTTCTTCTTCCTTCTGGAACACCATCACTTCTTCTACTCACTCTAATGTAAGTGGCCACCTCTCCATGGTGTGTATGCACGTCAAGTCTTCCCAGCGGTGCATGGTCAATCATACTTCTTCTCGGGAGGGGTTAGGTCTCAGGTGCTTTAGGATAATGTCATTTGAAATAGCCTCTATCTTTTTGTATACCTCACACACCTTCACCTTATCATCCCTCAACTCATACCTTAACTACACACGATAAATTCCTTTTGTTTTATCTACTGTCCCTCTCAATGATATCCTCATTATTTTCTTCAAGCTCACCTCTAAGACTCATATTCTATCATTTATGCTAAAAAGACTTTCTTCCACCTCTACCAAAATTTTTTTGAGCACATTGTAAACTTGCTCATCCGACAACTACTAGGAATTCAAAAGAGGGTTTAATCCCTTGTCCCTCACATTCGTTTACTCCTTTAACTTTGGGGCACGTTTACGTCACCTCTATCCCCTTGGGATATTATCCGATTTGTGATTTAAACACCTATCTTAAGTTTAATTCACCCCATTGTATCTTACCCATGAGTAATTAAATATTAAATATTTAATTACACCTCTTCCATGTATCCTAATCACTTATCTACCCCAAATTTATTCTATCTATGTATCCCCCTATTTTTCCTTTCCCCAATGGGATATTTCCGTATTTGGGGTAATTCTCATCTTTCTAGAAATCAATCATTTTGCCATCTCGGGAGTCTATCCCGATCGGCGCCGACCTATACGGTCGGCGCCGATTTTTCTAGGAGCGCGCCCGATTATAAAAGCAAGTCGAGAACTCGGTTCTAGGG
The DNA here is from genome assembly GCA_018340775.1 of Taxus wallichiana var. yunnanensis. Lineage (NCBI taxonomy): Eukaryota > Viridiplantae > Streptophyta > Pinopsida > Cupressales > Taxaceae > Taxus > Taxus wallichiana. Next base: position 423,290,857 of record CM031240.1, on the reverse strand, counting down.
ACCGAAAAAAACACACACGACGAAAAAGACGCGCGCGCAGAGAGAGAGAGAGAGAGAGAGATCGCGAAAGAGACACAGGTTGTAAGAAAGAGAAATCTTTTAGCATCAAGTGTATCGAATGAGGCGGATCTGTCCGAATCAATCCACGAGAGCACCGTTACTCTGCTCCTATCACATCAACATCGCACGTATCCATCGATCCTCTGGTGACTCTGTTCCAGTATCTTACCGACTTTCGCACATCCAGCAGACGTCGACTATCTGTCCATCACTTTCCAATTTCCGAATCTTCTTGCACTTGTCACACGATCAAGTGATCTACTTTCGATCGGCGCCGATCTTATCGATCGGCGCGATTCGATCTTCATATCGATCGCCCGATCACATCGATCGATCGCGCCGATCCTTATTAATCGACGCCGATCATCCTGCAGACAGGTAAAAAGGACACAGGTAACACAAATCCAGCTTTATTTTACAGTTTCCTGTTTTCTGTAGCTTTCTGTCTGTTGTTTAAATTCGGTTTCATTACTATAATCAGAAAATCTAGTCTTATATGTACATCTTTTATCATGTATGCTTCTCTACTTAATTGAAAACGTGGACTGACATCCGCCGAGGAAGCTTATCGCTTCCCGGACCCGCTTCTCGGGCAGTCCACCCAAATATCTTTTAACGCCATCTTTTTCTGTCAAGCATTGGTGTCTTGCAGGTTACTCGGATCTATTGTGCGAATTGCTCGTGTGCGCCCGTCTTATCTACATCGACCTCCTTATCCGTCTACATCTTCGGATCTTGTCCATCAGGTATCGATTTCATTGGAGTTTTTCAGGGTTTTTGTGTTTAGTTTGGTGCATTAACTTGGACGAGTAACAAGTGAAATCCTTGATCTACATTACAGCACGCCGGTGGGACCCAACCAAAGTCCCTTATTGGTAAGTTCATTTCTTTTCTAGTTTTGAGCTTTGATTCTTTTTCTTCCACGATTTTATCGATTACTGCTTGAGCAACATTTCTTTTCATCATTTCAATCTTGCTTTTTATGCGGAATCGTTATCTTGAAATTTTTCTATTTCCTTGAAATAGAAATTTTTCGTTTCATCATTATCCGGATATATCTTTATGGATCTTGTTTGTTGTTTGCTTAACCTCTTCTTGCGGAGCACTTTGCTTGTGATCGTGGGATTGTTCGGGGAAGAGCTCAACAACGCGCTTTTTGAAGTCCACACACCTTGGAGAGCTAAATCTACGGGTATTTCTCTTTTACGGTGTTTTCTCCTTTTTAGGATTTCTTTGTTTGTTTGTCTATCACATCGAACATTTCAATTTTGGTGCTTAAAAGGAATTTAATCGCATTTGGGAAAGAATTTGTTTGACTTGTCTTCATCGAAATCAAACACTTCGTTTTTAAGTGCTTAAAAGAACCTTTTCTTTGTCATTCTTGCATGTATGTTTCTCATCTAGTTTTAATTAGGTTTGGAAAATTGATCAAAATCGGTAGTGACACTATTTGATTTTTATTTTTCACCCTTGCACACAAAGCCAAAATCACTAGGTATAAAGCATTTAAACAAAAACTCCTTCCACAGGCCTCTCCTACTTGGAAGTGATATCGAGAGGAAGAGCCTACGCGGTACTCGGGCCGCGCTATAAATTCACGGAAGTTACAGGTATATATTGGCAAAGCACCCGACTCCCTTATCGCGGCGGTGTGTGAAGTGCGGGGTAGGCCCCTATATCGAGCCACGTCTGGGTCTTTTCTTGAAGTGCCTTCGGGACTCCTCACCAAACATTCCCCAAACCATCCTTAGTTTGGCTATTTGAGTAGTTCTGTTCTAAAAAGCCTTCCCTAATATTTTCTTTCTTAAAAGCATCAAAACTTAAAGGAGATAATCATCTGCTGCTTGCTTGAATTATCACGTGCATTAGTTAGGTCAATTTTCTTTTACTGCGTGTTTATGACGGTCATCACTCGGTTACAATCTAGAAGAATGGCTCAAGCTGGCTCCTTCTTCTTCGAGATTACCACTAGTGTGGATGTTTGGCACCCCCAAATCTTCCTCGGGACCATTGCTAGTTGGTTCCCCATCACAGTCATATAATCCTTTCTTTGAAGCCAAAGCAACCCCATCACGTCCGGCTTCCCTAGTCCTTGAAAAATATCATCTACTTGACTCGAGTATGTTCCTCGCGGGGATCTGAATTTCGGGGCGTTCCTCGATCGCGATCCGGTAGCCCTTATGGACTACCTAGTACACAAGTCTATTCAAATATCGATCGAGGACCACCCGATCCAGCAGTGTACGATTATTCTCGTGAACCATCCCGGGCCTTTGTAGAGCAGGTTTGCATCATCTCTCTTGCCTCGAGTCACGGAGAAGGGCGGTGCCCCTGTGCCTCCTTTTTCTCTTCCACCAACCATATCGACTAGTTCTCAAATAGTCTTACCTATTCCTAACACCGCGGATTACCTCGAATATTCCACACCTACTTAGAGGTCCTGCCTTTGGCTATAATGAATGCGTCTGCGCACCCACATATTGCTGTTAATTCATCTATGCCCTCCATTGTATCCCAAGGTCAATACCCCTTTATGAGCCAACCCCCTCCGAATAGTCAGTTGGTTCCTGCTTCCCGTCCTCTAGTGGGTCTTTCTTCGAATATTCCAGCAACAGTGACCTTCACCCATCCTTTAGCATCAGCACCCTTAATGCCTAATCCGGTAGTAGAAGGCCCCTTTCAGGTCTTGTTCCCCAATATGTCCAATCAAATTGGCACTCATGTTCCTCAATCTATCCCGATTGATCAACAAGCATAGAGTCCACCATCACGAGGCTCCACCGTCATCCACCTTCATTTTCTCACCACTTATTATCTCACACACCCTTTGCTATATACACAAGCTACTTCACAACAAATACCCCACCAGGTGTCACCCAGAACCCTGGTTACTCCTCTTATCATCCTATCAATCAACAGATGAATCCCCCGTTGACACCTCAACAACATCCACCATTTGCTTCTTATGTAGGACATGCCAGTGTGCCTCCTCCTCAATCGCGTGGTTCAAATTCTCTTGAAAATCGCACGAGACTTGGAAGCCTCCACAAAGGGGCTCGTCCTTCATACTCCTTTGAAGAAGTGTGTAATGAACCCATTCACCCCTCAGTGGCTTTTAAGCCTTATCCTCCCCAATGGGAACTTCCTAAATTTTCAAAGTTTCATAGTCGAGAGGACCCTCAACAACATTTGCGAGCATTGAAACATGCTTGCTACCTCATAGTCCGAGGATCGGGAGCTTATGCTCCGTACCTTTCCTATGTCTCTAGCGAGGTCTGCTTTAGGTAGTACAATAACATTCCTCAACATTCCTTGTTTTCTTTCTCAATTGGCCCCGGATGTTTGTTGAAAACTTTTCATAAATATCGCGCATAAGATCTCGATTACAGATCTTTATAACATTCGTCAATTCGATGATGAGTCTATTGCAGACCTTTGTCCCTCGTTGGAGAGGGATAATCAACCAATTGTCTTTCTCCTTCCTCAATCCCAACAAATCGAGTTGTTTACTCGATCTTGTGCTAATCACATTTCTTCCACTTTAAGGATCCAAACTTTTCATACCTTTGAAGAAGCCTTTACGATGGCATGCAAACTTGAATCTCGCGCCATTGAACAAGGGAAGCTAAAACTTCGCTCTAAATCTAAACCCGATTTTTCTCGGTTTACCAAACCAAATTCTTCCCCTTCTAAAGACAAGAATCAGGGATCCACCAATGCCATCGTATTAAAAACATCACGAGCCGATAATACTTCTAATCAAACACCACGAAGAGACTCCTCATCTTCTCGAAAAGGGACTTCATCATCTCGATCCTTCGCTCCATTGGGGGAATCATATGCCTCTATCTTAGAGAAAATGTTGGAAGTTCGCATGATCGAACTTCCCCCTATTAGGAATATCGATGAAAGCCAAGAAACGTCCATTACGGTATAGAAAAATGATTTACTGTCATTATCATAGAACGAAAGGTCATGACATCGAGCGATGTCGGACTTTCAAAAATCTTGTCCAGAAATTCATTGATAAAGGCGAGCTCATTCTGGATAACCCAAATGCTCCCCCAAATCAGGCACTGGATGTTTTTAAACAACCTTTTCCCAATCACTCCCCGAATCATAATGCCTCAGAGTCTCAAAAACCAAACACTCATACTATCAACTTCATCTCTACTGAAGAATCTTCTTCTGAAACCAAGCCATCTGCGAACACATCAACCGAATCAGAACCTCCTTCCACTTCGCCAATCACTGAAATTCCACCATCTTCCGATAGCCCGTCTTTGAATATTCCTACATTGCTAGATACGGGTTCATCTCTCTCCACTCCTTTGTCTAACCTTCCATCCATACCCGAGACAGTGTCATCCTCATCTGTCTCATCGTCGAACATTCTTTCAATGCTCGAGGCGATTACATCCCTTCGAGTTTCCACTACAGATACATCTACTTCTATTGCTCCCATTCTCGCTGCACTATGCCCCTGGTGAGCGTACCTATAATTGTGCCACTCCGATGGAGCGTCTTCGATTTTGACTCTTCTGTCTCTTTTCCAACGGTAGTTCCACCCATAATTCTTGCACGAGTAGTAGTCCTTCGCGAGAACTACTTCTTCATCACTCACTTCTTCCACCACTAGTCTTTGCTTCGCCCATTAAAGGAAAATCAAAAGAAGTAGCACCAACACCTATACGCTCGGTTCTGAACTTAAGCCGAGACAACCAAAATCTAACATTGCGCCATCGGTACCTCCCCACTTGCTTCCTCAGAAAGTTCTGATCACCTTATGCCGTTGAAGTTGTCACCATCCTGAAAAAGGAAAGCCCATATTTCGAACCATCAAGACCCTTGGTGCTTTCCCACAAAAATCTCTCTCTACGCCCCATAAAAGATTGGATTTATCCGGCTTTGAGAAGGCGTCTTCTTCTACACACTTATCAAAACCATCATCTTCTTCTACAACACATTCTTCACCAACACCCCAGAAAAGCGGATTTACCTACTAACAAGGCCACCTCTTCTATCGGGATCATCATCTTCATTACCAAAAGCCGGGCGCCCTATGTCCCTCATTACACCTACTTTGGGAGCTTCTTCCTCATCTAAATCGACATTATCTAAATCATCGATAAATTCGACCAAGCACCTCCTTTATCTTTGAAGACCACAACACTTGTCACATCTCCATCATCTTCAAAATCTATTTTAGGGGCTCCTCCTCCACCAAAATCAATCATGTCTCACTTACTTCCATCTCAAATGCCCAAGCTGCTGCTCCCCAGTGTCGAAAAATAAGATGATCCCTAAAAAAGCATCAAACCTAACATGCGGGTTCTTTTGCCTCGGCGATCTGTTAAGGCAAAAGAGGCACCTTCATCACCTCTATCCTCATCTTCATCTACCGGGTTCTACAAAAATCCTTCGCCACTTATCCAATCTTCATCCATATCCCTTCCTCGATTAAACCTATAACCTAAAGGAGTTAAACCTACGGTTTAACTCTGATCTATCTAATTGCGCTTACCACCGTACCCGGGTCATGATCTTTGAGGGATGTAAAGCTCTTGATGTTGTCATCAACAACCTTTTGGAAGAAAGTGATCTTTTCTTTGGAGGAGGAGGAACAAGTATCTCCTGTCATCTTAGCCCCATCCCGAGCCCCCAACGATCCACTCGGACCTCTAGTGATTCCACTCCAATTGACCTTCCACCTTCTCAAATTGATCATCCATATTGCCACTAGAACCCAACACTATGATAATCCATCTTCATCTCTGACATCTCGACCACGGGTTATCATTTACGCAGCCCCGAAGGAGTTCCTCCTTCCTCATTAGCCCCACGACCTCGGGTCTCTATTCGTCTTTGCCCCTCGGGCTCAAATTCCCGTGTCGGTTGAGGAGAGTGTTATGAAACAACTCACTCGGCTCCGGTCAAAATGTCTCTTTTTGACCTCATCGAATCCTCTCCACAACATCGCGGGCTCGATTGATAATCTGCGTCGCATCATGATGAATTCGAGATGAGCCCCGACCCTTGAGTTGGTTGTTGGATTGAATAGACCATCAACCGCCATTTCTTTTGAAGATTCGGAAATTCCTCCTCTTTCTTGAGAGGATTTGGAGGCTCCCCTCTTTATCACGGTCCAATCGACAACACCACGTTAAAAGCGCGTTATGATCGGCAGTGGAGCTGCACTCAGCGTCATCTCCTCGCACACATTTGAGCAACTTAAGTTACCAAAAAACGTAGTGTCACCCCCCCTTTAAGCCCTTCGATCATTTAACGATCGGTTAGCGATTACTTTAGGAGCGTGGTCTTACCCATTCGAGTAGGTAAGAAGGCTTCATGAACTCTTCTACATTGTCGAAGGAAAATTCCACTATAATATGATCCTCGGACGCTCCTGGATTCGCGCGATGCATTGTGTCCCATCCACCCTCCATCGATGCTTAAAATATCAATATGAGGGCAAAATATATACTCATCCGGAGATCCTTTTCCTTAGCACAATGCGACATGACCACAAGTGTGCCCCTCTAAAGGAAAATACTTCTTCTCTGACGGGGCCTCATCTTCTTCCATACCTGACAAACAAACTACGGATTTACAAAATCTAGAAGAGACATTGCAGCGTTTCTCCTTTGGGAGAGCTTCCTCTCTTTTCTTTCGGCGCCCATCTCAATCTAGTGAGTATGGTAGACCGGACAAACAACACGAATATCGACCGGGTCTCGGTCGCATCGTCACCATTGTTAGTGCCCCAATCAACGAGACTAATTTCATCTATGGTGGTCTTGATACGCCTCATTATCACCCAGATTCTCCTCCTAGGACCAAACCTTACTTAACAGGGTTCGATTATCTACAAAATCCCACGTTTGCAAAAACTTATCTATATCGATGCGCGTGGAAGGGTTTTGGTCTAGGAAAATATGAACAAGGTGTGCATGACCTCACATCCATTCCTACTCTCATGCCACATCAAAAATTTGGTTTAGGATTTAAACCTCTTTCAAAAGCCACCGTCACTATTCTCGATGAGCCTCTTCCTATTGAGGAACCATCTTCTCCCGCTAAGTCAGAAGCATCACTCGATGTGGACGATGACATTTCCATCCCACCTAACTTTTTTTTTTGATCAATACCATTTCCTTAGGGCCGCTAGCCTATAAGACTAACAACCGGTCCGCTTCCATACCGTTAATCTTCCCTGAAATAGTTGGAGATGACTCTCCTACTATCACACTATCCTTTGTGCGGATGATGATTACTGTCCTCACCTATCGGGGCGGAGGAGGATTCATATCTTCCCAAGACTATTCCTTGACACGTCTCGCTTCTCAGCAACGAGCCCTTTGTCGACCTTAATATAGGGACTTAAGACCCTCGCATCATTAAGGTCGGCCATCCCCTAATCCACGGGAGTTAGGAGATTTTACCACTTTTCTTTCCAACCATCGTCGAGCCTTTGCTTGGTCATATGAGGATATGCGGGACTCGATCCGATATTGTGGTCCACAATATCGTTACTCTTCCCAACATCAAACCGGTTAAACAAAAATTACGTAAAATGCACCCTAGAGTAGCCCTTCTTGTTAAAGAAGAATTACGGTAACTTACTCTCGGCTAACTTCATCGACCCATCGATTATCCACATGGGTTTCCATGTAGTACCCGATAACTAAAGCTCTTTGGGAAAATTTGAATTTGTACCGACTTAGGGATCTTAATCTTGCTTGTCCAAAGATGATTTTCCTCTACCTAATATCGACCAACTCGTGGATTTAAGCTGCGGGTCATGAGATGCTTTCTCTTATGGATGGTTTCTCTGGATATAATCAAATTCTCATCGCACGAGAGACCAACATAAGACTTCTTTCATAACTCCTTGGGGACCTTTTGTTATCGCGTCATGCCTTTCGGTCTTAAGAGCGGGAGCAACCTATCGGCGACGATGACCTACATCTTCCATGATCTCTTACACAAAACGCATGGAAGATTACGTTGGCGATCTCCTCGGTAAGTCAAGCGTCGTCGGGATCATCTTTTCATCCTTGCACCTCTCTTTGAGAGGCTTATCCTTTTTTGTCTTCGTCTAAATCCATCTAAGTGCGTGTTTGGCGTTCTCAGCTTTGGTAAACTTTTAGGTTTTATCATTTCCATCGGGGGTATTGAAGTGGACCCACAAAAATAAAAGCTATCCTTGAGATGCCTCCCCCTTCTAACTTAAAAGCAACTCCATGAGTCTCGAGGGCGTCTTGATCGGTCGTCGTTTTATCTCACAATTGTCGGACCGTTGTCAGCCTTTTCATCATCTCCTCCGTAAGAATGTTCATTTTGAATGGGATGAACATTGCCAAAAGGCCTTTGATGATCTCAAAGCTTATCTTCTTTCTCCACCTGTGCTTACACCTCCACGCGAGGGGGAGCCTTTCTATCTTTATATCTCTGTGGCTGACCATGCTCTGGGAGCCATGATTTCGCATCGGGACACTTGCGGTAAAGAACAAGCTGTCTATTACATCAGTCGCACCCTCCATGAGTATGAAACACGTTACTCCGAAGCTGAAAAGCTATGTTGTGCTCTCTTCTTCGCAACTTCTAAGCTTCGTCATTACCTCCTTAATCACAAAACTTATATTGTCACAAGTGTCAATCCACTCAAGACAATTCATGCAAAGCCTTATCCACAATGATCGTATCACTCGTTGGCTCATGCTTATGACGAGAATTTGACCTCGAGTTTATCCATAAAAAAGTCTATCAAGGGTCGGGTTATTGCGGATCAATTAGGTGATGCTCCTCTTAGGACACTCAAGACCCCCTTGCTCGATTCCCGATGAATATATCCAAAATTGATTTTGGTCTATCTCATTTAAAGTAAAGCTCTTCTTTGATGGATCGAAATGCGGCAAGGGGAGGTGCGGGTTTCGTGATGATTCCTCCTTGGGGTACGCCTATCCCAGTCGCACACAAATTGAACTTTGAGTGTACCAATAATATGGCTGAATACGAAGCTCTTGTCTTAGGTCTCCAAAATGCCATTAATCTCGGCGCTCGTCATATTGACATCTTTGGTGATTCTGAACTCATCGTTAATCAAGTCACGGGTGTCTATCAATGCAAGAATGATATCCTTCAAAAATATCGTGATATCGTTCTTGCTCAACTCGAATCTTTCGATAAATTCACTATCGAAGCTATTCCTCGCCTTTGCTGCAAATCGATTCGCGAATCTGATGGCTTCGTTAGCCTCACTTATCCCACCTTTTACCGAGACTCGCGACTTTATGTGGGTGCAGCGATTAGATCAACCATCTCATCTTAGGCAACTAACTTCAATCCATCTTTGTCATGACCCATACTCGGGATGAGTGGTATCAACAAATTGTTGATTATCTATCTCATTCGGTGCTTCCTCCGAGATCGACTTCCATGGTAGAAGATCTTTTATCAACAACGCGCTAATCGCTATATACTATTCTAGGCGGGATTCTTTACAAACGCGGCTTTGATGGTATTTTGCTTGGTGCCTCAAAACCCATGAATCATCTAAAGCCATCCAGGAGGTCCATGACGGTATCTGTGGTGGACATTTTAGTGGCTTGGCTGTGGCTAAACGCATCTTACGTTTGGGATATTATTGGCCTTCTCTTAATCAAGATTGTTGTGAATACACTAAGAAATGTGTCAAGTGTCAACAACATTCCAATCTCACACACATCCCTAGTCAAGCTTTGCAACCTACGGTGGATTTGTGGCCTTTTTCGCAATGGGGTCTTGATCTTATTGGTCTCATCAATCCCGTTCTTCACAACGTCATCATTCTATCATTCACCCACTTTGAGTACTTTACTAAGTGGGTGGAGGCTATCCCTCTTTCTTGACAAAGGCTAAACCCATAGTTGATTTCGTCTATCAACACACATCATTTGTCGCTTTGGCGTTCCACACAAACTCATCACGAGATAATGGTAAGTCTTTCAAGAGCGTTGATTTGCGAGAACTCTGCTGCGCTTTCAATATCAAACTCGAGTTTTCTTCTCCATACTATCCTCAAGCTAATGGTCAGGGCGAAGCTTCCAATAAAACTTTGCGTAATATCCTCATGAGAAGGTAACTAGTCAGTTGGTAGGGATTGGCATTTACATATCCCTTTTGCTCTCTGGGCTTATCGGACTAGCATTCGTACTCCTACTTTGGTGCTACTCCCTTCTCTCTCGTCTATGGAGTGCAGAAATTTGTTCTTCCTTTGGAAGTCCAAATCCCATCTCTCCGTGTTTCTCTCAGAGAATTTGTCTCCGATGAGGACTATCGTCAAAATCGTCTAGCACAACTTGAATTATTAGATGAGCGGCGTCTCAACGCTCTCGAACATCATCAAGTCTATCTTGAGCGTGTCAAACGTGCTTATAACAAGCACTTGCAGCACCGTGACTTCAAAATTGGGGATCTTGTTCTTAAAGAAAATCAAAATGTCACTACACTCGAAAGAAGTCAACGTGGTAAGTTTGCTCCCAACTGGATGGGCCCATACATTATCACTCATAAATATGGGTCTGGGGCTTATCGTTTATCTTCCATGGATGGTATACCTGAAGCGGAACCTCTTAATGCCTTGCATCTACGGCCCTTCTATTGTTAAAATCTATCTTACACAAGTCTAGTCGCAACACAGATCTTTCATCCATCTAAACAACCAGTCATATACTTTCATGGTGATTCGAAACTATGTGGTTCTCCGCCTATTGCCTCTTTTACCTTAAAATATGAGTATCGCGGCTCTACTCATTGCATGTTTCTTTTGGATATGTTCCTCCTCATGGTAGGAATACCTTAATCACCACTTCATCTATCCCAAGTGCTTATCTTAATCGGATCTACTCGGGGCATGAGTGCATGTTCTTCTATGTTCTCTTCCCCTCCATCTGATCTATCTAGGTCTAAACTCAGCTTCTTCCAAAAAGATTTTCAAAAAAAAAAAAAAAAAAAAAAAGAAGAGATCTTTATCGAAAAGATGGTGATCCCTCGAAGGACAGCTATCCCTACATTATCAAATGAATCAAAAAGAAAAAATATAGACCATACCCTCGAAGGATGGCTATCATTGAAATTCAAAATACAGACCGCTCCCTTGAAGGGCGGTTTGTTTCTCAAAGAATATATTCAAGGCTTCTTGCAATTAATCAGCCTTTGATCGGTTTATACACTTTTTAGCATCAACTTTGAAAGACTTCCCGTATCGATCGAGTCTTTCCATATCAAGCAAACTTCCGCGCATTGATCGGTTTGCTTTTACGCAAAATCATGAAGGTGAGATTTAAGACCTTTTGTAGATCATATGGAGAATCCTATTTTCCCACTATGGACATGTATTACTGTCCCTTGTAAATTCCGACAAGATACTTACTTCTTTTCCTTTCGTTTCCCTCCTAGATCATTTTGCGGCTAGTTAGTGTCGGGTTTATTTTAACCTCATATAGGGCCTTACATGCATGATATTGTGATTTCCTATCCAGATTCTATCTATGGTCGGTTGGGAGTCCAACTTATCATTTTCTTTCTTATCAGGGTATATTTTCTTTATTCTAGTCAAGGTCGTTTTCATTACCTCCTTGGCTCTCATGAAAAGTATTCCCCATTATTCTTTGTTTTCATCTAGTCAAATTGACATTTCACATGTTAATTGATCAAAATTTATCTTATCTAATTTCATCTTATCTATCAAGCATCTATTATCAACACATCTATTTACATTTTCTATTTATTTTCATCAAAATTAAATTAACATCTCAACCATCAAAATCATCAGTACATCAATCACATCTATCTATCTATCTATCCATCATCAAATATCGAAAAACTTGCATCAAGTTACATTACATCTATCTATCTCTATTTTCATCAAAATTATATCCATACATCATCACATATCCATCAAATCACATCTCATTTTGCATCTATCTATCTCTATATTTCATCAAAATTATATCCACATATCATCCATCAAATCACATCTATCATCATCTATCCTCTATCGGTCTATATCTATCATCCATCATCATTCATCATCTATCGGTCTATATTTAGATCCATCATTATGCTACATCTATCCATGTATATCAAAATCAAAAGCATGAGAACAATTATATGACAAATAAAATGATGAATCTATATATACATGTGTGTACATACAACAAAAAAAAATGGGTGGCTTTCAATCAAGCCATCTATCTGATGCCTTCGATCGAGGCTACATCACTATCTGATCTGAAAATACATCAATCCTATATGTAAAGTCGATGCATGGAGGACACTATCTCCTCCACCCTCCTCTGGGACCCAGTGTCTCTCTCTCGACCGCCTCCTCTCGAGCTAGATGCACTGCTGCTGGAGGTCTCGGCCCACCTCGGTCTCTCCGGTGCTCCCTCACTTTGAGGCCCCGCTCGCTGTGGCGTCGTCATGCTCTCCTCCTCGCCCGTGTCACAGGCACATCGGGGCATCTTTGCGCTAAGGCATCCTCATAGTATCTCACCTCGGCGAGGAGGGCGATATGTGCTCAAGCTCACGGTACCGGTGCTCGTAATGGTGCTTCTTTGGTGCTCTTTGAGGCTTGGGGCTTTGGCGCTTTGGTGGTGCTCCTCTCTGGGTCGTACCACTGCGTGCCCGGACTCAGACATGGTGCTGTCTCCCCATATTTGGCCACGAGAGGGCCTCCATGTCGAAGGTAGCGATCCCTCTGTTGGATCGCTATATCTCGCTCTGGCGGCGGTGTCTCTCTCCAAAATTAGGGCATCCCTCTCCTCTGTCGAGCCACAGTCTCCTCGAGAGCTACACGATGTGTATGCATGTCGGGGTGGCATGCTCTCCCTCCGGTCTATCCGGCATCACAGCTATGTCATCCTCGTCGGCATCTATAGATGCGGAGATGTCGTGGAAGCTACTGTCATACCATGCTTTGCATAACCCTCATCTACCCCCATGCATCATCATCGTTGTCTGCAGGGGGTGGGGCCTCTCTCGATGGATCTGTAGGGATCAAAATCGGCGAGATCGGTCTCCTGCTATCCACTTTATAAGGCGTGTAGGTGGTCGGCCTTTGTCTGCTAGGCCGAGCTGTCTCAATACCCGCATAAACGGGACTCGCTCCCACATATCGGGCTGCGGCCCCTAACCACCTGCTCGTCTCGGTGCCACCAGTGGGCATCTGACCCGCCCATGTCGGAAATGCCCGATATGGCCTCGGATGACTGATCCGGTGTCGGCGTCTGGCGCTCGGTGTACCAATCGGCCGATCTCCTGTATCCCCAGCGGCCATGTCGGCCCGCCATCGCGGAATCCATAATCAACACCTCCCACTTTCTGGCATCGAGGAAGCCGGATGGCACGATCACCTATATGCTCATAGGCCCGTGATGGAGCACAAAGCCCGACATCTATACTGTCCTCCTCCGGCTGTGGTGTACATCCATAGCTCATGGTATATCTGAGCTATCAGGGCATCAGCAAAAGCAAACACCTGACTGAACTGCAGAATGTCGCAAACACAGTCTAATAACAATAGTGGGAATCTCCCACCTCCTGAATCTGGAAGAGCAAAATAGGATATAGCCATCGAATCGGCCTTTATCCGTGCACTCAGGGGACTATCTGTCTGTCATCTTTGTGAGGCTATCCTCACTGCCCCGGACACTATCTCTGAGTCATCTGCCCTGTCTCTATATAATCGAACTAGGGCCCTCTGCTGCTGCTCTCGTGGTGTAATCTCGATAGGGTCCCCAGTGATCGGCAATCTCAGAATCCTGTATATGTCCTCATGGGTGATGGTCATCTCACCCGTCCTAAACCAAAAAGTGCACGTGTGGCTGTCCCACCGTCGCACTAGTGCCCGCATCAGCTCCACATCCCGCGGCACTCGTCTGTAGTATCTAAAGCCCCCGAGCCCGGCTAACTCTAGATGCCGCCAATCTGCATCGGTCACATCTGGGAGAATAGTCTCCAGTAACTCGGGAATAGCATCCCTCATGTGTAGAGCCTCTCGTGCCTGCACCCACGACATCAAGAGCAATATTAGTCTCGTATTTACCCAAATCACAACATCCAAAACAACAACAAAAATCTAATCTATTCCAATCGGCGTCGATTGATAAAATCGGCGTCGTTTATTTCTAGTCGACGCCGATTAATATCAATCGACGCCGATTAACATCAATCGACGCCGATTATACCAATCGACGCCGATTGACTGTCCGGGCATAAATTGGACCATTGCCCCCACAAAAAAAAAAAAAATCAAACAAAAAAAAAAAAAAAATAAATAAGTTCAACGGGTTCAAGAAGAACCACTTACCCCAGGTCGTGTCCTCCTGCGCTTCTGACCGCTCCCAGAGGCTTCCATGGTGCTCAAATCTAAATTCTGACTCTCTCTGAATCAATCGTCACGATGAAAATAAATCGTTTACGTTTTCCGTTCGCATATTTATATGCGCTACGTTTGGTCGGCGCCGATTTTTTGATCGACGCCGTTTATCTTGGTCGTCGCCGATTACTGTGATCGCCGTCGATTTTCCATGTCTGTTTGCCATAGTGTTGATGCTTGGCTTATTTATCCATCTGATCATTGTTTTGTGCTGAATATTGCCTTTCGGCGCATCTTTTCGATATCACCGTCTATTTCGGGTTTTGTTCCCTTTGCGTGGGACACTCGTACTTTTTGCGACTTAGTTAAGCGGGTGCAGCAGGCACTAACGTCGTCGCTGCGAGCCAGACCGTCTAGTTGTCCCTACCAATGTGTCTCTCTTTAGATGCTGACTATTTTGCAGTTCTCCTTACACTCATGGGTCAGTAGGTATTAACGTCGTCTCATGAGGAGAGGCCGTCTAGTTTTCCTACCATGTGAGTTCCTTAGGTTCTTTGCCTTTTTATTTATTTTTGTGCGTCATCATGATCGGATCTACTCCAGGACATCCATTTGGGGCATCTGCATTTTCATCTACCTCTTTCAAACTTGGGATCGTCATTCATCACCCATCCCATCCCTAGTTTGAGGGGATCACATCATCACTCATTCTTCCCTTCTTCCATCTCTTTGTTTTGTCTCATAACCTTGCTTATCGCAAGTTACTTGACAAAAAGGGGCAAAATGTAGACACTTAAAATTGGTTACTCAATTTAGTGTCCCTCACATTCGTTTACCTGCTTAGGTAACCTGGGGCACGTTTACGTCACCACTATCCCCTTGGGATATTATCCGATTTGTGATTTAAACATCTATCCTAAGTTTAATTCACCCCATTGTATCTTACCCGTGAGTAATTAAATATTAAATATTTAATTACACCTCTTCCCATGTATCCTAATCACTTATCTACCCCAAATTTATTCTATCTATGTATCACCCCTATTTTTCCTCTTCCCCAAGCGGGATATTTCCCGTATTTGGGGTAATTCTCATCTTTCTAGAAATCAATCATTTTTGCCATCTCGGGAGTCTGTCCCGCGATCGGCGCCGACCTATACGGTCGGCGCCGATTTTCTAGGAGCGGCGCCGATTATAAATACAAGTCGAACTCGGTTAGGACCGAAAAAACAAAAACACACGAAAAAAGACGCGCGCGAGAGAGAGAGAGAGAAAGACGAGATCGCGAAAGAGACACAGGTTGTAAGAAAGAGAAATCTTTTAGCATCAAGTGTATCAAATGAGATCGGATCTGTCGAATCAATCCCTGAGAGGAGCACCGTTACTCTGCTCTATCACATCAACATCACACGCATCCATCGATCCTCTGGTGACTCTGTTCCAGTATCTTACCGACTTTCGCACATCCGTGAGGCGTCGACTATCATCCATCACTTTCCAATTTCGAATCTTCTTGCCTTGCATCACGATCGATCATCTCTTTTTCGATCGCGCCGATCTTATTTCGTCGCGCCCGATTCTTCATATCGTCGCGCCGATCCATCATCGGTCGGCGCGCGATCCTATTAATCGGCGCCGATCATCCTGCGAGATAGGTAAAAGGACACGGGTAACACAAATCCGACTTTATTTTACGTTTTCTGTTTTTACGTAGCTTTACATACATTGTTTAAATTCGGTTTCATTACTATAATCGAGAAAATCTAGTCTTATATGTACATCTTTTATCATGTATGCTTCTCTACTTAATTGAAAACGTGGGTGACATCCGCCAGGAAGCTTATCGCTTCCCGGACCCTTCTCGGGCGAGTCCACCCAAATATCTTTTAACGCCATCTTTTACGTCAAGCATTGGTGTCTTACAGGTTACTCGGATCTATTGCGCGAATTGCTCGTGTGCGCCCGTCTTATCTACATCGACCTCCTTATCCGACATCTTCGGATCTTGTCCATCAGTGTATCGATTTCATTGGAGTTTTCGGGGTTGAGGCACTTCTCATGGTAGGTGATTAGGCTTTCTTGACACTCTAGCGAGAATCAACTTCGGTCCAAAGATACCTTAGCAGTCTAGTCGACTCTCCCAAGAAGTTAGCTGCCCTTAGATAGGCAAATGTGGGGAATTGGTTGAACAGGGCCCCCATTTCTCGATGGGTCATTTGTCACTATGCTCTTGGTGGTGCGACCGTAGGTCATATTTGGCCTCAACAGGCAGATGATGAAGTAGAAAAATGCATCGTTGATTTTTGTAAATTGAGGGATGCTATTTTCCAGCTTCAATTCTGGATAGTACTCATAGATTTTGACCTGGGGCCAAACCCCACTCCGCATCAGGGCTGGATAGTCCCTTTCAGAAGCTGCAGCATAAACAACATAGGAATTCATGTAGAATCTTCCCGTTGTGGGGAATTGTTGCAGCTGTTCTGATATCGTGCTGCTTATAATTTCTGCCCATTCGAAGCGTTGATCGGGCACATTTTTGTTCATCGTCTCAAGGTACCACAGCATCCATTTGTGGAAAAAGTGGGCGTCAGGAGGCCCAAAGACTCTGCTCAGGAACGTGATAGTGTCGCCGAGCTCCTCCGAAAAATCAACTGCGGTGAATAATTTGTGCCACACGGGTCACCACCTTTTGTTCTTGAGATAGACCTCGTTCATCAGCGCATGCACTGATCTTCATTGTCGTCCCATGCCTTAATGCAGTCTTCTCGGCTGATGGCCACAAAGTGCCGGTGATGAGGAATGCCGAGTATTATCTCAAAGTGGCGGGCGGTGAGGTTGATTACGACCTCGCCCTTCTCATTCACGACACACCTTGTGTCTTTGTTGTAGCACCGGCAACCACCATCATGAATTCATTGTTAACGGCGCTGACTGGGATTCCTCCAGGTGAAATGCACACTTTGCACTATCAGCTTGTCCATCCATGGACTTCTTGTAACTTTCTGATTCCTGACCCAGAAATCCTCCAAATCAATATGACCCAACTCTGAGTCTTTGATGTCCAGGTCACACTCGGCCTGGGAATCGGGCATTCTGACCCTCTGATATTTATATTTCATTTCTTCTTCTGTGAGCTTGGCCTTGCCTTTGGATTTGGTAGGCCTCTTGCTTGATGTTGACATATGTTCTTCTGAGCTGAGCTGCTGATCTGCAAGAATAAGACGTGAAACCCAATCGAAGAAAGCCGTGTCAGCTGCTTGATTTTCCATTGAAATGTTGACAGAAGAAAGAGTTAGCAATTTTGAGGCCTCGGGGCGCATGGCACACAGATATTGCAATTTGCAGAGCTAAATAGGTAAGGCGCACAGGAAAGGACTGTTGCAAGGGTTAAATCAGCGCCAAAGGGCGCATGGCGCGTAGACACTGCAGGATGCATTCTGTGTTGCTGTAAGGACAAGTGCGCCTGCGCCATATGGATGTATTTTGTAAAAGGCGCATGAAAACTTTGTGTTGCACGGGAACAGGATGCGCCCGTGGCGCATGGATCTTTCATGTTGCACGGAACATCGGTGCGCCAAAGGGCGCATATAGGGTTTATGTAACATGTGCATTTTGCGCGCTTAAGGGAACTGGCGCGGCGCATGAAGGGTCCGCATGACACAATTTGGCGCATAGAAAGAGACTGTTGCATGGATGCTGGGTGCGCCAAAGGAGAAGGAAAATGCAGTTTCCTTTTTAAGGCTTGATTCTTCAGAGGGTTTCCATATGGCTAAGCTTCTTCTGCAAGCTTCATTGTGGGATATGAAGAGGTGCTATACCAAAAGGGGTTCCAAGCTATTATTTTTTAGGACAGAGCTTCCTCTACCAGCAGATCTGGAAAGAGGAGGAGGAAATGTGGAAAGACAGCAAGGGGGAAGGAAGCAAATTCATGAATTTTATCTTTCTTTTCAATCCAAAACACACCCACAAACAGCCAAAAACCACAAAAACAAAACGCACGAAGGGCAGAAGGCCACTTACCGGATATAAACGATGAAAAAGCGTGAGAATGGGTCCACAACGTAATCGAAAGTGACAAGGCAGGTGCAGATCGACAGGTCAAAGAAAATAATGAAAATAGTCACGTGTTTTGCAAGAGTGACAATGACAGCGCAGCGTAGACGTGCCTATATATAGGCGAGGCAGCAATAAATGTGCCACCAACTTTTTAAAGGGGCGCACCAAATGAATTGCTGTCGGCATGAGAAAACATGCGCCCTTTGGCGCACCAAAAGACTCTCGCTAACACAAATATATGTGCTTTATGGCGCACCGGAAGTGGTGTTAAAAGAGTAATGTGTGCACCTTTGGCGCACCAAAAAGAGGCGCAACAAAAGTTCTGTCGATAGGAAGGCGCATACGCCTTGGCGCATGTAGGGAAGCCTCAACATAAAGAGGCGCACTAAAATGCCTGCTGACACCAGAAAGCATGCGCCAAAGGCTTTAAAGGGGGCGCATCAAAAGTTGATGTTGCATAGTCATTCTATGCGCCGGCCAAAAAGACCAAAAACGACTAAGTTCGAGAAAACCAGATTTCCCGGGAAGGGATTTTGCAACGTTCCGAACACAAGGGATCCCCGACGAGGGATTAGAACAAAATTTCAGTATGGTTATCTGTAAAATTGCCCTTGCCAATTTTACGGAATAACATAAACTTACAATGTTTCCCCCTTACTTTAATCAAACAAGAGTTTGAACCAGGAAGTAGGTATAGTAATTCTCTCAACATGTAGAGGCCAAAATAGATGTCAGGTTATTCATCCTCTAGAACTGGGTACAAAATTCAACCATGTACAGTTCTAAAGCAAAACCCTAATGCCATTTTCTAATTAAACAAAAAGTAAGGAATGCCCACAGGCTTAAACAAGTTTTAGAACACAATGTCACTATTAATGTACCTTTTAGCAAAACAGGAGAGCCCTAAACAGGAAATACGTATTTATTCAACCAAATAGAGATATGAAGGCTTAACCTTCCATATAGTAAGCCTTTAATTATAAATACCATAACAGAATTCTTTTAAAAGAGAGTCATATAAGCAAACAAAACTCTAAAATGTTTCCTTCCCTACGAACTAGACTGCATCACTCAATATTGCAGTAGCCCATTTAGACAAATATGAAATAGAGTAAGCTATAAGAGAGGAAAAGAACATTCCAAGCAAAACCAGTGAAATTGGAACGAGATTTAAAGGAACAACCAACACAATCAGCGGTGATAAAAACAACCACGAAAACATTTTGTCTAGGTGCCATTCAAGGGAAAGAATATTCATTTCAAGATACTTTGAAAGAAGGTAGAAAACTATTACAAGGAGTAGATTTAACATGCCCGATTATAATTCTTCCAATCCAACAAGCACGTCGACTGGGCTCGGGCAACAAGAATGATAACACAACTGCGCAACTTCTCTTCCTCGCCTGCTTTGAAGGTCCATACCTGTTAACGGCCATGCTTGGCATAGGAAAGGGTGATTGAAACATGCCTTCTTGAAATCCTCGGAGAAACTCTGGGAAGATAGAAGCACACTCACTCAAGAGCATCACAGCCACCATAGAAACCCACACAACCATCGTCATGACTGCCATATCCAAAGAAGATGCATGACTGCGGTTTCTATATCTATAAACCCACTTTTCCAATCTCGGCTTCGGTTGGGTATGTTAGAAAGTTGGATTTCTGCAAGGGTTTATTAATTTAATGGCACCAACTTCACCACTTTGCCACATGCGAAGATGATCTCACCTACTCCTATAGCTATAGACACCCTTTCCTTTTGCCCTGAAACCCAACTATATTCTCCACCAAATCCTCACGCAACTGACCAATAATTGGCGTGAGCAGTCACCACAAGAAAAACTAGGGCATACGTTTAATAAGCAAATGTAGCAGCAAATTTCCCGACCTGACGAAATTCTCAACTGCCATATTGATAAAAAATGCTGCAAACCCTGTACCAATACCAAAGAGTAATGCAAAGAACCACTTGACAGACACAATGTATCCAACGTATAACTTTCCTCTTTGAGCCTGGTTTAAAACGCCATCTCAATATGCATCTGATTGTTTCTGATTTGGACCTCCTAACCTTGGTGCTCTCATATTAGGAGCAGCCCTAGTCTGAGACGAAGCAAAAGAAGATGGCTTTATAACCAAAAAAATCTCTTGAGTACGACTCCATATCCGTAAAAGCAGTCCTTAGACTTAGCATCCTCAATTAAGGCCGACTAGTCACTAGATTGCTTCAAAGCGGCTACTTTCCCTTAACCCAAAGTGCTCTGCGAGCTCGTGCTAGTGCCACATTCATGCGGCGAATATCGCTCAAAGCCAACCCCATGATTTGAAGCTCGACACAAGACATAATGATTACATCGCTCCCGGCTCAAAAGCATCTACCGTAATGATATATAAACATTTTCCTTCATCGATTTGAGGACAACATCAAACTCTTGGTGCAAACATTTCAACTGTAGCTTGTAAGGTGTGATAATTCCAATAGAAACCTTTATGCCTGCCAACTCAGTGACTCGTTGAAGAAGCTCATATAATTGCAAAGCAAAAAGTGCTTCATGAATATTCTGATATGAAACAGATCCACCCCTATGAGATCCTCTTCCATGAGTTACATCGTAGAACAAGCAAGGTCTCAGTAGAGAATCTTTGCAAATAAATTTCATCAGGTCTCCTGGTAACACTCTCACTTCACATAGTCGATTCTGATAGAAATATCTTGAAGGAGAATCCCAAATTTGAGGATGCATTCTATACTGAACAGATAACAACATAGCTGGACATCCTGCTTGTTGGAAGCGCTCAAAAGGCTTCTACCATGCTGCAACATGCCTGTTGCCTGGCTATTTATTTACCGTTATAGGCTATTCTTTGTGGATCCCCGATAAGAACACACCTCAAAGCGGCCCAATGAAAGTAGAGGTAACATGTCTGCTTCACTAGCTTGTTTCCACGCCCCTCCTCCACAAGGAACCAGTCTCCATCTGCAATCCCACGCGGCCAGCAACAAGGCAAGAGCCCAGATAAAAAAAAATAGTTCATGAGACCACACAAATCCTTCACCACACAAACTCACGCGTCCAGGACAGAGTAAAGCACGCAGACCACGGAAGACAGCAGAAGATTTGCAAATCCAAAAAAATAAATAAAAGGAAGATGTGCGGCCACCAGCAAGGAGAGTCCAACACGCCAAGAAGGATGCAGGGGTCTTTAATGCAATGGCAGGTAAAAGACAAACACAAGGAAGATCAAAATAAAAATCCGATTTGAAAGCTAAGCGGCCAGCAGGGAGGAAGACATACGGTGGGTGGGTAATAAAATTTGTTTCATTAATCCTCACCAAACATATGCCAAACAAGGCACCAAAAGAAATAAAAAGAATATGGCAGGAGGCCATACACTCTACCACGCACCCCTCTTGCTAGAAAACAAGGAAACCCTCCACCTCATGCCAACAGAAGGAATATGAACCATAAAGGCAGGTCGGTGGTTGAAGGCACGCTTCCATAATTATGAAATAAGTATGCGTGGATGCCTGAAAAGGCTTAGTTTATTTGACATAAAATTATTAATCATATTACTAGCAACCAACCGTTAAACTCGACAAGGCGAAAACACTAACGTTTCAAAAGAAACGCAACAACGTTCAACTCTAAGAAGCACGGTCATCGCAGAAGCAAAGGCGCAATGATGAACGGGGCATTACATTTCACCTAACTCACTTAAGAGAGACTTTTCATGAGCATAATCCTCATGGAACATCCCAAAGATCCGAAAACTTTTAAATTAAGGACATTCAATTCAGCTTCAACTCTGGCCTTTTCCTGAAAGATGTTTTTGAAATGCTTGACATTCCAATCCTGCAAGTCCTTTTTTAATCTTTTCAGCTTTTGAGCCAACACAAACATCTTGGAACCCTCAATATTATAAGAGTTCCACCAGAGATCAATCCAGCCCTCAAGAGAGGCATCCCTCATCCACATTAGCTCAAATTTAAACGGGGATTGCGGATGGGAAACATCAAGATCAACAGCAGTGACACCGGGAAATGAAATGATCGACCTAAACCAAGGCGAGGAACCAAACATTCAAGCACAATGTAATTTAAATTCTAGCTGGGGCTGGCCATAAATCTATCCAAATTTTTTCTGCTATATTACTAAAGCCCTTACGCTTATTACTCCAGTAAACAATCTCTTATTAGGTTCAATATACACAAGGGCACCTTCTCTAATAAAAAAATAGAAATCTTTTTGGGATTGAAGGTTTCTAGTGATCCCCCTTTCTTATCCCTACAATCTAAAATGGCATTGAAGTCCCCGCCAAGAATGAACAATTGATCACCCATAGTGGAGACTGCTTGTAGCAATTCCCCCGATTTTTTTTACCTAGAATGCTAGGAGGGGCATAGATATTAAATAAAATAAAATTACGCTGAGAGTGTCGAAAACTTTATCAGATTGCCAGCTGAGAGATTGGGCTTGTAATTCCACCATTACATCACCTTCCTTCCAAACAATCCCGAGCCCCCCAGAGGCACCCAACGAATCCAAAAAGACCCCTTTCCAACCTCTAAAAGACTTATTCCAAAGACATTCGACTTCAACAACGAGGAACTTAGTTTCTTAAAGAAGAACCAGACTAGCCTCCGAGGAGAGGATATAACGCTTAAGCAAGCATTGTTTGTCAGAGGAGTTAAGCCCTCTGACATTCCAGGAGAATATCTTCATTGAACACAGGGAAGGGTTTTCACCTTCCCAGAATCAGCAAGATCAAAATTCTAAGTTTTTTGCTTCCCTGCATCGACCTCTAGTTGGGCCAATTCCTGCTTTGATTTTCTCCCCCTTTTACCTATGGAGCCAAAAATAACAGCCCCCATACCATCTTGGCATGGAGCTAATTTAGAAGGGGCCAAGCCGGGAACTAAAGCTTTTGGGGTGATCTCTCCCTCTTCCAAGGTCCTTGCTTTGGAGGTGGGGAGTTCCACATCCTGGGAGAGGTTGTTCAAAATCCATCCGCTAAGAGTAGCCATCGAGGAAGCTTTCCCCTGCACAATACCTTCCTTAATCAAGGAAATAAGAGCACCTGAATCTCTATGAACATCCTCTATTTCCCTTAGTAACGTGAAGACTTAGGCTATCCGGAAAGCCAGCAAGGGGCAAAAGGGGGATAGCCAAATCCTTCGAACCATCATCAACAGATAGCGATTCAAAAGGGGAAGGGGCAAAAGATTTGATCAGAGCCAAATTCGAAACATCATAATGAGGGGAAGAAAAGGATCCAACCTTTTGACCATGATCCTGACAATCCTTCTTCAAATGCCCTAATGCCCCACAAGAAAAGCACTTGATACTTAGCCCCTCATAGATTATTTAAGACGATCTGGAGCCCTTATGGGAAGGCAGCAAGACGGAACTCGGCAAGGTTGAAGACAAGTCCACATCCACACATATGCGCGTCGAAGAGTTTCTCCATTTTAGTAGAGACAGATTGAAATAGGCACCCAAGAGCCAAGAGATCTAGCAATAGATTTAAGAGAGGCAGTGTTCCGGAACTCCGTGGGGAGTTTCAAGAAATTCAACCAGAGCGGAGCTTTGTGAATAATTTCCAAACTTGGATCGAAATCAGAGTACCAAGGTTTCATATACAAACTGGAGGAGTTTAAGAACCAAGGACCCATTCTACAAAAAGAGGATCTTGAGATTTCCTTCCCTACCCTAGAACTAGTATAGCCAGTTCCTAATTTTTCTCTTGGAGAACTTTGCACCAATGAATTTACAACAAATAGCTCTCTTTTCACGGATATCAACAAAATCCTTTTTCCTCTCATGCGGTAGATCGACTGGAACAAAATCCTTGGAAATTTTGAATTTGATCCCTCCCACCTTGAAATCTTTCAGTGTCATGGACCGCTCACCCCCATACCGCCAGCTGAAGAGGGGATCTACTTCACCGATGGATTGGATGCAGAGAACCCTTTGCCTGAAAACCCTAACTTGGAGACTAGAAGTTTAACGATTGCCCTATGGCTGAAAGATCTAGCTAAAGCAGACACCCCATCCTTCCCCAGAGTATTCACATCAAGCTCGATCCATTTCTCACCACTGTCGAGACCGAGCGAATCCTATTCCTGCCAGAGGTGACCTCCTTTAGTGTATGCGTTGAAAATGACTCCCGCTCAATGGTTCCTTTAGGTAGCAAAAAGTTTAAATTTTCACGGGATTCGCATTAAATTTTTGCGGGATTCGCATAGGACTTGCATTTTTTCCCCCTCCCAATCAAGCACCAAAAACTCATAGAAACATTTCATCATAAAAATCATTATTGCTATATAATTAATTCTCTTTATTATTTTTTATAAAATTCTAACTTTAATTAATTTTTATCAATTTTGATGGATTTTTATTAATTCCTATATTTCAAAAAATTATTAAATTTTAAATTTTATTAACTTTAAGGAAATTCTAATTTTCAAATTTTATTAATATTAATTTTTATATTTTTTTATACAAAGGGGTACCCCGCAGCCCAGCCCAATGAGCTAACCCATCCTTACCTTGGTCTTACATTTTGCCAAGTTGGGGATGAAGGGGCGAGTTAGGACAAGACTAGTCCCCTAGATCCACACAACCATTGTTATATAGTTATTCTCTTTATTATTTTTTATAAAATTCTAATTTTAATTAATTTTTATCAATTTTGAAGATTTTTATTAATTCCTATTTTTCAAAAAAATTATAAAGTTTTGAAAAATTATAACATTGTGATTTTCTTTATTATATTTTATAAACTTCTAACTTCAATTAATTTTTATCAATTTTGATAGATTTTTATTAATTCCTATTTTTCAAAAAAAAAAGTTTGAATTTATTATTATTTTTCTTAAATTTTATTTTTTATTAAGGAAATTCTAATATTTAAATTTTATTAATTTTTAAAAAAATTGATACGTTAAGGTGTCTCTTGACCCAAATGAACGAGTTAACCCATCCTTACCTTGGTCTTACATTTTGCCAAGTTGAGGATAGGAAGGGACGAGTTGAGATAAGACTAATCACCTATATATAGTTATTCATTTTATTATTTTTTATAAAATTTTAACTTTAATTAATTTTTATCCATTTTGATGAATTTTTATTAATTACTATTTTTCAATTTTGATGAATTTTATTAAGAAAAAAATGAATTTATTATTATTTTTCTTAAATTTTATTTGTTATTAACTTTAAGTAAATTCTAATATTCAAGGTTTATTGATACTAGGAGTATCCCTTGCCCAACCCAACGAGCTAATTCATCCTTACCTTGGTCTTACATTTTGCCAAGGGCATAGGAAGGAATGAGTTGAGACAAGACTAATACTTTATATATAGTTATTTTTTTATACACTTCTAACTTCAATTAATTTTTATAAATTTTGATCGATTTTTATTAGTTCCTATTTTTCAAAAAAAATTATAATATTCATGTTTTATTAATATTAAAAAAATTGATACGTAAGGATATCCTCGGCTCTACCCCAACGAGCTAATTCATCCTTACCTTGGTCCTACTTTTTGCCAAGTTAGGCATAGAAAATGCTCTGAGACAAGACTAGTCACCTAAATATAGTTATTTTATTATTATTTTTATAAAATTCCAACTTCAATTAATTTTTATCAATTTTGTTAAATTTTTATTAATTTCAATTTCTCAAAAAAATTATTAAATTTTGAATTTATTATTCTTTTTCTTAATTTTAATTTTCAAGTTTTATTAATATTAATTTTTTATATATATAAGGGTATCCTTCGACCCAACCCAACGAACTAATCCATCCTTACCTTGGTCTTACATTTTGCCAAGTTGGGGATAGGAAAGGACAAGCTAAGGCAAGACTAATCCCCTATATATAATTATTGTTTTTATTATTTTATATCAAATTCTAACTTGCATCAACTTTCATTAATTTTTATCAATTTTGATAAATTTTTATTAATTCGATTTCTCAAAAAATTATAAAATTTCAAATTTATTATTATTTTTCTTAATTTTTATTTTTATTAATATTAAATCTTTATTTCTATGTAGGTGTATCCCTCCCAACCCAACGAACTAATCCATCCTTACCTTGGTCTTACATTTTGCCAAGTTGGGGATAGAAAAGGACGAGCGAAGGCAAGATTAATCCCAATATATAGTTATTGTTTTTATTATTTTATATCAAATTCTAACTTGCATTATTTTTTATCAATTTTCATGTAAAAAAATTTTGTATGTAGGAGTACCCTCGGCCCGACCAACAAACTAATCCATCCTTACCTTGGTCTTACATTTTGCCAAGTCAGATAGGAAGGGACGAACTACGACAAGACTAATCCCCATATATAGTTATTGTTTTTATTATTTTATATCAAATTCTAACTTGCATTAATTTTTATCAATTTTCATGGCTTTTATTTATTTTTTATTATTCAAAAATTATAAAATTTTAAATTTTGTATTTATTATAACTTAATTTTTACTTTTTATTAACTTTAAGGAAATTCTAATTTTCAAATTCTATTAATATTAAATTTTTTTATACATAAGGGTATTCCTAGATCCAACCCAACGAGCTAATCCATCATTTCCTTGGTCTTTCATTTTACCAAATTGGGAATAAAAAGGGACGAGGTGAGGCAAGTCATCTTTACCTTGGTCTTATATTTTGCCAAGTTGTGGATAGGAATGAATGAGCTAAGACAAGACTAATCCCCTATATATAGTTATTGTTTTTATTATTTTATATCAAATTCTAACTTGCATTAATTTTTATCAATTTTTATGGCTTTTATTTATTTTTTATTATTCAAAAATTATAAAATTTTAAATTTTGTATTTATTATTATTTTAACTTAGTTTTTACTTTTATTAACTTCAAGGAAATTCTAATTTTCAAATTTTATTAATATTAATTTTTTTTTGATACATAAGGGTATTCCTAGAATGACCCAACCCAACGAGCTAATCCATCATTTCCTTGTCCTACATTTTTACCAAATTGGGAAAAAAAGGGACGAGGTGAGGCAAGCCATCTTTACCTTGGTCTTATATTTTGCCAAGTTGTGGATAGGAATGAATGAGCTAAGACAAGACTAATCCCCTATATATAGTTTTTCTTTTTATTATTTTTTATAAAATTCTAACTTTCATTAATTCTTATTTTTCAATAAATTATAAAACTTTGAATTTTTTATTTATTATTATTTTATTTTTGTTTTTATTTTTATTAATTTTAAGAAATTCTAATTTTCAAGTTTTAGTAATATTAAAAATTTTGATACATTCTTACCTTGGTCTTACATTTTACCAAATTAGAAAAAGGAAGGGACTAGCTTGGGCAAAACTAGTCACCTAAGATGCACACAACCATTGCTATATAATTTTTCTCTTTATTATTTTTTATAAAATTCTAATTTTAATTAATTTTTATCAATTTTAATGAGTTTTTTATTAATTCCTTTTTTTTAAATTATAAAATTTTGAGTATTGAATTTTATTGTTTCGATACCAAAATACTAAAACATTCTTACCTTGAACTAGCCCCTCCTAGATGCACACAACCATTGCTAATTTTTTATTAATTTTGAAAGATTTTTATTAATTTTTATTTTTCAAACAAATTAAAAAAATTGAAATTTATATTTTTTATTTTTTTATTTTATTAATATTTATTAACTTTAAAGATGTTCCAATTTTTAAATTTTATTAATATTAAATTTCTTTATCCTCGGGCAAGACTAGCCCCTCCTAGATGCACACAACCATTGCTAATTTTTATTAATTTTGAAAAAATTTATTAATGTCTATTTTTCAAACAAATTAAAAAAATTGAAATTTATATTTTTTATTTTTTTATTTTATTAATATTTATTAACATTAAAGATATTCCAATTTTTAAATTTTATTAATATTAAATTTCTTTATCCTCGGGGGCAAGACTAGCCTCTAGGTGCACGCAACTACATAAATTTGAATTTTTGTTTTTAATTTTTAATCTTTTAATAATTAATATTTATTATT
This sequence comes from Taxus wallichiana var. yunnanensis, assembly GCA_018340775.1. Taxonomy (NCBI): domain Eukaryota; kingdom Viridiplantae; phylum Streptophyta; class Pinopsida; order Cupressales; family Taxaceae; genus Taxus; species Taxus wallichiana. The sequence goes on along the minus strand of CM031240.1, from coordinate 423,262,341 downwards.
TCTTAGTTGTTATGTTTGTTCAAATAATTTTTCAAGTTTTATTCATTCTTCTCATTTTCATTTTTCATTTCAAACTCTAATTTTTACTATCATTTTTAATATCATTTTTTAGAAATTTTTATTTTTTATTTAATTGGAATTAAAGATTATTTTGATTTTTAATGTTTTTAATAATTAATATTTATTTTTTCTTGGTTATTAAATGTTTGTTAAGATAATTTATAAAATTTTATCCATTTTTACTATTTTCTTGATATTCCAATTTTCAAATTTTATTAATATTGAAAAAATTTATCCTCGGGGCAAGACTAGGTCCTAGATGCACGTAACTACATTAATTTGAATTTTTGTTTTTAATTTTTGATATTCCAATTTTCAAATTTTATTAATATTAAATTTTTTTATCCCAAATAATTTTTCGAGTTTTATTCATTCTTCTTATTTTAATTTTTCATCTCCACCTTTAATTTTTTAGTACATATTTTTATCAATTTTTAATATCATTTTTATTTTTTTATTAAATTGGAATTAAAGATTAAATTAAAAATTATTTTGGTTTTTTTATTATTGATTTTTTAGTTTTATTATTGTGATTTTTAATGTTTCTAATAATTATTATTTATTTTTTTCTTAGTTATTAAATGTTTGTTAAGATAATTTATAAAGTTTTATTCATTTTTACTATTTTTGGATAATCTAATTTTAATTTTTATTTACTATTTATCAATTTTAATTTTATTTTTTAAGGAAAATTTAATTTTTCCTTTTAATTAGAATAAAAAGTTATTTTAGATTTTTTTATTATTTTTAAATTTGAATTAATTTTAAGTAAAAAAATTAAATCATTTCTATTTAAATTTTTAAAAAATTCTTAGTTTTTTTCCTAGTTATTGTTTGTTTATTATTTTTTTACTATATTTTAAAATTTATAATTTGCTTAAACTAAAAATTGGACCTTCTACACAATTTAAAAATAAAATAAAACCCCACTAAGTGGCAATTTTTGACTTCAGTACTAAAATTATTTCATATAATTGTTATTTTAATAACAATACCAATACGTGTTCCCCTAAAATTCGCTTGATGAAATCTAAATTAAACACAAACATTCCCTTGCATAAAATAACTCAAGTATGTTGTATGCTCAACAACAGAAACAGAAACTAATAAAATTAGAAAGGCATTTGCATAGCAAAAATTAAAAAAACATGGCACCACTCAAATTATCTCATTTTATTGTTATTTTAATAATAGTACCAACATGTGTTCACGTAAAATTCACTTAATGAAACCAAACTAAACAAAAACATTCCTTTACATAAATTAACTGCTATAAAAAAACTGCTAATTATATCAAACTCAACAACAAACACTGATAAAAGTAGAATAAAGAAAATTAAAAAAACATGGCACTACTCAAATATAATATTCAATTCTACAACAATAAAACATTAATAAATAATGTCGCTATTGAACAAGATTCAAATAAAATAAAGGATTCAGCTTTCTGTAGGGTTTAAATAAAACACAAGTGGATTAAAAAATCTGGTAAGCATTGGCAGTTAATGATCTAATAGAATAACATCATCCCTGCTTTTAAGCAATTAAAAAATTATGTTCTAAAATAATCAACAAATTAGTGATTGATCCCTGCTTTTAAGCAATTAAAAAATTATGTTTTTAAATAATCAACAAATTAGTGATTAAAATAGCAAATCAATGCTGAATATATCAATCTCAAAAACAGAAACTAAAAAAAATAAAACATCGATACAAACTAGCATACCTATATTCTCTAAATATATGTAATATATGCCGAGAGGTATATATTACATATATTTATATATTATATAAATATATAGGTGCCTCGTGAACTTCACCTCTCGGCATATTTTACATACACATAGAAACATAAACCAAAACATGGTATGTAAAATATGCCGAGAGGTGAAGTTCACGAGGCACCTATATATTTACATAATATATAAATATATGTAATATATACCTCTCGGCATATATTACATATATTTAGAGAATATAGGTATGCTAAGTAAGAACCATTGAGGTTGCATTATACATAAAACAATACCAAAAATAAAGTATGAAAAATCGGGGGAATTTAGTTCGTGTATGAATAAAATAAAATTTATAATTTAATATTATAATTACTTATTATCAAAACATAGTCACTTATATGTAATTTTCTTATGTAATTATATTACTATATAACTTAACACATATTTGACTTTGGAGAATGAGTATGAGCAAAAAAAATCAAGGTCTATAATGCACGAAGTTCTTATGGATTTTATTAGTAACCGTATTATCAAGTTAAAAAAATACAATCCTTTTTCATACGAATTGAAATGTGCAATGTACATCACATGTAATGACAAATTCATATAATGCAATGTGTGCTACATATGGTACATTATTTATATTCCAAGGACATAAGTCTTTTTTCCTCAGCCTTTCGTTTCGAAAGTAGTTTTCCGTTCTTCATTTTTGCATAGCGCTCATATGAAAATGGCGGAGATATTCTTAGACTCTGCAACGACTTCACTCGAGAGATAGCCACAAATGTTAACCCCATTGTCTCTCTTTCTTCAATATCAACTGTAGCCTTGGAAAGAGTCAAACCTTGCGATTTATGTATCGTCAATGCCCATGCCAACCGTAAGGGTAATTGGTGTGTGCGTCCCCTTTGTATTGGTGTAATTGGGATGGTATGCGGAGTTCTATCTTCAAATGGTATTCAAAGTAACTATCAAATTCAACCATTACATATGTTGGCGGGTTCGGTGGACCAGTACCAGGTGCATATACTATGTTTCGAATATATCCCAGAGCTCCATTTACAAGACCTGCTTCTATCCAAAGATTGGATGTTAGCATAACCCTTGCATCATTAGAAATTAATAATTCTAAATCAAGTTCATCATTCAGACCTCCTGCCAGTGTGTTGGCGGTACTTGTTCTAGTTGCAATGCTACGTGCAACAGGTCTTTTCAATGAATGCAATTTTTTTGTTGTGGTTATTCACGTTAATCTTTGTCGCCATTAGGTGAATATTATTATAGAATTCTTCATTTTTATCTTTGTCTAATGCAGAACTTGTTCTACTCATTAACAACATCCAATCATCCAGTGTTGGATTCGCATCTCTGAGATTGGCCAGAAGTTCTCGAAAACGCTTTTGGTCTTCATCCTCTCCTGCTTGCCTAAATACCTTATCCAATGTAACAACTGTTCCGAATGCTTCCCATAACAGCTTTGCACGTCTATTACTATCATATGGTGGTTTATCGGTAACAGGAGGAAGTTGCCCCAAATCTCCTACCAAAATCATAGAAACACCACCAAAACTCATGTCTGCTCTTTCAGGGAATGCTTGTGAAGTCGGGAGTCCACGTTTTCTAGCAAACTTTGTCCGATGAAGCTCATTTCATCAATCAATACATATTTTATGTGGCAAATCTCTTGTTGGAATGTTGCAAGTCTCGATCCCTCCAATTCTGCAAAATCTGTAATAGGTATTCGAAGTTGTGAATGGATGGTCGAGGCGCCAATATTAAAAGCTGCAACTCCTGTTGGTGCAAGCAATAGAAGAGGAGAACGTTCAGGGAATGATGCATCAAAAAGTGCCTGACGAATCACACCAATCAAATATGATTTCCCTGTTCCCGTTGTTCCTTGAACTATCATGAGCAATGGAATGTTATTTCGATGTTGATTATAATGTGTCATTATTATATCAAGTGCTTGTTTTTGTTTAGCACCCAAGGTGTCGCAATTGAAATTCGGGGCTAATTCATCATCTATAACCAACCCATTATCTTTCATGCTGCTTATGAATTTTATCGCTTTGCTTGTGTATTCTTCACCTCGATATTCATCATTCCATGGTGCTTGTCTGTCAATATCTCTCCTTCCCAACATATCTATTTCCGTCACTTGCAAAATTTGACCATGATGAAGCCTACACATGATTTCCCATTCATGTTCTATTGTATTCTGTTGAACATGTGGATTAATTTCATCTTCAAATTACTATTATTTTCAATGTCTTCTACTGCAATCCTCCTTTCGACATGCCATGGATTATAACGGAACGAATCCCAGTTTAAACTTATTGAATCAGAATCATGTTCGATATCTCTGTCTATATCTCGAAACGGCTTGTAAAGCAACAAATCTGACCAACAAAAATCAACCCATTTATGAGATTCCCGCGAAGGGACAGAGGAAAACCTCGGGAAAACTCTCACAATAGCTCCAAAACTCCTGACCTCCCACTTGTTATCCCGTTTTCTCCTTGGATTATATGTCCAAGATCTAGCGGCATCAATAAGAGACACACTTTCCATGGAAAAAGGCCTATTCTTGTACCCATCAATGAAACTTTTTGCATGTTCCTCATGGTCATCTGCATCAGGTGTTGTTACTTTTTTGAACACCTCACATGCAACATTCAAATTGACAAATACTCTACTACTCTCTACCAAAGGGAGCTCTAACAACATGTGACATGTTTCTTGTGCACCAATGTCTCTTTCAACAATTGTTTCGGTTAGAAGTCTCCTATATGTTGTCACTGCCATTTCATCCGGGTTTTCAATATTTGCCATCCGCATCAACATTTGATGATAAGTTTCAGAGCTTTTCTCTGCTTTCGCTGCATACTTTGCAATGTACTTGACTACGGCATGTTTGGAAAGAACAGGTTGCCAATCTACGTTTGCTCTCCACAATTGTAATATGTAGCGATTATGTGTATTTACCCTATCATCATTTCTCACAGGTTCAAACTTTTTATCTCCCATCTCTGAGTCTTGATATAACTTTGATCCATTGAGATTCAATGGCCACGGTGCATTATACCTGCAAAATGTAATAATCAATTATTAGTTCTTCCATGTATGTGTTTTTTAGTTCAATTTAATTATTCAAATTTTTGAACACCTTACCTCTGAGACACTTTTTCCCCTTTTCTTACGTGGCGGGCACCCTCTCTACACATCGTATGTCGTTACACACTATTGAGAATCTCTTCATAGTCACGTTCCATATCGAATTGTGTCGATTGTCTTGTATTTCGAAGACACGGATGTTGCATAAAATTTTGGTAGACCTGTAACATAGAACATAAGAATACACAATATATTTTGAGAACGCAAAAATTCTATATAAATCATAGACTCAATGAGAATCGATAAATTACTGTTGGTACATTATTTCGTATATATGCAATGTACTCCTTAATCGCGGTTCTATCCAATCACATTTCCCATCAGGAAAGAGAGTAGGGAATGCCATATCAAGTAGTCCTACTGTCACATACTCATTGATAGGAGATGCTCCTATCCCTGGCCAATCAATGAGTGCTCCAGGGTCCGCATGAGGGTTATTCACCCACGCATGGATTAATTCCATCTCCCTTGGTGCATTAGGAAGTTTAGATGCCATCGATGTTGTATGACTAATTATATTTCCTTCATCTGTCTCCACGGTCGGACCTACAAACACAATTTCATTTGCGTCGGAATCAAACTCCATATGAACTGAGTTCAGCTGCTCGAACACATTCTCAACAGAATGAGGTGGAAGTTCATTCAGAGCATTTTCATCGATTTGGACATCTGAGTAGAACTTATCATGTTCTATTTTATATTTCAATGCATTATAAACTCGCTCTCTATTGACTGTAAAGTCATAATTTGTTCCACGCTGATCTCTCCTCCGAACAATAATCATCGGAAAATCTTTCAATCTATGGGGTAAAAGATTAGCGATTTCTTTTACTTCTTGAGGAAAACTTATCGTGTGACCTTTATATTTATATTGACCTCCTGTTGCATGTGTCACCTGTAGGATTGGGTTGACACGGGCTATTAACATTTCCTCAATTTGAGTTAAGTTTGCAAGTTCTGGCGGTTGTGGCCCAGGATCCATATTGTTTGATGCTGAAAATCGATGATGACCTTTCTCTTGTCGACATCTAGTACACACAGGTCCTTCAGGTGTTCGAGAAACTTTTATTCCAATGTAACATTCTTGACAAATATAACACATGACCGGCGAAGAAAGGTTATCAAGACCGTGTCGAAAAATCATTTGGACCGTATTGAAATCTCTCCCAAGCATTCCATTGGGATCATCTATCATGTGTTCTCTCGCAATATGTGAGTCTTGCATTCTTCTTCTTCTTCTAGGTTCGATTGTTAACTCCTCTTGTAAATCATTATTTTGCATTCTTCTTCTTCTCGTTAACTCCTCTTGTAAATCATTATTTTGCATTCTTCTTCTTCTCGTTGTTCGTATTGGTTGTAATGTCATCTCCTGTTGCACACTATCATTCTCTAAATTATTTACAACATCTATATTCATTATATCTTGGGCCAATTTTTAATATGTGTTTGAAGCACATTAATCCATCGATGTTGAATTTTCTTCCCCAAAGCTTCAACATTACCAGCCATTCTACGATAAAAATTCCTTATTAAAGATGCTTCATGAAGTTCTTGTCTATGTAGTCTTTCCTCCTCTTGCAACTGACCTGAACGAATCTGTCTTTGTAACCTTGCTCTTGATACATGTGAGTCATCTTGAGACGATCGTTCATGAATTATTGTCATGTTATTTGCATGTTGTCGTCTTTCTGCATCCAATTCTTCATTTGTTAATTCAGCCCTCCGTTCACGAACCTTTGTCTATCGTTATCATTTCGAAGTTTCCTTTGTTCCTCTCATTGTGCATCTGTCATTTCTTGTTGTCTCCTTCTACGATATTGTCTTTGATATTCTCTTGATATAATTCACACACTAAAAGTATTTAAACTTATTTATTTATTTAAACATTATAGTTTTTAAAATTAACACACTAAAAGTATTTTTTACTTGTTTAAACAATTTATTTACTTTAATTTTTAAATATAATTCACTTCCCCACATCCGATAATTTAAAAAATTAATTTACTAAAGTATTTTTTTAATTATTTACTTCCCCACACCCTCTACACTTTAGTTTATGTAATTTCCCAAGAATTAAATTATTAAATTAGTAAATTACTAAAGTTAAATTAAAATTATTTACCTAATAATATATTGCATATTTAAACTTATTTATTTATTTAAACATTATAGTTTTTAAATTAACACATTAAAAGTATTTTTTACTTGTTTAAACAATTTATTTACTTTAATTTTTAAATATAATTCACTAAAGTATTTTTTTAATTATTTAACCTTTAAATTATTTACTTACCCACACCCTCTTCACTTTAATTTATGTAATTTCCCCAAGAATTAAATTAAATTAGTAAATTACTAAAGTTAAATTAAAAATTTATTTATTTAAACATTATAGTTTTTAAATTAACACATTAAATTACTAACCCGATAATTTAAAAAATTAATTTACTAAAGTATTTTTTACCTTTAAATTATTTACTTCCCCACACCCGAGAATTTAACAAATTAAATTATTTACTTCCCCACACCCTCTTTACTTTAATTTTAAATTATTTACTTCCCACACTGAGAATTTAACCAATTAAATTAGTAAAGTGTTTTGTAACTTCTCCACACAAATTTTACAAATTATTTTTAAATATCACGGACACAATTTCACGGTACGACATCGGACTCCTCGACTCGATATATATATATATATGAGAATGCCTCTCGGCATAATTATTTCGGATTGTCAATATTTTAATTGTAGAAGTTAACATTATTGTTGAAAGGTGGATTTTTAAACCACGAAATTTGTTCGATTATTTCTGGAAATTAATGACATATTTGATTGCGTAGTTTATAGTGTTTAGAACTGTGGCTAAGAAAAATTATTTCTGGATTGTCAATATTTTAATTTTAGAAGTTAAAATTATTGTTGAGCAGGGATTTTTAAACCCGTATCAAGTAGATAATAATTTTTTTTTCAAAGAATTGATTGTTGCATGTTAATTTTAGGGGTTGAAGTGTGTATTAATTTTTAAATTAGGATCTGTTAAACACTATTGATTTTTTTTCATAATTTTGATTAGTGTATGATAATTTTCAGGAGCTAAAATTAATTTAATTAGGATTTGCAAAACACTATTGATTTTTTCATAATTTTGATTAGTTCATGATAATTTTGAGGAGTTAAAATTAATTATCGAGTAAGTTTCAAACAATTGCAACATTTTCTCAAATTTTTGTTCAATTTCATGAGCAATTTTGATTTTAATTATTCTATTCTCTCTCACCAACTTGAGAAAGCGGGGGGAGTTCATTTTGTATAATTACTTCACAGTCCTTGCATTTAGATTTTATTAGTGAAATGGGTTATTGTTGATTTTTTTGAAATGAGTGATTGTTTTCGGTTCTCTTAGCAATCTTCAAAAGCTTGTTATGCATCCCTTTCGGTTGGATTCCATTACACTTTTATGTAACTGTTTTGGGCCCTTAAATATTGGAAGTTGAATTGACAACTTATTTCATTAATAAGTTGATTTAAACTTCGATTTTTTTTGGTATGTTTTAGAATTAGACTGTAACACTATTTTAGCTTCTTGTAACTATAGTAACTTCTAAATAACTCAGCCAGTAATTCTAATAAGGAACAACATCATTTTCCGTTAATTGAATCACTTATTTGTTAATTACTCAAAAATATTTGTGAATTAATTGAAAACATGGAACAACCAGCGAGTAATTCTCTCTACACCAAGAATGAATATTCAGCATTGATTTGTTAGTTCAATCACTAATAAGTTGATTTAAACTTCGATTTTTTTTTGTATGTTTTAGAATTAGACTGTAACACTATTTTAGCTTCTTGTAACTATAGTAACTTCTAAATAACTCAGCCATTGGTATGTTTTAGAATTAGACTGTAACACTATTTTAGCTTCTTGTAACTATAGTAACTTCTAAATAACTCAAATATTGGTATGTTTTAGAATTAGACCGTAACACTATTTTCGCTTCTTAATAATAGTAACTTCTAAATAACTAAGCCATTGGTATGTTTTAGAATTAGACTGTAACACTATTTTTAGCTTCTTGTAACTATAGTAATTCTCAATACACCAATAATGAATATTCAGCAGATGATTTGTTAGTTCAATCACTTATTTGTTGATTATTTAAATGCGAAATGATTTTATTGAATCACTTATTTGTTAATTACTTGAAAATATTTGTGAATTACTTAAAAACATGGAACAACCAGTAATTCTCTTTACACCAATAATGAATATTCAGCATTGATTTGTTAGTTCAATCACTAATTTGTTGATTATTTAAATGCGGGAATGATTTTATTCTATTAGAATTAACTCCAATGCTTACGGATATTTTAATCCACCGTGTTTTATTTAAGCCTTATAGAAAGTTGAATCCTTTATTTTATTTAAATCTTTTAATACATGCACATTATTATTGATTATTTATAGCAGTTTGATTTATGTTTTATTATTGTAGAGGTTACAATTATATAAAGATTGAGTTGTGCCATTGTTTTTTTTAATTTTTATGCCGAGAGGCATTCTCATTTATATATATATATATATATTGAGTGGAGGAGTCTGATGTCGTGCCCGTGAAATTGTGTCCGTGATATTTATTTTTAATTTGTAAAATTTGTGTGGAGAAGTTACAAAACACTTTACTAATTTAATTGGTTAAATTCTCGGTGTGGGAAGTAAATAATTTAAAATTAAAGTAAAGAGGGTGTGGGGAAGTAAATAATTTAATTTGTTAAATTCTCGGGTGTGGGGAAGTAAATAATTTAAAGGTAAAAAATACTTTAGTAAATTAGTTTTTTAAATTATCGGTTAGTAATTTAATGTGTTAATTTAAAAACTATAATGTTTAAATAAATAAATAAGTTTAAATATATTATTAGGTAAATAATTTTTAATTTAACTTTAGTAATTTACTAATTTAATTTAATTCTTGGGGAAATTACATAAATTAAAGTGAAGAGGGTGTGGGTAAGTAAATAATTTAAAGGTTAAATAATTAAAAATACTTTAGTGTGAATTATATTTAAAAATTAAAGTAAATAAATTGTTTAAACAAGTAAAAAATACTTTTAATGTGTTAATTTAAAAACTATAATGTTTAAATAAATAAATAAGTTTAAATATGCAATATATTATTAGGTAAATAATTTTTAATTTAACTTTAGTAATTTACTAATTTAATTTAATTCTTGGGGAAATTACATAAACTAAAGTGTAGAGGGTGTGGGGAAGTAAATAATTAAAAAAAATACTTTAGTAAATTAATTTTTTAAATTATCGGATGTGGGGAAGTGAATTATATTTAAAAATTAAAGTAAATAAATTGTTTAAACAAGTAAAAAATACTTTTAGTGTGTTAATTTTAAAAACTATAATGTTTAAATAAATAAATAAGTTTAAATACTTTTAGTGTGTGAATTATATCAAGAGAATATCAAAGACAATATCGTAGAAGGAGACAACAAGAAATGACAGATGCACAACAGAGGAACAAAGGAAACTTCGAGGAGCAATACGGGACCATAAAGGTAATTTGATTGTTGCATATCTTTGAAAAATGGGAATCCAAACCAATCATTTTGCGAAGCTTTATCTGCTTCTCCGGGGTTTGAGAGTTGCTCTTCGGCCCAAAATATCTCAGAACCTCATTGTTGAAGGGGACTCCTTAATATTATTAATCTGCTTGTCAGTCCTCTTCTCCTAGTTGGAATATCAAAGATTTTATCTCGAGTCCATAAGCATCACCATACCTTCAACAAAGATTTCAAATCATACATACTTACGGGGGAAGGTAATGTCAAGCCGATGCAATGGCCAATTATGGCATTAATATAAATTTCACTATTTGGGATAATGATAGTATCCCTAATCAGCTTCACAACAGCATACATGCGGACCTTCACACGCAAACAATCTCTAAAGATATGCTTTAATCTTTGGAGGAAATCCATAAATTCTTCCACAGGTGCTGTTTTAGTTTATTTGGCGTGGCATATGATATCTACTCCAAATGATGGCAAGATTTTGTTTAGGAACTTCAAGTGGAGCCGTCTAAATTTAAAAACAGCGCACGCGGGAAGTACAATAGGTTTATTTGATATTCGGTTGCCAAGCTCATGAAAACCGAAGATAACTACAAGGTGAAAGCCGACAGATAAGGGTTTTCACGCGTGACTTCACGCGCAGACTCGCGGATCGCAATCCTGCTACCGTTAGCTTCGTGGGAGGACCAACGGCTCAGCCTCCCATTTTTATGCGACCCGAATGGCGAAACGAATCACTCTCAACGCCCAAAGGTATTTTGAAAATTGTTGTAACCACCACATCCTTGTGAAGATGGGAGGGCCTCCTGCCCCAGATTGAGCCGTGTGCACTCCCCGATTGGAAAGATAACACCGAGCTCACGGAACATTCTTAGTATTGGCGGATTCACCAACTTTGTGGAGAGAGTGCAAGGGCATGATCAAAGCATCTCTGTTCGCTTTGCAAGGATTGGAATGAGAGGATGGTCGATTTTATGGAGGGAAGATTCTTATTAATGACGAACTCATAGCAAAGCGATCGGCCTCGGCTTGGAAGGATACCGCTTCTTCAACAAGAGGGTTATCAAAGAGGTCAAGAGAGAAGATTTGTGGAGGAGGAGGAGAAGCTTATATTCAACACCGCTGGTCTGCTTGTTAATTCAATTCCTTCTCCGTATGATGAAGTCACCCGCATGATGATTCGCTACATATCCTTGGAAGGCAAAGTTTGTTCATATCGTCTGCGCAAGCACTTGTCTTTTTGAATCACTTTCGTAGGAGTAGGTTGGTTTGCTTTCCCCACTATCTCATTAAACTCTCTTGAGCGCTCCATTTTGGAGTTCCGTAAGCATACCTTGCGGTTCCCCTTCACCAAGGGCTTATTCTCGCTTATTCACAAGCACTTGCCTTATTAAATTCCCGGTCTCCTTCCTCTCCCGGCCTGGCTTTGGGCTGCAAGCTGCGCAGTCCTGTCTCCCTATTGTCCCTATGCTGCGCCCCGCCCGGTGCTTTGATGCCCCCTCGCAAAGCTGCTCATGCTTCTCCTTCTTTTCCTCCTCCTGCTGCCCCGCCACCCACACTGTCTCTACTTCTAAACGTGTCACTGGGAAGCTTCTAGGAGACTCAACCTTGAGTCTACTGCTTTTGGGATGAACCTTTGGATGACATTGCTCGTGATCTCACTGAACATTAGTAGTGCCAATCAAAGGCACCAACGGATAACCCTTCTAGAAGATTGGAGGCCTTAGAGGCTGAGCTTAAATTGCTGAAGGATGAGGTAAAAAATCTTGCTAAGCAAAAAGGCAAAAAAAGCATTGAGGGAGAAGGGAGCATTGGCAATAGCCAGCTTGATGAAATATACAAAAAACTGACCTCCCTTGACTCCCGCCTTGGGAAAACGAAGACTAGGCATGAGTATAATATTGCAGCATTCAGGGCCATAGAGGAATTCATCGAAGGACATGCAAGAAGTGTTTCGCATCTCAGCGGTGTCCCGATGACTCTTTGGGGCAATGAGAAAGAGAGTAAAAGAACCAGAGAGGAGCTCGATAAGACGGATGCTGCTCATATGACCACGCTGGGTATGTACCATGCTTGGAAAAAAGTAAAGATGAGTATTGATCAAGCGGCCAAGAAGTAGTCCAGTTTTACTACTGCTTCTTGGTCAGAGGCTTGTTGTTTTGTTGCCGTTGTTTTGCTTGTTAAGTCTCGTTTGTGTTCTTTGTTTCTAGGCTTCTTGTGTTCTTTGTCAGAACTTTTGTGCTTTGATGACTTCCTGCTCCTCTCTCTCTTATATCGAGCTTTTAGGCCTCCTTTTTGTACACAAGGGTATAGTCCCTTTCAAAAAACTATTTACCAATATTAAAAAAAAAAAAAGGAAACTTCGAAATGATAACGATAGACAAAGGTTCGCAGAACGGAGGGCTGAATTAACAAATGAAGAATTGGATGCAGAAAGACGACAACATGCAAATAACATGACAATAATTCATGAACGATCGTCTCAAGATGACTCACATGTATCAAGAGCAAGGTTACAAAGATGTAGTTCCGTTCAGGTCAGTTGCAAGAGGAGGAAAGACTACATAGACAAGAACTTCACCGCGAAGCATCTCAGAGGAATTATCGTAGAATGGCTGGTAATGTTGAAGCTAATTCTGGGGAAGAAAATTCAACATCGATGGATTGCGTGCTCGAAACACCAGAAAACTTGGCCCAAGATATAATGAATATAGATGTTGTAAATAATTTAGAGAATGATAGTGTAACAAGCAGAGATGACATTACAACCAATACGAACAACGAGAAGAAGAAGAATGCAAAATAATGATTTACAAGAGGAGTTAACGAGAAGAAGAAGAATGCAAAATAATGATTTACAAGAGGAGTTAACAATCGAACCTAGAAGAAGAAGAAGAATGCAAGACTCACATATTGTGAGAGAACACATGATAGATGATCCCAATGGAATGCTTGGGAGAGATTTCAATACGGTCCAAATGATTTTTCGACATGGTCTTGATAACCTTTCTTCGCCGGTCATGTGTTATATTTGTCAAGAATGTTACATTGGAATAAAAGTTTCTCGAACACCTGAAGGACCTGTGTGTACTAGATGTCGACAAGAGAAAGGTCATCATCGATTTTCAGCATCAAACAATATGGATCCTGGGCCACAACTGCTAGAACTTGCAAACTTAACTCAAATTGAGGAAATGTTAATAGCCCGTGTCAACCCAATCCTACAGGTGACACATGCAACAGGAGGTCAATATAAATATAAAGGTCACACGATAAGTTTTCCTCAAGAAGTAAAAGAAATCGCTAATCTTTTACCCCATAGATTGAAAGATTTGCCGATGATTATTGTTCGGAGGAGAGATCAGCGTGGAACAAATTATGACTTTACAGTCAATAGAGAGCGAGTTTATAATGCATTGAAATATAAAATAGAACATGATAAGTTCTACTCAGATGTCCAAATCGATGAAAATGCTCTGAATGAACTTCCACCTCATTCTCTTTGAGAAATTAAGAACAACCAGATAAACTGCAATAAAATGAACTCCAAAAGAAAATAGATCTCCTTCTTCGTTCCCAAATAATGAATTACAATGTTTCCTAAATAGGAAAATAACTCCCAACTCGAGTTGCCAAGTAAACTCTAGCTAACTCTGACTAAATCTACTCTAGGTGGCGGAAATTACTATTTTTAGCAGTTTACTAGAACCTGCTATTCTTAGTAAGTTCGCATGCTTATTCCTACGGGCACAGAAATTGCCACGCATCTTCTACATCCCTAAATTAGAGGAATTGCCAACTTTCTAACTCACAATGCAATTAATAGACTAAAATTAACTAATGCTCAAAAATAGGAAAAAACCAAACTATAACTTAAATCCTAATTTTCGGCCTCAAGATGGCGGATTTAGGGCCCAAAACATGTCAAAAACTTGCCCCAACTAGTAGGGCTGGTTTCTGCTGCGTTCGTCTCATCAAAACACGTGGTTTCAAAAAAACGGACTCAAACGGACACCCGAGCTCAAGTTATGACCTTGTCAAGTTCCTGCTAATTCTGGCGCATCATTCTCCCCTGCTTGAAAAAACGCAGCTCCTGCAAGTTGTCTTCTTCAAACTGCTTCCATTTATCTGCATCCAACTTCTGAATCTCTCACTCTGTGACCCAAGTATTGTCCTCTTGTTCCAGTCCTTTCCAATGTACCAAATATTTGTTGTATTTCCCATGTCGCGTGTCCATTGTTTTCTTATCTAGAATCTGATCCACTTCTTCTTTCTTCTTCACCGGAACCTGTTGCCGCCAATCTACTACTTCATCAGCATCATCCCTTTCTACACCATCCCCATGAAAAGAATACAAATCTGAAACATTAAACACTGGAGAAATATCAAAATTCCCTGGCAATTCTACCTCATAAGCATTATCGTTTATTTTTTTCACGATTTTGCAGGGTCCAATCTTCTTGTACTTCAGCTTGTTATAGGTTCCTCTTGGAAACCTTTCCTTCCGCAGATATACCATAACCAACTCACCAACTATAAATACCTTTCTCCGTCTGTGCACATCTGCTATTTCCTTATACTTATCATTACTATTTTGCAGCTTCTTCCGCACTTCTTCCTGCAATTGTTGTATATGTTCGGCAAATGCTTCGCATCATCAACTACTCTGCCATCAACGGGTAGTCAGTATGCAAATCTAATACCCCATTTGGATTACTCCCATACACAATTGAAAATGGAGACTTTCCCGTGGATCTGTTTATGGAACCGTTATATGCAAACTCAATGCGTAATGCTAAGTCCCATTGTTTCGGCTTTTCCCCAACAATGCACCTTAACAGGTTTCCCAAACTCCTATTTACCACCTCTGTTTTCCCATCAGTCTGTGGATGATAAGCACTACTGAACTGTAGTTGAGTACCAAATTTCTTCCATAAAGTCCGCCAGAAGTGACTTAAGAACCTTGTGTCCCTATCTGAAGTAATGGTTTTTGGAACACCATGCAAACGAACAACTTCTCTGAAAAACAAATCTGCTACGCCTGTTGCATCGCTTGTTTTCTTGCAAGCAATAAAATGAACCATCTTAGAAAACCTATCAACAACCACAAAAATGGAATCATTACCTCGTTGTGTTTTTGGTAATCCCAAAACAAAGTCCATACTCAGATCTGTCCACGACCCTTTAGGAACAGGCAACGGCATATACAACCCTGTATTCTGTGCATGGCCTTTCGAGACTTGGCAAATTCGACATCTCTCCACATATCTTACCACATCTCTTTTCAGCTTTGGCCAATAGTATTTGTCTGCTACCAAGGCTATCGTCTTATCCTTACCAAAATGCCCAGCCAACCCTCCGCTATGCAACTCTTTCACTATATTTTCTCTCATAGACCCAACTGGAATACATAGTTGGCGTCCCTTGAATAGGTAGCCATCCTGTAAACTATACTCATCCAGGACATCTCCTACATTGTCTGACAATGGACTAATTAGTCTTTCAACAATATCCTTGAAATCGAAATCGAAAATACAAACCCTTTATTGCTTCAAAACCCACCACCTCATTTTCCATAGTGGTAAACAAAGTCACACGCCTACTCAATGCATCTGCAACTTGATTCTGTTTTCCGGATTTATGTTTTAGAGAAAAAGTATATCCCTGCAAAAATGATACCCACTTTGCATGCCTACTATTCAACTTCTTTTGGGTATTCACATACTTCAGGGCTATGTGGTCTGTAAATAACACAAACTCCTTAGGCACTAAGTAATGCCTCCAATGCCTTAATGCTTGTACAATTGCATAAAATTCCACATCATAAGTAGAGTAGTTCTTTCTTACCTCATTTAGTTTCTCACTAAAGAAAGCTACTGGCTTTCCTCCTTGACTTAGAACAGCTCCAATACCCACATGTGAGGCGTCACAATCAACCTCGAACACTTTATCAAAATCTGGTAGTGCCAAAATGGGTGCCTCTGTCACCTTCTTCTTCAAGAATTGAAAACTATCCTCAGCTGCCTTTGTCCACAAAAACTCCCTTCCTTTTGTGCAATCTGTGATAGGTGCTACAATACTGCTGAAATTTTTAATAAATTTTCTGTAAAATGTTGCTAGACCATGAAAGCTCCTTACCTCTGTTATACTCCGTGGAGTAGGCCATTCAATAATTGCCTTTATCTTTTCTGAGTCCATCTGTACCCCACCTGCTGAAATAATAAAGCCCAAGAATACCAAGCTCTCTTGCATAAATGTGCACTTCTTCATATTTGCATAGAGTTTCTCTTTCCTTAACACTTCAAATACCAATCTTAGATGCCTCAAATGTTCTTCTTTAGTTTTACTAAAGATCAAGATATCATCAAAATAAACCACAACAAACTTACCATTATACTCCCGTAGCACGGTGTTCATCAATCTCATAAAAGTACTAGGTGCATTGGATAACCCGAATGGCATCACCAACCACTCATATAATCCATTTCCTGTCTTGAATGTTGTTTTCCACTCATCTCCTTCTCTGATCCGAATCTGATGATAACCACTTCGAAGATCAATCTTGGTGAAATAATTAGATCCAGCAAGCACATCCATCATATCATCAAGGCGAGGTATTGGGAACCGATACTTGATTGTAATTTTATTGATCGCTCTGCTATCCGTGCACATTCTCCATGTTCCATCCTTCTTTGGTGTTAATAAAGCTGGTGTTGCACACGGACTCATGCTCTCCCTTACGACCCCCTTTCGCACGAGCTCTGCCACTTGCCTATTCAACTCTGCATGCAATGTCGGGCTCATCCTATAAGCCGCTTGATTTGGGAGTGAAGACCCTGGAATCAAATCAATGTGGTGTTGAATATCTCTTTTGGGTGGTAATCCATCTGGTAGCTCATCAGGAATAACATCTGAAAATTCTTCTATTAATTCTGATGTTTCTATTGGTATTTGAGCACTTACAAGTTCATCCTTATTTGCAACTAGTGCATAACAAAAACCGGTTGCCTTTGCCTCCTTCACAAATTCCTTTGCAGAAAGCATATTTTCAGCCTTCCCCTCTTCTTTAAGAGGTATCAAAACTATTTTTGTGCCATCCTTCCAGAAAGTATAAGTATTTTTTCCCCCATCATGAATAACTTTTCTATCAAATTGCCATGGTCTTCCTAGCAGTATATGACATGCATCCATAGGAATAACATCACACCAAATCTCATCCTTATAACTGTTCCCAATAGAAAAGCTTATTAAACATCTCTTATCAACAGTAACTTCATTACCCTTCTTAAACCATGCAATACGATAAGGGTTAGGATTCTTCTCACAATGCAGACCCAATTTATCGACCATCTCATTTGAAACCATGTTCTCACAACTACCACCATCAATAATAACATTACATACCTTTCCTCCTGAAGTGCATCTTGTTCTGAAAATATTTGTACGTAGCCATGCATCCCCCTTGACCTCCTTTCTTGGAGCAATCATTGTCCTCTTGATCATCAGAGTTTCTCCAACATCTGGTGGAATTTCGAGGTCCTGTTCATCTTCTACTTGCTCAGCTTCAACAAGATTTACTCTTGGAGCATCTCCTTGCCTTTTGTCATGTGTATAAGTATGTGGGCATTCAAAAGCCCGATGCCCTTCTTCACCACATTTGTAACAAACAAATGGTCTTCGTGGAGCCTCCCATCCTCTATCGCCAGCATATCCTCTACCCCTAGAAAATCCTCTGCCTCTTTGTTGATTCTGGAAATCTTGTCTCGTATCCTCTTGCTTTTCCCATCCACGAGATGATTCTCCCCTACCTTGGCTGAAACCAGCTCGTCCCCGAAAGGAAGATGAGGCCCCCCTATTCATTCCAGGTGATCGCCTAAAACTTTGACGATTTTGTTTTTCCTCAGCCTTTAAGGCTAATTGATAGGCATCCTCCATGCTTTTAATCCTATGCATACTTATCTCATCTTGAATAGAAAATTTTAATCCATTAACATACCTCGCAGCCATTTGTTCCTCAGTTTCTTCATGCTCTACACGAATGGACAACTTGTAGAACTCATCTGTGTATTCTTGCACTGTTTGTAAGTTCTGTCTGAGATTCTGAAACCTCTCCGTAAAAAAGGGTTTGTGTGCATAATCCACGGGTAGAAATTTATCTTTTAGCTTCTTCTCCATCTTACTCCACGTCCTAATTCTTTCTTTCCCCTTTCTTGACCGCTCTTTACTAGGTGATCCCACCATAACATAGCATGACCTTTCAATTTCGTGCATGCAAATTTTACCTTCTTTTCTTCTGACATAGCCTTCCACTCAAAAAAATTTTCCCATGCTATTCAACCAGTCTATCAGCTCCTCTGGTTTTAGACTACCACCATACTCTGAAACATCAACTCTTATCCCATCATTCTTTCCTTCTAATGCTCAAGCATCCTTTCTTCAAAAGCTAATGGTGGTGCTTGCGTTTCCTCCTCTTCACAAACTTCTTCTTCATCTGTGTCATCTCCACCTTGATTTCCTCTTTGGGTTATCATTGCAGCAAGCGCAACAACTTGTCTCTGTAGATCTTGCATATTTCTATTCATCTGGGCAATACCGCCTCCTCTTCCTCTTCCTCTTCCTGCCATTTTTAAACAAAATACTTCGAACCAGCTCTGATACCAGATAATGTAGCCAAATTAAGAACAACCAGATAAACTGCAATAAAATGAACTCCAAAAGAAAATAGATCTCCTTCTTCGTTATCAAATAATGAATTACAATGTTTCCTAAATAGGAAAATAACTCCCAACTCGAGTTGCCAAGTAAACTCTAGCTAACTCTGACTAAATCTACTCTAGGTGGCGGAAATTACTATTTTTAGCAGTTTACTAGAACCTGCTATTCTTAGTAAGTTCGCATGCTTATTCCTACGGGCACAAAAATTGCCACGCATCTTCTACATCCCTAAATTAGAGGAATTGCCAACTTTCTAACTCATAATGCAATTAATAGACTAAAATTAACTAATGCTCAAAAATAGGAAAAAACCAAACTATAACTTAAATCCTAATTTTCGGCCTCAAGATGGCGGATTTAGGGCCGAAAACGTGTGTCGAAAACTTGCCCCAATCGGTAGGGGGCTGGTTTCCTGCTGCGCGTTCGTCTCATCGAAACACGTGGTTTCAAAAAAAAAAAGGACTCAAACGGACACCGGAGCTCAAGTTATGACCTTGTCAAGTTCCTGCTTTAATTCCGGGCGCATCATTCTCCCTGGCTTGAAAAAAAACGCAGCTCTGCAAGTTGTCTTCTTCAAACTGCTTCCATTTATCTACATCCAACTTCTGAATCTTATGGACTCCAAAAGACCCAAGTATTGTCCTCTTGTTCCAGTCCTTTCCAAATAATGTACTAAATATTTGTTTGTATTTCCCATGTCGCGTGTCCATTGTTTTCTTATCTAGAATCTGATCCACTTCTTCTTTCTTCTTCACTCATAACTCTGCTAATTACTACTACTTCATCAAAGACATCATCCCTTTAGCACCATCCCCATGAAAAGAATACAAATTCTGAAACATTAAACAACTGGAGAAATATCAAAATTCTCACAGCATTCTACCTCATAAGCATTATCGAATTTTTTTTCACGATGTTGCTCCAATCTTCTTGTACTTCAGCTTGTTATAATTCCTCTTGAAAACCTTTCCTTCCGAAACATACCATAACCAACTCACCAACCGTAAATACCTTTCTCCGTCTAAGATGCACATCTCTTTATTTCCTTATATTTGTCATTACTATTTTGCATGACAATTCTTCTTCCGCACTTCTTCCCCGTAAATTCATTGTAATGTTCGGCAAATGCTCCTCTTCATCACCGACTCTTCCATCAACGGTAGTCCTTGTCCAAATCTAATACTTGATTTTGTTTCAAGCTCTAATACCGGATAATGTAGCCAAATTAAGAACAAACCAGAGATATCTGCAATAAAATGAACTCCAAAAGAAAATAGATCTCCTTCTTTTTATCAAATAATGAATTACAATGTTTCCTAAATAGGAAAATAACTCCCAACTCGAGTTGCCAAGTAAACTCTAGCTAACTCGACTAAATCTACTCTAGGTGGCGAAATTACTATTTTTAGCGATTTACTAGAACTGCTATTCTTAGTAAGTTCACATGCTTATTCCTACGGGCACAGAAATTGCCACGCATCTTCTACATCCCTAAATTAGAGGAATTGCCAACTTTCTAACTCACAATGCAATTAATAGACTAAAATTAACTAATGCTCAAAAATAGGAAAAAACCAAACTATAACTTAAATCCTAATTTTCGGCCTCAAGATGGCGGATTTAGGGCCCGAAAATGTGTCGAAAACTTGCCCCAACCGGTAGGGCGGATTGCCGCTGCGTTCGTCTCATCAAAACACGTGGTTTCAAAAAAAAAACGGACTCAAACGGACACCCGGAGCTCAAGTTATGACCTTGTCAAGTTCTGCTAATTCGTACGCATCATAGTCATACAACATCGATGGCATCTAAACTTCCTAATGCACCAAGGGAGATGGAATTAATCCATGCGTGGGTGAATAACCCTCATGCGGACCCTGGAGCACTCATTGATTGGCCAGGGATAGGAGCATCTCCTATCAATGAGTATGTGACAGTAGGACTACTTGATATGGCATTCCCTACTCTCTTTCCTGATGGGAAATGTGATTGGATAGAACCGCGATTAAGACGAGTACGTCTCCATGAATTTGTAAAGCATTTATTGTGATATAGGGATCACCGATTTGGCCGACATCCTCGGTTCAGGTATTACATGATGAACATGATCATGAGACATCGTGCACAAAATTCATCTGCAGTTTTTGTGAAGAAAAACCTCCAAGATATGCCAATCACCATCAACGAATTACGTGAGCATATGAAGAATGTTCCCCATTCCAATCTGGCTGATCGTTTGATGCGGTTTGGAACATCATTGAGGGGTACAAGGTCTTACTGGGCAAAATGTCGTGGTGAATTGGCTGACATGTTGCATCAAATAGGATCGCCTACTATTTTTTTCACATTGAGCGCGACTGATATGTATTGGCCTGATCTACATGCATTAATGCCTGGAACACCACCGGATAATCCACGAGAAGCGCAAAATTGGTGAAGGAAAAATATCATCGATTTTCCACATATAGTGGCACATTATATGCACCTGCGACATACACTTTTCCGAAAGGAGGTATTACAAAAAGGAATGAAAGTTAAAGATTATTGGTCTAGATATGAATGGCAACATAGAGGTTCGCCACATGTGCATGGATTCATATGGTTAGAAGGGGCACCGAATATGGACAACCTTGATTGGAATGATGATTTTCAACGTGGAAATGCTGAAAAATACTTCCATTCTATTGTCCATGCATGGAATCCTCGGGATGACCCGCACCAACGAAACATACAGGTAATTTATCGATTCTCATCGAGTCTATGATTTATATAGAATTTTTACGTTCTCAAAATATATTGTGTATTCTTATGTTCTATGTTACAGGTCTACCAAAATTTTATGCAACATCCGTGTCTTCGAAATACAAGACAACTGACACAATTCGATATGGAACGTGACTATGAAGAGATTCTCAATAGTGTAGAACGACATACGATGTGTAGAGAGGGTGCCTGCCTACGTAAGAAAAGGGGAAAAAGTGTTTGTAGGTAAGGTGTTCAAAAATTTGAATAATTAAATTGAACTAAAAAACACATACATGGAAGAACTAATAATTGATTATTACATTTTGCAGGTATAATGCACCGTGGCCATTGAATCTCAATGGATCAAAGTTATATCAAGACTCAGAGATGGGAGATAAAAAGTTTGAACCTGTGAGAAATGATGATAGGGTAAATACACATAATCGCTACATATTACAATTGTGGAGAGCAAACGTAGATTGGCAACCTGTTCTTTCCAAACATGCCGTAGTCAAGTACATTGCAAAGTATGCAATGAAAGCGGAGAAAAGCTCTGAAACTTATCATCAAATGTTGATGCGGATGGAAAATATTGAAAACCCGGATGAAATGGCAGCGACAACATATAGGAGACTTCTAACCGAAACAATTGTTGAAAGAGACATTGGTGCACAAGAAACATGTCACATGTTGTTAGAGCTCCCTTTGGTAGAGAGTAGTAGAGTATTTGTCAATTTGAATGTTGCATGAGGTGTTCAAAAAAGTAACAACACCTGATGCAGATGACCATGAGGAACATGCAAAAAGTTTCATTGATGGGTACAAGAATAGGCCTTTTTCCATGGAAAGTGTGTCTCTTATTGATGCCGCTAGATCTTGGACATATAATCCAAGGAGAAAACGGGATAACAAGTGGGAGGTCAGGAGTTTTGGAGCTATTGTGAGAGTTTTCCCGAGGTTTTCCTCTATCCCTTCACGGGAATCTCATAAATGGGTTGATTTTTGTTGGTCAGATTTGTTGCTTTACAAGCCGTTTCGAGATATAGACAGAGATATCGGACATGATTCTGATTCAATAAGTTTAAACTGGGATTCGTTCCGTTATAATCCATGGCATGTCGAAAGGAGGATTGTAGTAGAAGACATTGAAAATAACAATAATTCTGAAGATGAAATTAATCCACATGTTCAACAGAATACAATAGAACATGAATGGGAAATCATGTGTAGGCTTCATCATGGTCAATTTTTGCAAGCGATAGAAATAGATATGTTGGGAAGGAGAGATATTGATAGACAAAGCACCATGGAATGATGAATATCGAGGTGAAGAATACACAAGCAAAGCGATAAAATTCATAAGCAACATGAAAGATAATGGGTTGGTTATAGATGATGAATTAGCCCGAATTTCAATTGCGACACCTTGGGTGCTAAACAAAAACAAGCACTTGATATAATAATGACACATTATAATCAACATCGAAATAACATTCCATTGCTCATGATAGTTCAAGGAATAAAACAGAGAACAGGAAATCATATTTGATTGGTGTGATTCGTCAGCACTTTTTGATGCATCATTCCCTAAACGTTCTCCTCTTCTATTGCTTGCACCAACAGAGTTGCAGCTTTTAATATTGGCACCTCGACCATCCATTCACAACTTCGAATCCCTATTACAGATTTTGTAGAATTGGAGGGATCGAGACTTGCAACATTCCAACAAGAGATTTGCCACATAAAATATGTATTGATTGATGAAATGAGCTTCATCGGACAAAGTTTGCTAGAAAACGTGGACTCCCGACTTCGTCAAGCATTCCCTGAAAGAGCAGACATGAGTTTTGGTGGTGTTTCTATGATTTTGGTAGGAGATTTGGGGCAACTTCCTCCTGTTACCGATAAACCACCATATGATAGTAATAGACGTGCAAAGCTGTTATGGGAAGCATTCGAACAGGTTGTTACATTGGATAAGGTATTTAGGCAAGCAGGAGAGGATGAAGACCAAAAGCGTTTTCGAGAACTTCTGGCCAATCTCAGAGATGCGAATCCAACACTGGATGATTGGATGTTGTTAATGAGTAGAACAAGTTCTGCATTAGACAAAGATAAAAATGAAGAATTCTATAATAATATTCACCTAATGGCGTGACAAAGATTAACGTGAATAACCACAAAAAAAAATTGCATTCATTGAAAAGACCTGTCACACGTAGCATTGCAACTAGAACAAGTACCGCCAACACACTGGCAGGAGGTCTAAATGATGAACTTGATTTAGAATTATTAATTTCTAATGATGCAAGGGTTATGCTAACATCCAATCTTTGGATAGAAGCAGGTCTTGTAAATGGAGCTCTGGGATATATTCGAAACATAGTATATGCACCTGGTACTGGTCCACCGAACCCGCCAACATATGTAATGGTTGAATTTGATAGTTACTTCGGAATACCATTTGAAGATAGAACTCCGCATACCATCCCAATTACACCAATACAAAGGGGACGCACACACCAATTACCCTTATGGTTGGCATGGGCATTGACGATACATAAATCGCAAGGTTTGACTCTTTCCAAGGCTACAGTTGATATTGAAGAAAGAGAGACAATGGGGTTAACATTTGTGGCTATCTCTCGAGTGAAGTCGTTGCAGAGTCTAAGAATATCTCCGCCATTTTCATATGAGCGCTATGCAAAAATGAAGAACAGAAAACTACTTTCAAACGAAGGCTGAGGAAAAAGACTTATGTCCTTGGAATATAAATAATGTACCATATGTAGCACACATTGCATTATATGAATTTGTCATTACATGTGATGTACATTGCACATTTCAATTCGTATGAAAAAGGATTGTATTTTTTTAACTTGATAATACGGTTACTAATAAAATCCATAAGAACTTCGTGCATTATAGACCTTGATTTTTTTTGCTCATACTCATTCTCCAAAGTCAAATATGTGTTAAGTTATATAGTAATATAATTACATAAGAAAATTACATATAAGTGACTATGTTTTGATAATAAGTAATTATAATATTAAATTATAAATTTTATTTTATTCATACACGAACTAAATTCCCCCTGATTTTTCATACTTTATTTTTGGTATTGTTTTATGTATAATGCAACCCCTGCGGTTGCTACTAGCATACCTATATTCTCTAAATATATGTAATATATGCCGAGAGGTATATATTACATATATTTATATATTATATAAATATATAGGTGCCTCGTGAACTTCACCTCTCGACATATTTTACATACCATGTTTTGGTTTATGTTTCTATGTGTATGTAAAATATGCCGAGAGGTGAAGTTCACGAGGCACCTATATATTTACATAATATATAAATATATGTAATATATACCTCTCGCATATATTACATATATTTAGAGAATATAGGTATGCTAGTTAATTAGAATTTAGCCATAGTTATTTAAACACTATAAACTACGCAATCAAATATGTCATTAATTTCCGGAAATAACTGAACAAATTTCAAAACAATAATTTAGGAAGAATAAGAAAATATATGCCCAAACTAAATGCAATAACAAAAGAGTATAAACTATAACAAGTGCAAGAAAACGTATCCCCTATTGAAATTTAAGAACAGGCATCTAGACAAAAAAATCGTAACATAACAAAATCATGAACAGCTACTTCTAACATCTGAACCCTAGTAAATCACCTGTACTCTGTACTAACAAAGTATGCTAAATAATTATTTCTAATCTTGTGCACTTTTCTTTAGTTATAATTAAATCAAGTAGTCAGTATACAAGCCAGAACAAAACTTCAAAGACTTGACTACCCAAAAATTAAACCTTGCACATATCATTAACTTTAATAATTATTTGATTAAGAATTAAATACTGTGCATTAACAAAACTTAAAAACGTAAATACAAAATTAAACCCTGCACATAGCATTAACTCTGTTAAATAATTGATTAAGAGATAGCTACTCTGTATTAAGAGACACTAGTAGATCATGCCCTCTTGGATTTGTTAGATATAAAATATGATTGAGGGTTTGTTAGACACAGAAAAGTCAGAAATAGAACAACAGATGACCTATACCTACTCTACAAAATTAAAGAGGATAAGGCCTAAATAGATGACAGCTACTTAAATTCATTATAAGAAAAAATATGACTAAACGAACACAAGGAGAATGGAAAGCATATATCTGAAAATGAAAGCCTAAATTAATGTCACAACAAAACTAACGCTGCAAAATTAGACCCTACACTGGAAAATTGAACCCTTAAGCCTGCACACATTAATTAACGGATCGTACACAATAAATTAGAAATATCTACCCTGCGTTAACAAAATATTCAAGATATATACAACCATACACGTAAAACTGCCCTGTTACTACGATAAAAAAATTTTTAAAAAAAAAAAGCAGGAGTGTTACAAATCTGTGATCACTTAGAAATTAAACAAGAAAATCCTAACAAACCGAGCCCCTGCACAAAATGCTAAGATGTATGATTCACCATCAATTATTTGTCTGCAATCAAATATATTTGTCTGCACAACATCTAAAAAACTGTGCCCTGCATATGATCGGAGCATGTATGATCCACCATCAATTATAACACAAACCAAACTAAGCCCTAAACAAAAAATAGGAAAAATATCAAACGCTATAAACAGAATAAAAATAGAGAAAAATATCAAATCCCTATTGTGCAGAAGGAAACCCTAGGCATAACGTCATATAGACACATAATATATATATAAATGTTTATATGAGATAAGTTCGGAAACAGAAGGGCTTACCCGTGGGTCTGGTATGAACCAACTCTTCCCTCTCCCAACGCTATTCCACCATCATTTATTACAAAAGCCAAACTAAAGCCCTAAAAAAATAATAGAAAAAAACATAAGCCCTAAATAAAAATAGAAATAAACATCAAAGCCCTAGGGTGCAGAATGAAACCCTACGCACAAGGTGATACATACTAATATTTAGTATGTTTTACGAAAATATATAAATGATTACATAAGATAAGTTCGGAAAGGGCTTACCCGTGGTCTGGTGTGAACCGAGTCTTCATTCCATCGCTTTGCTCCCACCGCACCGCTATTCTTGTGGAGGATCCGACTCACAATAATATAAAGAAAGAAACACACAGACGACAATACATTCACCAAACGACTAAAACGAGAGAGACAAAAGAAAGACACATTCATCAATCACAGAGGCATGGCCATGCTTTGCAGACTTCAAACCTCTACAAACAAAAAAAAAACATACATCCAATAAAAACAAGAGATCGGACCTCCAAAGATGAAAGGAAGGGCACATCGGGAACGAAGTACAGGAGGTGAGTGAAAGCTTTTTTTATAGAGCCCATATCCACGGCTCTGCCAACGGATGATATATGCTTTCAGTCTGCCTAACATCGGGAACCTTCCACATGAATCTTCCACCTAATCGTTTGCATGTTAAACAAGACATGTACCAAGAAAATGTATTCTTATAAATAATCTTTCCTACGGTCTAAGGCTACCTACCTATCTCATGTTTTTGCCCGTTGTACATTTAAGACAGATATTTTAAATCTAATCCTCGTTTATTAAATCTTCATTTATTAAATTCTCTTACCATATACAATTCTTTTAAAAACAAAAATTATGAGTTATGCTTACCTTTTATAATCTATGCATAGGTTTAAGTTTGATGATTTTTTATTTTTTATTTTTTTGGTTGGTCTTTTAACTATATTATAATAATTTTACATTTTTAAATCATCTTTTCTTTTAATTTGAATATTTACAAGTATTTTTATATGAGGGATGTAATGGATATGCTAGTAGGGAAGTAAAGGGAAGCCTAATATTTGAAGATGAAAAAGGTGAAGAATGGAGAAGAAGAAGAGGTGCTGGAAATGAGAATTGAGTACTCTTGAGTTTGCACAAACTATAGAAATGTTGAATTGAATAAAGAAACACTTCATCTTTATTTTTTATAGGATCAAAAGGGCCAACAATTAATTTGGTGTAACATTGGAAAGAGAAATGATGGGATGTGCATTAGGGGAGAGGACCCTATAATCATGCACCTAACTTTAGGGGCGCGTAGATATATGCAGGTATGTCGGTAGCGTAAAAATTTATATCATCGTGTAGCGTATGATCATGCCATATCAATATTTTCGTTTCATGTGTTTATTTGGAGGGAAAAGTAGTGTTTGAATTGATTTAATATGAAGAAAATTAATATAAAGCATTTGAAAGAGGGACCAATGATCGAGTGCCCTATGTGTCACATTCTCATTAAATTTTAAAAAGTGTCATCAACCAAAAAGCGAACAACTATTGGTACTTTTGTCACCAACCTATGGTGAAAATAGATGTACATGTTTTGGTACATGCACGGTTATATGGTCATCTCCGCTAGTCTTTGAGTCAGTGAGCATGACAAATAGCTCTGAAAGTAAGTCATTGATATTAAGAAAAACCACCAAAGTGTATAATCGATGATGGAAATGTTAACCCTTCCACTTTGTGGATAGTGAGAGACCAAACCCTTTAGAAGGTTAGTTGACTGAGGTCTCCTTCGGTAAGCATGGAGACTTGCACCCACAAGGGTGAGTGAATATTCCAAGTGGACCAAATAAAGTTGTCAGACTTGATAACCACAAAGCAAGGTAGTTATGGAGGTTTTATACCTTTTTTCTAAATGATGTAGATGAGATCCCCAATTGTGTCATTGAATATATTTCAAAAATTTGATGAATTTAACACTTCCTTCTTATGGTGGGGCGTTGATTTGTTTCCCAGCAACATATACAATGAGAAATGAAAATGCAAGATTTCATCTTCTAGAAGAAAAAAATTGTATGAGACGTGAGGTGTTGTAGTCATTAAAATGATCCTTTACGTTTCATATACTTAGCATAAGTTACGAGAAAGAGACTTGGAATGGGTCACTTCCTTTGTTTGAAATTTAATTAACAAGGTGCTTAAAATTGGAAAGCTTCTCAATAAGGTTTAACCATAAGAGTTGCATGGATACGTTGGGAAGTCCTGGACAAGGGGCGGTTGGGAAAAGTCAATAACAAGAATGATCGACCACCCTCCGAATGGGGCCAATATTTGGCGAGGGGATGCCTCTCGGAGGTGCATATTAATAAGGGAAATTAATTTGTTCTCTACAAATCTCATTTCTTCGATGATAATATAGTAAACATGTCAGAGAGATTCTTAGAAAGTTGCAAGAGATTTCCCCTCGAGGGTTTTCATTTCCTTGATAGGCATTAAAAGGAAAGCACATATGGTGGATGTGGAGATTGTGAAAGCAACAACACCCATTGGAGCAAGGAAAATCATTAGGTGATGTGAGTGCATATTTGATAGTGTTGATGATGTAAGATTTCCCTAATCCAGTAATACAAACTTATAATGAAATTTTCCATCAAACAACAAAAAATTGTTGGGAAAAATCTTGAGAATTTGAGCCTTTGATTAGCAAGCCTCTATATTTTGATTCCTAACTTAGTGCTGATATTGTCTAGTTTTTTTGCATTTATATTTCTCAAGTAATTCTCCACACTTATAACTTAGACAACAACATATAACAATTGCAAGAGTTTTCCTTCTAGGTTTGTCTTTGGCTTTACATCCTCAACATTCAAGTGCATATTCATAATGCTCGTTAATTTTAAAGAATTTTCATGTGTACATTCGTATGCTTGTTATTTTTAAATATTGGCATTTTGTGGCTTTGTAGTATGAGGAAACAAACCTTAAAAATATTAGAGAGGAATAAGTTCTAAAAAAATTATAAAGAATTTAGCAAAATTCAATGCATTAACTATTGATCCATTAAATGAACTATTTTTTATATTATTTATATACTAGAGATTGCACATGAGTTGCAAAATGAGCCACATGGAATGTAAATGGAATGATCTCATTTAGTAATATGGTTTGATTTTAATATGGTTTTAATATCAATGTCAATCCCAAAATATCCCAAAAATTTAAATCTCATGTATTTATTTTAAATACATGGAATACCTCCACATAGGTGATTCACCATGCTTAGGTGTCCTAGGGTGTCATTATGGCTCTTACACACGTCATAGAGCATCATTGGAGTTACATTTGACCGGCTATTCCGGAATGTAACTCCCACTTCTCGATGGCTACATTTGTGGGGGAGTTACACACCCCACTACTATTTGTACACCCTTTCATCTTGAGCAACACATGGGGAATGGAATAGAGTTTGGTTTTTTCAGCTTTTTTTCCTCAATGCATGCACATTGCTTCCATGAATGATTTCTTGCTTTGATCTTGAAGCTACATCATTTTGCGGTTGAGTGCAACGTTTTGGTGCTCACGGATTCCCTCCAGATCTTCGTCATTCCTCCGACATGGTATCAGAGCTCGGGATCGGAATCATGTTGCTCAATAGTTGCTTACTACTCTCCATCTCGTAGTTTCTTGTGCAAGCTATCATTTGCATGTGCTCTACTTGCATTTTTCAAGGGTTGTTGTTTGAGATTCTGGTGGCTTGTTCATGGTTTCGAGTTTAGTGGTTATTGGTCTTCGACCATTCACTGCAGACTTCCATGCCCGTGCATCGGCTTCTTGCTCATGCTGCATTTGTTGGTGTTTGGTTTTCATGGTTTTGGATTTACGAAGGTTGTTATTCCAGGCTTCTTTGTATTTCACGAGCCTGAAACCTTGTTGAATCTGTTGGCCGATCTTCTTAGCATCTGCATTGGCATTGGGCTTGTTTTCCACTGGCTATCCCTGCTTGGCTCAGATTTTCACCTTTGTGGACACTTTGCACTGAGTTCTCATGCTTTGCATTATTCCCTGGTTCTGTTCCAGCTTGTTGCATGCTCGTGTTTGGTCACCTCCCTGGTTTCTTGTGCTACGTTTTTTGGTGATTCAGCCTTGTGTTGTTCTCTTGCATTGGCTTCACCTCCTTGATGTCGTGCTTGAATTTTAACCCTGTGTTGGATGTGCATCGTGTGGATAAGTGTTTTTTGGCCCCTTGTTTATCGTGGGTTGCTTGGATTTTGGTTGGGCACCTGGTTCATGACTTGCACTCTCTCTAGTTTGTGTTGCTTTTTTTGGACTCATGCATGCTTTACTGTTGGTTTCTGTGGTTTTGCTCCACTGCTCCGGCCTCCAACGTTACCTCGGTTCACCTTGCTTTGGTTCCACGTGTTTGGACGCCCAACTGCGCATCTCCCGGCCGGTCCACATTCAAGCTCACCTGGCACAGATTCTCCAATCAATCTGATCCTTGGTTACCTTTACATTTCTTGCCTCAGCGTTTTCTCTGTCCTTGGCCTCTTTCCGAATGAAGGGCCATTATTCTACATGCTCAACAAACATTTCCCTTTCCGCATCCCCAAAGACGTGGTCTCATTTTAACACCCATTTCCTTTGCACGTGGTCTCATGTGTTTTAAAAACATTTTTCTATTTCCTTGCCACCACTGCACACACGCCATTTCAACTCCTTCCACCACGTGGCTCATCAATGGTTTGAAACCTTGACTTGACACGTGGACTCAACTAGCATCGACCCAACAGTCCACCAGCAGCTCCATGACATTCCAAACGTGGGCCCACACTTCCTTTTAGAAATTGTTTAAAGGTTAAAACAACCTTTTTTATGTTTTTAAGTTAAAAAAACATTCATTGGCATTGTAATTAATTTTTTAGGCTTGTTTTTGGCTTGTTTTATCAACCCTCCTACGAGCGTCGAAGACGGAGGGCGAGGTCCGGGGTTGGCAGGAGGCTAATCCCCCTCGCAAGAAAAACAAACCCTACTAAAATTTGATGTCATTTCCAACGAGTAGTCACACGATACCCTTTGCACCCATCTCGTGTACTTTTTTAATGCGTTTGCATACATTTAGTGGCATTTTCCATCAGTTGCGGGAATCGTTTTAATGCCATAACTTTTGACTCGCATGCTCATTTTTTAGCGCTTCTTTAGTCAAAGTTGCATGATTTCTCACACATTACGTGATGACATTGTCATTTTGTAAACACACTACTTTATAAAGTGCCACATTCAGGGGGTTGATTGTACTCTTGGGCTTTCACATGCACATGTACGCATTATCGGCCGAGTCCGACGTCTTGCTTTTGTGCACCTTGCACTTTTGATTTTTCATCATGGAGAGTGCTCTTTCCAGACTTGAGCATCATAGGATCACCTTACAGCCTCCACCACTTCTCACCGGGAGAGGGAACTATTCAGCTTGGCGTGCTTCCATGGAACGTTACTTCACCCACGAGGGTCTTTTACCCTTCTTGCTTGGGCCAGTTCCTGCACCCACTAATCATCATCATCTAGAGGACTTCCTTGACACTTGTGACCATGTCTTTGGTCACATGATGATGCATGTCTCTCGATTCTCTCTGTTTCACGTGGCAGACTCAGATCCACCTCACCGTGTCTGGAGCATTCTTCAATCCCTCTATGGAGACCCTTCACATATTGCCACCATTGTTGTTGCTGCTGATTCAGTTGTCTCCTCTTCTTCATGTGATGATAGTTCCACTGACATAGACTCACTTGATTCTACTTTTGATGACGAGGATTGTGCACCCTATTCTGATGTCGAGAGTACTACAGAGGACTCTTCTCCTCTTTCTCTCACTATTCCAGACATTGTTGTCACCCCCACATCTCATCAGATATCGAGCAGTCTTCTACTCAGCCTCATACCATCATCACACCCGCCTCCTTTCCACTTCCAGTGTGCGAGGCCCATTTCACTCCTCTACCTTCATTGGATGACTCATACCTATCTGACATCGCTCTTCTATTTGTTGAGCCCCCTCATTGGGACGAGTATCTGCCTGACCTTAGTCATCTTTTCGCAGAGTCTACTTGTGATGCACTACAGGTCCCTCATCCATCTACAGGTGTTTCAGAGGAGTTCATCATCTCTCGTTGTTGGGAGTGCCCCTTCTGGGATTCTTACCACTTCCACTTTTCCGGAGACCTTCATTGATCCACCCTCAGCTGTGGATCCCTTTTCTATTGTGGAGGATGTTTTGTTCCCTTCACATCACGTGGACATCCTTTCTAGGTGTTGTTCACTCTTCACACTCTGACAGTTCTACACACGTGGCATTACCTTCGGTTCCTTGGCACTCACTCGCTAGACCTATGTCACACTTCAGTGCACCAGACTCAGAGTTCTTCATGTTGCTACCTTCAGTTTCCTTTGTGGAGTGGGTGGACTTCCAGCACGTCATTTCTGTCCTTCCTAAGGGCAGGCACACAGTTCGTTGTGGGTGGCTCTTCTTCAGTCCAGAGGTAGAGGATCTCATGATCGACATTCTTCTGGGAGACCTCCTAGAGCTGCAGAGTTCAGATCCATCCATGACATCTTCTGCATTCCTCTCGTCTCCCTCTTCTTCTCTCTTCTTCTTCTTTCCGAGAGATTGCCTCTTTGTACATGGGTACCTTTACAGGCTCGTCTATGGCCGGGACCCATCCTTGGCATCTTTCTTAGATTAGAGAGTGGACTTGTCTCTCTTTTGGGGGAGTTTTTCCCACTGGTTTTCTCCTTTTACTCCACTTTTCAAGAGCTTCTTGTACGTGGGTACCTCATTAGGCTTCTTGCCGGGACCCACTTCTCTCCTTGTTTTCATCTATGTCTCCACCTAAGCTATGCTTCGGGGGGGTGTTAGTGTAGTTATTTTCCATGTATTTATTTTAAATACATGGAATACCTCCACATAGGTGATTCACCATGCTTAGGTGTTCTAGGGTGTCATTATGGCTCTTACACATGTCATAGAGCATCATTGGAGTTACATTTGATTGGCTATTCCAGAATGTAACTCCCACTTCTTGATGGCTACATTTGTGGGGGAGTTACACACCCCACTACTATTTGTACACCCTTTCATCTTGAGCAACACATGGGGAATGGAATAGAGTTTGGTTTTTTCAGCTTTTTTTCCTCAATGCATGCACATTGCTTCCATGAATGATTTCTTGCTTTGATCTTGAAGCTACATCATTTTGCGGTTGAGTGCAACGTTTTGGTGCTCATGGATTCCCTCCAGATCTTCGTCATTCCTAAAATAATCTTACTATATCTCGATGAATGTCGATACCATCTTGTAAAGCTCTTATTTTGCCATCAAATATGAGTATGCTAGTAAAGGTGATTTTATCATGTTCAATATCCATTAATTACATTTAGTGAAATAGTCTCAATGGCTCTTCACTCATAAGGATGACCATGTCTAAATCTCCTTGACATCATTAGTGACCAATCACTAAGAAACTTACAAAGAAAACTATAAAATTATTAATTATATCTAATTAAAAAAAATAAACAAATATACAAACAAACATCAATGTTAAACAAGGATTGGAGTTGTGACCACAAAGTCTCCATCAAATTGGAAATATCAAACAAGGAATCCAAAAATTCATGAAATATCCCACCAACAAGATTATGGCAAAGACATTAACAAATTTCCCACCAACAAAAATATGCCACAAATTTATTTCACCTTCATAAGAGCTCTCTAATCTAGAAACAATACAAATACATCTTATTAGAATTGATTAATTAAAAAAATAAGAACACGGAACATTAGAAAAAAAAAAACCTTCACATTACGGGAATTAATTAATCCTGTGAATGTAAAGTTTCATATCATTCCATTGAAATGTGTATTGTGGTTTGGATGGAGATGAAAACATGTAAAAGGCTATGTAGAGCTATTACTATCGAAACAATATCAAGCCTATTAGTAATTATTAAATATTTTCAACTTCAATTTTATTTTCCTTTATATTTGAATAAACATCATTTGGCCATACTTTTTTTTAATTGATAAAAATTGGATAGGCTCCAAGGGTCATTACAAGAAAGGATAGTACATTGAAAGCTCACATGAGATTGTTAAAACAGATACTAGAGAGACAAAAAGAAACTTGACTCAGCTAAACAACCAAAAATGACATCAAACCAATGAAGAAGAATTCGATCTAAGCCTCATATGTATTGTACCGAAAAACATTTTTGAAGATTTACCTTTCCTATTTTGGACCACAGTCCATCCTTCCTTGTTTGTAACATCATCTAAAGAATTTTCACACGGAAGAACAACATGTATATAAGAGATTGGTCTAAAAGCGTTTGAAGGATTAAATAAAGGATATATTTCCTTCACCGACCCTGAAGGGAGATTAGCATTCAGAGAATCCTGAAGGGGATTCTCAGCTGTAACATGAGTAGATTAAACCCTCGAGGGATCTGATGAGGAATCTTCAACAAGATCTAAAAGGGGTTCAATAATAAGATGTGAAGGAAGATATTCCTTCCAACAACCTATATTCACCCCTTCTCTTCGCTTGGAAAGCCCACAATCCTTATTTAAATGGCCAGTCGCATAACATCTATAACAACAAAAACATAATTTTCATAGTCAAATCTTTGAATCCACTCCCACTCTCCAATTTTCAAGTTGATCTTATCAGGGAGATCATGGGAAACATCCATCTCCACCAACATTCAAGCATAAGAAGTGTTCAGAGATCTATTTGTATCAGAAACTGTTCTAACAAAATTTCCCAAAGTGTCTCCAATGGCTTGAAAACAAGAATCCATCCAAAGTTGCAAAGGCAAACCTAAGTCTTACCCAAATAGGTAGAGAATCAAAGGAACCCGTTAAAGGATCAAATATAGGGTACCAGGGTTTTGTCAGGAGAAAATGATTCTCCTAGAACCAGTACCGTTCATGAACAAAATCAGGATCTTCACTAAATTCAAACACAGTAATAAAATAAGATTTTGTGCATGGGTAAAGTTCGACCTTACCCTGGAGGGAAGAGCTCCACTTGTCAGTGATCCATTCATGAAGTTAAGATAGATTTGGCCATATATCATCAAACTTACATATAAGACCAAGATCAGAAAAATCCTTTTCTCACCTCAGAACCTACTGGAGAATGTCTTCCTCAACCTTGAGGACAAGGATATCGAGATTTGGATTAAGGGGTTTCCACCCTGCAATCTATCATTTGCAGATCAAACCACGAGAATAAAATATTTTTCCTCTCTGCAACCTCCCCATCCACATCTGGAACCCTAGCACCGTTAGGGATCCCGTGCTTGGGGATCACAACGACCCTTCCTCCATCCTGGCCGCCTTTGCCTTCAGATTATGTCCCTAAACCTCGTAATCGACAACCATGCACTTGAGGTCATGTTGAGTCTCCATCGCCAGAATTAGGGAAAACATAGTCACAGTTAGGGTTACAAGAGTCACAGATAAGAGTCTCCATTTTATATATTCGGCCATACTTAGAAAGTAGTTTTTTATGGATTTTTTTCATTTTCATTTCAAAAAAACAATTTGGGATGCCATTAAAACCCAAGAAGAAACAAAAAAACCTCCAATTCTGCCATTTTAAGGCATTTTCATGAATTTCATAGGACAAGCAAATACTGGCTCTCGAGGAGGAAAATGTCTTATTCTAAATATACCATTGTAATAGAGGTTAAGAGAATGTTAAAGAAGGTTGTGGATTTTTGCTTTACCCCTACTAATTTCATTTGCCTAAAATTTTCTAAGGTCTTTTCAAAAACCCCATCTTTTTCGCATATCTGATAATCATTACAGTCCATGCGACCACATATCTTTAACATGTTTTTAGAATAGTTCATATGGTACCATATTTACAAATATATTTTCCAAGGCATTTGCAACTTAAAAATATGTAAAAATTCCCTTCTTTGTAATGCTTCAACATATGTCCACACACTATTTTCAAGATCTTATTTTTGCACAAGTTGGTACCATGCTAGTAAAGATGAAATGAATAAACTAGAAACTATTTGGTTGTAGTTTATGAAATAACATCTATGTTCATTAGGATTCCCATGCTAGAAAGTAATAGTGAATGGATCCTTAAAGTTATATTCCTCTGACATAATAATGATAGGAAGAGTAGAAAAATTTATCAATGCAGACATTAAACTTGACCAATATTATGGTTAGCATATAAGCCCCATTTTTCACAGTGCTAAAGTAAAAATACCCAATCATGATGATGAGGATCTCCAAAAACTTGACAAGATGTGTTAAAATGCTCAATACTGTTGCTTAGCTCCCTTATTAACCCTTCATCCCTCTATATACCTCTCTGGCCCTTCCAAGCTCTCCCAGAGCTTTGTTTTCTTTCTTCTTCTTTTTTTGATGCCCCTTTTTCTCATCCAGATGCTAGCGCCATAATGGTTTTATCCCCCACCATGGAGGTTTTTTCACATTCACTAGCAGTTAGGTTATTCACCATGGTAGTTTTGCAACCTCCACGTATAGGAACTGACGGTTCTATCACACTTGCAACCTATATAACTTGCACTTACCATGAATGATTTTTCATCTTTTATTTTGAACATGTGTCTGCTTCAACTCATATTTTATGCCCAATTCATTCCTCCTACCCCCTAGCACTTGAATTTCCACCCAAGTGATTCATTCTAGGACATATATTTAGTTTTGATCTCTAGTTAGGATTGAAAACACTTAGAGGCTGGCCATTCAACAAAATTAAAGGCTCAATTTCTCCCCCCATATTTTTGTAGCTATCTTTTCCAAGCAATATTTTTTATTGTTGTATGTTGATTTAGAGAGAGAAAACAAGCCCAAAAGTGTCTTATTCTAATACTAAGCACCCTAAGGATTGTGTATTACTATTGTTACCCAAAAGATAACACAAGGGCCATCGATATGACTTATAAATCCCATTGAACTAGCTATAGATAAGTTATTTTTTTCTCTTCCACAATGAATCAAGATTTTTATACCCCCAATTGAATTCATCAATTACAAAACCGATCTTAGTGAGCTCAAATGGAGTAGTTTGTTGAGGGTATAAACATACAAGGTTCATATCAACCCCATTCTAATTACAGAAAGAGGTTTGATCTAAGTCAAATTTTATTATTTACATCATTAGAAAATACTTAATTTCCTCTCTTCAGTATTAATTAGAAAATAATAAAAAAAGGTAATAAAACATTAGCTAATTTGGGATGGAGTTCTTTCTTTAGAATTTGTGCCTACAACTAGTAGATTACCAACATCTTCAATAAGTCCTTTGATTCTCCTAATTATCTTTAGTTATGAGCAATGTTTGGGATGATATTGTCCTTGGGGAGGATTTTGAATGAAGTCACCTTTTCTTCTTTTGTGATTAGATTAAACAGGAGTACCTTATCAATATAGTAGTCGGGACTCATATTTTTTATTATTTGTTTATATTCCCTATGTTTCACTTACGGGAGGGTATTGGAATAATGCATCTAAGCTTACCTATGGTTACTTATATTTATGTTTAGTTAACTAGCATTTACCTTAAGTTAATTATATTTACCTAGGGTTAATTTTATTTACCTATGTTAGTTTAGTTCTTACCTAAGATAGTTTGGTTGTTTTATTGTTGAGATTTTATCAATAATACTTTGCACCTAATGTTCAAGAAATCTAATTATTTTTAGTTTTCTCCATTATTACAATATTATAAATAGTTTGGTTCACACAAAAAAACTATTTATATTATATATATTTGCATTGTATTATATTGTAAAGAGATAGAAATATAGTATTTTTATTGAATAAAAAATATATGCATTTAATTTTTTCAGAACAGGTTTGATTTGGTTTTGAAAAACTATTTGCAAGTACTTATTTTTAGTCTTGTACTTCGATTCGATCATGTGGATAATTCACATTTGTTTATTATCCTTTATGGTATCATAGTGAATTGGGAGACTTCATTTATAGGTTCTTTTATCTGTATTTCTTCTAAATTTTTCAGTATTTATATTTATTCTTATTGTCATGTTAAATGTCGAGCATGAAAAATTGAAAAAACTATCCATGACAACTAAGCCCCCACTTGAACATTTCCTCTGTCGGTATTATGAACCCTTCCTCTAGCCAACCTTTCATCAATTTCACCCTCATTGTGGCTTAGAGGAACATGATAACAAGATTTTTAAGTGTGTTCAATGTGCATGGATAATATCCCATGGTGATTAATGAAGTTTCCAAGATTCAAGGAAGAAAAACTACCCCAGAGGTCTAAAAAGGGCCATTTTGGCCATTTTGTAACTATTAAACACCCTTTGAAATCTTACAGGAAGATTTAAATAATCTAAGAGTTATATAGGAGAATGATGACATCATCCAAGGAAATTTAGTCAGTGGAAAGAAACTGATTTTAGGAATCAATCAAGCAAGATTGAGTCATTTTAGGCACTGGGAATGAAGGCTCCAATGGTGAAAGCTAGCTTATTTGGATGATTATGTGAGTTCCAGAAAGAGATGGGAGGCAAAAAAATAGTAACCATAAAATCTTGGAACCCTCTACATGATGGATACATTACTTTCTCTCTAATATCTAAAACTCTTATGTGATAATCTAGGATAATTCAGTTGCCCCTTTGAGTCAAGAATGGAATAAGACTAAAAATAAAACTTTAGGCATCATTGGATCCTAATAATGGCTTGAATAATCTCAAAAGGATATTTTAATTCAAAATCATCAAGTTTTTGACCCCAATACACTCATCCATGCTCTTGAGGCAGAAAAAGCACTCCCATGTCCTTATTTTCACAAGCGGTGGGTGACATCATCATTCTAAAACCCATTTGTCACACTTTTCACCCTTTGTGTCCCATTTGATTTTCCCTGAGGTTAAAAGGTGACAAGGGGGACACCAAAGTGTGATCCCCATCATCTATGAAGTTTCATCACTTAAAGGCATGACTTAAGGTGTTAGAGGGAGCAAATGGGAGAGTTAACTCTACAGGCCCATTATTCATGATAGTTGAACCCCTTCATCATAAAAATTCACCCTTTTTGCCACTTGTATTTTCCCCAAGGTTCAAAGGGTACAAGCGAGACATAAAATCGGGACCCTCATCATGGAAAACTTCTCGTAACTCACCCCTCACCTCTTTTGCACCTAGGTTTCACAAACTTGCATTCTGCCTTATCCCCCTTTCATGTACTTGGACATAGGTCACACTTTTTCACCCATGTTTTCCCCTTGGATTTCACTAGGTGTGAAGGGGACAAGGGGTAAAAACAAGTGTGACCCCCATCCTTTCATTAAGATCCTAGTCATATAACAAATCATTTTTAGCTCCCAATGACCATTCCTAACTCTCTAAATACCATCCACAAGGAACTAGAATTCACCACTTATCACCAGGTTGTGAAAGTTGTACGTTTATTTCCCTTACATCCCCTTTATCCCTATTACATCACTGTAACTCCTCTTTAACCATATCTCAACTCTGGTTAAGTTTTCGGGTTAAATGGGTGAGTTAAAACTTACAATAAAATTAAATAATTCTCCTCCTTTCATGACACTTATCCATTTTTATCATTCAAAGGTTTTTTGTATTTCCCTCCAAAACCTCCATTTTCACTAGACATGCTACTGAAATTTCACCAAACATCCATGCTCCAAAACAAAAAAATGTTGGTAACTCACTAACCGGGCACCCGATCTGCACCAAATTTTACTTGTGGAATCCTCCCAAAAATTCCTTTAAGCTTACTATATATCATTTCCATTGATGCTTTGTAAAATTTATAACAACCATACATAATTTACAAACCCATAAGTTTCCTTTTCAAATCTAAGGATTCCTGGCAAATGAAAACTCTCAAAAACTAGAGTAGAAGGTCCTAAAGTAAAACCTACAAGTTTGAGACCAGCTTCATTGCAATCCAGCATCCTAAAGACCTCTACCTAAAAATAGTAATTTTCCAAAAAGTCAAAATAGTTTTTAACACTTCTTAACACTCACGATACTCCAAACAAGCAAAAAACATCAGAAGGTGAAACTTATGAAAACTTACTAAAAATAGATTTCTTAAATAGGACACACTAAAAATTTAAAATCTTGCAATTAAGTTAAAGTCACTTGTGTAAACTCACATTCCACATATCCCACTACTTTTTTACATAATGAAGTTCAATTAATCATGTCTGATCTGATTTCCAGTCTGATCACTGAATACCTCTTGTGAGGAATAATGATGTCACCCACATGGACCTATAAGACTTTAAAGACATAATGTTTGGCAAACCATGTGAACAAGTGGAGAAGTAAATCTTGTGAAGTGGGATATTCAAAGAAAGTTTTCACCCACTGTCTATTCAGATCACTTAATTAGTCATGGCTTGTACACAACACTATGAGGCCGATTCCAAAAGAATGCAAATAAATGACAACTCACTCCCCACATTTCTCACTCCAAAGGGAATTTCTTAGTGCCTAAAGATTACCAAAAGTAGAAATATAGTCATAATAACAAAGGAAATTTCTCATAGGTGTGGGAAAATACTTATTCATATATGTAAGGCCTGACACTCAGTTCATGGCCCAAATAAGAAAGAAAGCCTTCCCATATTCCCAAGAACTTGTCTAGGAGTGAATTTCACAAAGCCAATTTCGATGGAATTATCCTACTGGTTAGAGTGATGCCCAAAGGAAGCAACAAATATTTCCAAGATTAGATGGATCAGTTCATACTCATGTCTACTAAAGGAAACCAGGTGGTGGATTGAGGGAAAATCATCAGTGACCATAACCATTGGCAATTTTTGTAGTTACCCACCACTAAGAAGTTCATCATGGCTTCTTACCTAGTTTATGTCCTTTCCTTCTCAAGACCATTAAAAGGATTGTTCATGGCTCTCTATGTGCCTAAAAAATAACTTGCATATGAGAAGTACCCATAGTTAACTCATAAACAGAGAAATTCCCACTATGCCAGGGTGAATGATGCATTTACCATGTTCATCATCATGCTCCTCGAGCACAATTCAGAAAGGAGGATCTCTTCTCAAGTAGTTGCATTGATTGAAGAGTGTGAGAGCCACTTCATTTTAGTTCCCTACCTTTACCTACATTAGAATTGCAAGCTACGATATCGCTCCTCGCAGGCTATTGAGGTACCCAAGTGATAAAATCATAATTTTTGTGTTGTGCAGACAAATAGCTCATGCTCATGTCAAGTGTAAGAATGTTTAACTAAAATTATTTA
Source organism: Taxus wallichiana var. yunnanensis (assembly GCA_018340775.1). NCBI lineage: Eukaryota > Viridiplantae > Streptophyta > Pinopsida > Cupressales > Taxaceae > Taxus > Taxus wallichiana. The sequence continues at coordinate 423,220,211 of CM031240.1, read as the reverse complement.
AGATGTGTGGAGTAATGATAGTTCATATAATCTAGAACAACATGTAAATACCGTAAATAATTATGGAAAATGACCCAAACAACTAAGGGAATGGAAATGATAAACTCTAATATGCAAGAAGAGTGAGGAAATGACTCAGTTGATTTGATGAGTTTGCGAGACCGTGTCATAGAGGTGACTGGAGAAACAAGAAGCAGGAAAAACTATGCAGAGGTCTTAAAAAGGACATATCTAGACTGATTCTTCAGATTGGGGAACCTGGAGAGGGACTGGAGTGCCTACGGGTGCTCTAGTCTGTAGAATGGGTGCCCTGGTCTATGCAAAATATCTATAACTAAGTTTCACAAATTCAATAGATGGTTTGAAACCCTCGTTATTTGTCACATCAGATTTGTTGCACTACACCAGATGTCGTTGCTGATCCAAGATGAAATAAAGACATGCAAAACACTAAATAAACATCAAACCCTAAAAAATAAAAATTCATATGATAGGGTTGATTGACCTCAGCTGCCACAATGGTGGACTTACTAACTGAGCATTGCACTACATTCCAGACCCAAATATTGTTTTACGTATGTGTGTGATGTAACGACCCAAAAATCCACACACGAACAACACAGTGAAATACAGGATAACTTTTTTTTTTTTGACTTGCTTGACACATAACATGATGCAACATGTCGTCACCAAGGATACAACTAACACTGTGAACAACTTGATACAAGGATGGCCATAAAGGTAGCACGAAACGTCACACCTATCAAGGACAACTTACTTTTCTTTTTTTTCTTTTTTGACAAGACAACATAGAAGTCCAATCACGTAACACACTTACGTTAGGGCCAACCACAATGAGATATTCTTGAGGGTTATTTATTTTAAAAATACATCTTGCAATTCTTAGCTTCGTTTTCAAGGAGACTCAGGATACGGTTCATACAATTCATCTTACCAAGCTAAGTTTATTCCTTTTTCACTGAGTAATCATCCTTAAATCTTCTCTATTATGACATTTATTTGCTTAGTTCGTTTATTTAGAGAAAGGGGGAAATTCAATTCCACAAGGCCATCTGCTCACCACTAACGCTACTAAGATTCATTCTTGCCCACAAGACAACATGGTTTTAAGTTCAACACACTTAAGAGAAGAGATACAAGGTGCCTTGAAAGAGGGTTAGAGGGAGAAGGTCGAGATGAAACATCTTTAGGACCTCTTTAGTTATTGCACAAGATTTAATCAAGCTAGGGCTCTTAACTGCATTATCAACAACTTTACTTAGGCTTCACTAAAAGTATTAACAAGGAGTAAAAATTTACTTTCCAAATGGCGGTGAGAAAGATGGTGAGGTCTCCAATTTGTTTTCTCTGGCTTATTAAATCTTATCATCTTCAAACAACTAACAGTTCATTTCACCTTAGGGTCATTTTACAAATTTCACCATAAAAGGAATAATGTTCACTAGAGGAGCTAGGGTTATCATGTTATAAAGTTTACCTGCAATGATAGTCTTGCCCTTGATTACTTAAAGAATTTCTTGCTCTCAAGTTGGTGACCCCTACGTTACTTTATTTGAATACAACTTTTAATTTAACTTCCAGAAGTATTAAACAATCCCATGTTCAGTTTACTTATGACACTTTATTACTAAGTCATGTCCAGGTTTAACTCAAAATTTATTCTCAAGGCAAGGTTGAAACACTCATTTACAAGAACAAACAAGATTACATCAATTCTTAAAATACCGATACTCCAACGAAGTCACTCAACAACAATAACCAAATTTTAATATAATTTCAATGATGGTCAAACAATACAAGGTTTCCAAAGTTCAGATGACAAAGTCCACAATACTTTATACTAAGACATTAATCCTCTTTTAAACTTTCCACTGGACGTTAACAATAGTTGAACAACATAAAAAGGTTTCGAGCAAAGGAACTTCTCAACTGAGGTTGATGACAAAAGTCTACAATTCTATCCCTCATCTACATGTAAAATCCATCTGCAACAAATTTTCTACAAGAGTTAGTTCACGAGAACTGAGCAAGATAAGGCTACACAAAACCACCATAACTATTATCTAACAATACCACGAAAAGGAAGCACTTTATTACAAGAATTGGTTCAAACCTCTAAACACTATCAACACATCAAGTTATAATAAAGTCTTCATCATGCCAATCAAAGAAGGAGAAGACCTTGTACTTTAGTTAGGAGTAAAAACAACGAAAGTATAGCAATCGTAAGAGAATGGCCCTTGGCCCTATAAGGAGAAAACAAATAATCTAGCAAAAAACAGAATTCCCATCAAGTAAGTAATTAAACCATAATTACAAGATTAAGATTTAATATATACACCAACCATCTAGAAATTTATCAAAGGTACCAAACGCATAGACTAAATTAATATATTTCTAAAAGAATAAGAGTTGATCGCCCAAGAAAGGGGAACCACGGGTTTCAAAATTAACACAAAAAGCCATGTATAATCGAGTTTCAAACCGAAATCAAATAAAGTATACACACAACATAAGTTTCGAGGCGAAAGCAAAGTATATTAGTTTTGACCATTAACTACAAAGATTTTCCAATCATCCAAGAAGGGTCAAAGTCTTACAAGCTAGTAGCAAACACGCGAGAGAAGAAGGGGGTTCCGTCCAACAAGAGTATACAATAATGTCATCAACAAATTTTTATAACACTAAAGATTTGCAAACCTCCACTACAATACTAATGTTTGGTTAATTTAAAATAAATTACCCATATCCCAAAACAACCATATTTTAAGGCAACCCTTGGTAACACAGTCAACCATCGCACAAATAGATACAAACATAATTTCTAAGTGACATTATCAAAACAAAACCTTCCGCTATGAATCCATAAGATTATCAAATGAAAGATGAGTTTTTCCCAAAGGATTATTCACATTTAAGGAAATTTCCATCACAAAATATTAAGGTAATTACGTGCATAAAAACCGAACAATATTAATTAATAGCATTAACACTACAAAAGAGAAAAATGCAAGTTAGGTAAATTAGAAGAGTGCCATCAACAATAATTCTGAGAGGGGATTAGACCAAACTATTCGAGTGTCAACGAGGTGCTTTGGATTCGCACAATGAAACCTCGAGCTTAGCTGATCCGAAAAGCTAGTTATGGTTCAAGTTGATAGGGATGGTCAAGGTACTTCTTGAAGGGATGGCCTTAAAAGCCTAGAAACAAGATGAAAGATAGTATAAGAGTCTAAACACGCGAGATGGAAAAAACATCACACACAAACCTTTTCATTCTACCAGCTTTAATACCAAAACTCTAAGTCAAGGCTAGCCCACGCATTGCTCACACAATCCTACAACCTTTCTTTCGATGCCAAAAGGTTATCAAAGGGACTTGCGAAGGAGCTAACAAAAAGCATCAAAAGACAACTTGGGTGCTAGGGAGGAGCTTCATAGTTATCGTAAACTTACTTCCATGATATCGAAAATACTAGTTTGATCAACATAATAACTTGCAACTCAATCGCAGAGAAGAATAATACATAAGCAAATAGAGGAAAGTCTATCACTCAAGCAAGAGAAACATAACACCCAGGGGAGAGGGCACACACATCCTTTCGACCAACATACTGACAACGATAAAAGCTAAAACAAGAAGAAACAAGCGAAAGGGGAAATCTCCCATCATGACATCCAATCGACAATTCAATGCAAGGAAAAAGTGTTTCGATTTCACAATAATTTTAAATAAAATAATGAGAAAGGTGTAGAAATATCTTGCCTTTTTCTCCGTATTCAACAGGTTTCATGGACACCGCCCTTGGGTCAACAACAACAATCCTCGTGTCGAATCTCCTTTTTGTACAAAAATGCGGCACTCAAGCTCCATTCTCGTCTCATGCTTAGCCATGGGCAGAGAGATCCATTTTATAAGAAACGCAAAGCATTGTGTCCGAACGGTAGTCTCGTGTGTTGTCAAGACTACTGGTATGCATGCACAATAAGGTTTTAATGCAAGCAAGCCCACAAAACTACCATTTTGTTCCACACTATTCATTGCTTCCATAATGTGGACTGTTATCTAACATTACAAATGTGGAGATATTTTCGTGTGATCTCACACCAATGAGGAGGAGCCGAGTGACCTTCCTCGCGGCTTGCCCTTCATTTGCATGTAACAAATATCCATACCCAATATCCATCTTGTAGACTCAAACAAACGTCCCTCACAAAGAGACTAATTCTCTTATGACCAAACTCAAATAATCTCCTCGCAAAACTCCATCGAGGGAGCAAAACACATAATGAATTCTCGTAAATTTCGCAGCCCATATGCGATCAATTCCACTTCTCCAAGCACATTTGGGGGCTTTGAAGTGGACGCACCTTTTTTTCACCCATAAATCACTTTTGGGTCGATAAATTTTTTTGAGACAAAACTTGTTGGTGTGGTCAAATGGCAACATTCGCTCAGAATGACTTTTGGTGCTGAAATCCTTGGTGTAGTTGTTTTTGGCTCGAAATGCTTAGCAACTTTTGGCACACATAAGCCCTTGTTTCGAGACACCTTTTGGAACCGGATCGCACACTAGTTTTAACTCCCAACAAGTGAATCTTTCTGTCTGCATAAAAGTCTAGGGACAGTGTGTTTTTCCTCAACCAGAGGCTTTTTCCGAGAAGTCGATCCTCATAAAAATTTACCCTCCAACAAGTTGGGGAACAGAAAGTTTTGGAGATATAAGACGGCATTATTTGGATTTGACCCAACTTTGGGGATTCTCAGCCGATTTTTGGGCTTCGAAAGAGAGCTCTGGCATCATGTAGAACTTCCGAGGGATAGTGTCCTGATTCTTTACAAACCGGACCGCAAGTGAAGCACACCAAGTCCAAGAATACATGGATTTGGCAAGATCATGAAGTGCCAAGCCACGATTCTGCCTCTTCTATTTCAACAAGAGCGCTACTTCGACATTCCATAATCTTGATGGGAATTCAACGAGCTTTGCTTAGTAAGCTCGAATCCAAAGTACACACGCCTATCAAGCAATCAAGCTTCCTCCAGTAAATTCCACCAAAGTTGTCGCCATTCTTGAATGGTATGCGTGAAATCTCAGAAAAGATGAAGTTTGATCGCCTCTATGTTACCATGAGTTACATCAATACAACTCCCGTAAGGAAGTATACCCAATGGCTTAAATGCAAATACTCACCTCTCATCACATAGTCAATCTTGATAAAACTATCTTGAAGGAGAGACCCAATCCGAGGATGCATTCTATACAGAATGCAAAACAACATAGTTGGACAACTTTCCCCGTCATGAAGCGCTCAAAAGGGCCTCTACTATTCTCGCAACCTGGTCCACGCTAAAAGCAACAACTCATTGATGGTCGTCGCCGCAGATCCTGCATAAGAACACACCTCGTAGTAGTCAAAGAAAAAAATGGAGGCAACACGCTTTACTTCACTATCCCGTAGCTTCATCTAAAACTGCCATACAAACCCACACGGCCAGCAGGGAAGGCGCCCAAGGAGGAACTAGGATGGAAAACCCGATAAAACAGTTTTGTTGGCCTCTCACCCACTCCACACGCAGCCCAAGAAGAATGCGCCCAACACTCCACCTATACGCATTGAAAGAGGATCAAAAAGAGATCATGGCAAAGAAAAATGGGACTCCACCCATTCCTCACGCAAGGTACAAACATGACAAATATTACACCTATAGTCTGCAGCAGTTGGGTGGTTGGGGAAAGACCAAAGTCATCCACATGCAAACAAGGCCTGCAAGGACCTCAGTCGACCAAGGTGGCAGTAAACGGGAGTCGATGCTCAACGTGGCATTACATGTGAAACATGCCCTAGATTGCTCTTGTGTTAGTCGCACTTTGTGATGTAGCGAGTTGCCCATGTGTATAAAAATGTAATAGAATGGTGGATGGAATAGAATAGAATCCTCCCCCTATGCTTGTGTGATGCAGATAAACCAACCTTGTCCCCTTGTGATGATCTAGGTGGATGCAAATGAGCTCTAGATGGATGTAACCTTAGATGATGATAATAGTGCCTCGTGATTAGTCCCTCATTATGGTCTCATAACTTTATATTTATAGGGTTCTCTTCATCTAATTTCTTAATTAACCCCAAAATGGCCAACCACCAAAAATATAAGAAGTTGAAATGGCTAGAAAGTGCCCACAAAGTGGCAGGAAAGTTCAAAATGGATCGAGGCACCCATGGGAGACCCAGTACTAGGATGAGAACCCTAGTCAAAGCTAAAATGATGGAAGATGACGAAAAATGACTGGGCATGTATATGCTAGAGGTCGGGAAAGATGACAAAAATCAATTAAAAAAGACCAAGAGACGAGGGTTAATTATTACTTTATTCACTCAAAAACCCTCTAAATAGTAGTATGAGACCGGGACTAAATATTACCCAAACTACGTGATTTAGTGGCTAAATTTTCCCCCACTTTATGTTGGTGAGAGGAAATATCGTTAACATAAAGTAGATAGATATGCATACCTAATACCACTATAGAGTGATGTAGAAGGCATGCCGAAGGACTAGAAAAAGTGTGGAGTGATAAAAATATGTTGGAGCATGGAAACTAGAGATGAAAATGTGTAAAACAAATGATGAGAGTGAACCTAGGGTGGAAACGTGTGTATAGTTGTTGATGTGTGTGATGTACTTGCATGGTTAGTATGTGAATTGTCACCTGCTTGAAGTGTCGTTGTTGATGCCTATTATTATTTCTTTTTGTTGCCCCCATTTGACTATTCATTTCCCATACAACTAGACCTATAAGGAGAAACTTATCAAGTAGTCAAATATGTATGTATGTGTAAAAATGCAATGTAAAAGTACGTAAATGTAAAATACACAAAATGAAAAGTGTAAATCGAACATGTTCACCTGATCCATGTCGAGAGAAAGAGTGTATAAGGATATCCTATACTACGAGTTTTTTGGGTGATCTCATGCCACCCTGGCCGAAGAAGTGTAGGGAGAAAGCTATATTATTCTCCTTCTAGTAATTGCTTCCCTGAAGATATGAAGAGATCTCTGTACTATCTAGTTTATTGGGTGATTCGATCCTGTGGTAGAAGAACTATTGGGAGGAATTCTATTTTATCCTCCAACCATTAATTGCTCCCCCGAATGTTAAGGACAACAATGTCTTATAAAAGCCATTGTGTATGGGGTTCATAGACTATTTTGAAACCACTCGTATATAAATGAACCGAACTAGTGTAGAATGTTTTTGTAGTACGTATAAACCCAAATAATCCCCCCCTCTACGGGGTGCATCCGACATCACCGATAGAAGAATGCGGCCCCAAAGAGGACCAACCGCATGAACTTCAAACTCTTCCCTACATAGGGAAGGGATGCACTGTAGAAACTAAGGCACACACAAATAAGAAGGATAGCAAAAACAAGTGTTAGTACGAAAAATCATGCATGTATAAGACAAGTGTAATCTACACAAATATTGTAAAAGCTACCAGGTAAAGTAGTAATGTAAACATGCAAGAAGACTAAGTAAGTTGCACAAAGTGGGTCACAAACATGGGACATCACTCACGATGTCGCAAGACATGCAAGGCCATCATGGCCGCATACAACAAACAATTGTACACAACAAACATAGGGCAAGGACTACATACAAGAACAAAGAATAACAAACAATGTAACAAACAACTACGAAATCAAATATCCCTACATAACAAATGTTGCACATGGAGCACCCATCTGCTATCCTCGTTAAAGATAACTAGTATGAAAAAATCATGTATAAGCAAGTAATGTAAAGTGATAAGTACAAAATGAAACAATAACACCTATGAGAGACGCATGTGGATGCCCCCATCGACCAATGTAGGAAGGGTAGAAGGCGAGTATCAGTGTTGCATGTAAGAGACCTGTATCTGCGATCAAAACTAGCTAAAGGAATGAACTCACATGTGTGAATGATATAGATACATGACATACAAGTAATCTAACTAGCATGTGTAATAAAGTGACCATGAACAAACAAAAGTAAGAAAGAGTAAAAACAACCATAATATGCAATATGCTATGGATGGGTGGAATGGAATGCAAGATGGAATGATAGGAGCCACGTGCCCCCCAATTGAATGGAAGTTTATGAAATTAGGTTCATTTGGTTTTCCCCCTTAGTAGTCAAGAATGAACTGGAAATAAGAGTGGGTCATCTGAAAATGGTCGAGTTGTGTGTTGTGTCTAATGCATTGTGATGATTGTGTATGTGTAGTGATGACATGCGACCTATAAATGATTTATGTCCATGAACCATATAGCTGAAGCATATATCACGACAAAATGAATGTAGGAGTGATTATTTATCCTAACGCGTAAATCACTATAATATGAATAGTAGGGAGTGGTGATGTAGCCTAAAGTGTATACCACTACACGATGATAGAGTAAGTGACGAGTTAGCCTATATGGTGTGTCACTATCCTAGAAATGTCGCATGATGAGAGGTCAAATGAAAAATATGTGATGATTTTAAGCTCCATTTGATTGATAAACCCTTAGCAGTCAATTATGGATCGAGGAAATAAAGTGCATCACAGGGTAGTGAGTATAGCGCGTATAAAACAATGTAGTATATGCTATGATGAAAGACGACCATGTGATGTGTAAAATACAATGCAAGATGTTTAGAACATGTAAAGTGTAATGTATAATGTGTAATATAATATATGTAGATAGACTAGTGATGTAGTATGTAGGATGAGTAATATATGATGCTAAACATGTATGACACATGTATGATGAAAAAGTAATATGATGTGTGATGTGTAAAATGTATATGATGTGTAGATGTGCAAATGTTGAAATGTTGTAAACTATATGTAGTATGTATGGTGTATGAAGTGTAATGTGTGAATAGATGCGGTGTGTAAGCCCTATAGTGCAATGTGTGAGGTTCATATGTAGTAATCCCTCAACATTCAAGTGTGAACCAAAGCACAAGAGTGTGTCATCGGGTAATTGTCGACGCTAAAACGTGTGATGAATATGCCTATGGTGATGTATGAAAATGCAAAGATGAGACATTTGTAAATGTTAGGTGAGTGGGGGCTATATTAGATGCTATGCCCCCCATGCGTGTATATAGGAATGAACTATCTAATGATAGTGAAAGACAAAGGTCCTTCATCCGATGCATGTGATGACAAAAGCATATGATTGTGATTAAATAGTAATGGTATAGTAGACAAACGTTGTGCTATTGAATGAAGTCTATGCGCATGTGGTGGATGAATAAATGATGAAATTCCTGACACAGTAAAATGTGTCGGTGATGGAGATCTACGCGATGTAAAGTGTGAAGGATATGAAGACCCTATGGATTAAATCTAGTTTGAGATCGATGTTGAGATACAACGATCAGATGAGGAATGGGCCTATACCTATGAGTAGGAATAGTGGAACGGTGTGGTCGTGTAGACAATGCGTGATGAGGGGAACTAGGCGTAGATTGTACTTTTGAGTAACATGTAATGTGATGTGCTATAGAAGTAGATGATGAGTGAGAAACTATGTATGCGAAAGCAGATGGCAACCATGGAGTAGATGGAGGGACACCATCAATAGAAATGACATAATTGTTGTGAAAATTTTTGAGTTGCAAATGATTCATAAAAATGATAGATTGAGAGTGACAAACCCAATTAAGACCGAGAAGCATATCACATCTGTAAACTGTGTTTCCAATGAGGAAAGGCACAAAAATGTAAGAGGACCAACAATGACATGAAGTTTGACAACGCCAAAGGGTTTGTTGAAAGGGTACTCAATTTGTGATGGAGGATAACTAATAGCCTTGAGAAGTGAAATAGAGCATGCAATAACAGGCCATGATGGGTCAACCTTAGTGTTGGTAATGGAGGTCGAGCTAATAGATGCGTTGATATGAAAATTATAAGATGATAAAGTGTCAAGATAATTGTGGGGTGAAAAATAAATGACTCGTTATGAAGCCTCAATGTTGGAAACTAATAAATCAAGACCTCCTGATGCTAAAGGAGGCATTGCGTGATACATATGATTGGCAGAAGATTTGAAGGTTTTCTTATCATGTTGTTGAGATTTGTTGTTAAAAATTTTGAGTTTACCCTTGTCATTATTTTGTACAGAGTTAGTAGATTCTGATAACTCTAGTTTTTTTGTCATCAATTAGATCTTGAATGATTGTGTAGAGTTTTAAACATCTATTTGTAGAATGTCCCACAGATCGATGATAATCGTAGTAGAAGTTCTCATTGTAGTTCCTACCTTTTGGTCGTGATGGGTCTAGCTCAAGTGATGGGGAAGGATAATAAAGTTGATCTCGAGAATTTGTTTCAATATAAGATGTGGAGCCATTGGAAAGTTACTAAATGTATGCCGAGGTTGTTGTGACCAAACCTCTTTAGTAGGAGTGATTGTATTAACAATGATCTTAATAGTATCGGTTGACTTGGTTTTAGATGGTTTGAATGATGTCTTGTTATGAAAATGAGTGGAGGATGAAGTTTATTCCTCATACTTAAGCTTTCCTATGGATAGGAGTTTGGTCTCACGAAGCTTAAGAGTATGAAAAATTTGATCAAACGAAGGAGAGGTCTCATTGAGAATGCTCTCTTGAGAGGTGGTAAAATACTCTAAATGAAAAATTCTTGAAGCTCATAGTCCGAAAGCACATTTTTCATCTTATCTAGACTATTCTTATACCTTAAAGCATAGTTAGTGAAGTGTTCATTGGGTCCATGTTTATGTTACGCTAGCTGAGGGTAAGAGATCTTAGAGCCGATATTGATGGAGAAATGCACAAGGAAGGAATCGCTAGATGTGTGAATGAAGTTACTGAGTGAACAAGTGGGTAGTAAATCCAATGCATCGCATAATCGTGGAGACTATGAGGAAAGATTTTAGCTAAAATAATATGATCATCAACAAAATCAAGACAAGTGACATGAAATTCTCTAAAGATGTTCCTATGGGTCACCATGCCCATTAAAAATGGGAAGCTTAGGGGTGGCAAAGCTAGGAGGTAGAAGATAAGTATAGATGGCAGATGTGAATGGAGTATGCAACAATAAGGTAGAATATAAATATGACGATGCATGTGAAGTGGCTTGTCAGAATCTTACGAATTTGAGTCAAGGTTGTTATAAAGAGAAGTAAACTCTGATTTCCAATGATGAAACTCCGACACATATGAGAAAATAATGGTGGCGTAAAATGATCAGGGTAGATATTAATTAAACCAAGAATAATAAAGATATGTGGAAGAGTGGAAGTGATCATTCGACCGTAAACAATGAGGTTGGTATAACAACTAAGCATTGAGTTCATCAAAATTAGTAGCTTCCTCACGAGTGAAATGTAAAAGTAAGTATAGATCTTGAGGGTTCTCAACAATATGATCATTAATG